>CAXKVI010000005.1:114215585-114639585 GCA_964058755.1 Campiglossa producta
CGCTCCTCCAGCAAAACTTGCAAAACCTGAACCGGAACGCTATTCTTTGCTTTTTTGAAAAGTAATACAGCTCTGTTTTCCCTTACTAACGTAATTTCAGTCAAATCCAAACATAGGCGACCTCACCATTGAGTATCGAAATAGTAAAAGGTTTCTTGGATTTCCCATATATAACATACAAAGGTATTGTTTCCAATTGGCGCACCTTATAGTAAACGAATATGCTGTCGATTTGTAGTAAATCTCGCTCCAAAATACTCCACTCATAGTGATTGAGTATATCATATTTGCCCAATTCGAAATTACTTTTCAAATTGTTATTAGTAAATTTGCGATGAGATTCATAGACTTTCTTAAGTTGAGAACTTTTGCTGATACTTTCTTTATTCAAGTACTTCCATAGTGAATCCTCCAAAGCAAAATATTCGCGCCGTATTGCGTCGACTTGTAAATCGGCAATTGGCGGTTTGAGTTGGGCTTGCGCGCACGTAATAACAAAGAATAATGCAATTAACGTGAGGAAGTGCCAAGTGCACGTAATGGTTGTCATTGTATTGCTGTTTGTTTTTTATGTTATTTTTTTATTTTTATAAATTCAATTCTATATATTGGACATAGTACGTATGTATAATTTTACGTTTTTTCCTTGCTTTTGTAATTATTTTTATTTATTTAGAATCACCTAAATTGTCGAAAATATTCTTTAGGACCCCATCAAAAAAGGTCAAAATATTAAAAGATTAGTATGAGGACGTTAGCATGTGGGTGTCTAACAAAAGTTCGATTAATTGATTGAACCAAACTCTACATGCTTATTATTAATGCAACGCATTGCGCTAGTCCGTTAGCCATTCCAGGTCTATAATCTTCTCTTTTTGTGAAATAGAAATATCCCCTTGTTCTTGATACCTATACCCATTTGAATTTTCGAAAGGTGGGAGTGGCACCAAAGAAGTATCGCGGAAAATAGTTCGATATCTACTCGTACCGTACTCAATCAAAAACTTATACCGAATTCTATACTTACATATTATAAAAGTTTCAAGTTATGTTAAATGCATTAATTTATAAGAACGAATAAGTGAAGATCCGAGTATAGACCAAAAAACTACTGACCGGATTTTTGCAAAATTTTAAGTTTTTACTGGAACGCTACTACAACACTACAACTAATGACGGCGATATACTAACATATCATAACCTCTAAGAATAATTTTGCCGAGCTTCTCTTTCAAATTGGCGGAACCTACAGTTTTTTGCCGACGGCGACGGTACCTGCAAAGCAGATAAATTTTTGCTGAGAAGCTTTTAATGACTGAAATACACTCGGAGAGTTTGCCAATCCGCTGCCGACTGGCGACCCCGTTACATAACAAACTTCTGTGATGGAATTTTGTCTGCTCTGTTCTCACTTATTTCATGCTTTCTCGTCTCCATTTTTAACAGATCGTTTTGAATTTGTTCAAAGAAGTACTCATAATTTTTGCTGGCTCGAGTTTGGCACCGACTAAGCGAACTTTTGTTAGTCCCCTCATATTTACATGTGTGCCAGTGTTACTTAAAAATTTAGACGACGTAGTGGCAAAATTTGCTAAAATTAAATTTTTGGTTTTTATAAGCGCACACATGCATCGAAATATACAATAAAATCTGGTTTTCCTTAAGTTCTTGGATCAACGCATATTCAGCGAAATTTAATACATTTCATAACTCTTTGTTTGCATTTGCTTTCGTTTTTTTGTTATTTTTATAACACTCAACCACTTGTTCTGTGCTGTAAAATGACGGCATTGACGTCGAGCAACGATTCTTATTGTGCATTTGCCACGCTCTTTATTGAGAAAATTTCGATTCTATCACTTTTTTTTGATGTGCTAGGTATCAATTTAAAGTTCACGAATATTTAACAAAAAAGAATACATATTGATTTTTATGCAATTTCTAAATAATACAAAATACAAATGCCAATTCAACAAGAAAAGTGAAATTTTCCTTGGTTATCCACTTCACTTCATTCTGTCGAAATCGCTCTTTGGATAACAAAGACACTCCAGTGTTTTTTTTTCAGTCGTGAAATATTTTAGCATTTTGCGTTACCAATTAACGTACGTGAATTACTATTTACTGCACTTGTTTTATATATTCAATATAACCAAAAATAAAATAAAACGGCGTTATGCCGTGCTGGTTTATCTATTTTGTTCAGTATACAAATCGAAAATAAATAACAACGACGGAAATGAGAAATTCATTAGGTTGAGAGCTAAAACTCGTTGACTCAGTTGAGAATCAAACGAGGTCGGTGTATTCATACGAACTAAACAATGAGACGGGTTAACCAGACGGATGAGCAACAATAAAATGTTTAAAATGCAAAATCACATAATTAAAAGAGATTTTGAGAGGCAAACCAGGTGGTGAGAGAGTAACTTATGTATATACAGGTTTCGTATGTTTGTATTTGTACAGTAGATGCCAGCTAATTTCGTACGTTATTCGACTCACTTGAAAAACAAACTACTCCCAAAAGGTTTTTGCGGGTGTTGCTGAATCACCATAAGCACAGAAGCTCAAACGTTTGATAAATCCTAAATTCTTAAGTTGACTTTCAACATTTCATACTATTTGAGATTAAGCGTTTTTCTCAAGCCTTATTCCTCAACAGGCGCGGAACTTGAAACCTATTTGATTGGAAAGTAAACGAAAAAAAAACAGCCTTTGATTCCAATTAGAAAGTTGAGAATCATTATTTCATTATATTACTGTAATTCCGCTATTGAGATAGTGTTCACAGTTTACGTTGGAGATTCGAGAAATAGATTTGGTCTCAAATGGGTAGTTGATTTACACAACTGCTTTCAATACCTTTATGCAGAAAAGGGAAATAGAATTCACGAAATTTATCGGAATTCGTTTTGCTATGGATACACACACGGAGATTGCCTCCAATAAATCTTCTTTAATCAGATCCAAATTTTACCCTAACACACAAAATTGAAGATTAACAATCGGCGCACTAGATGGTTTTGGTTGTAGTAATTGCGGTTTAAAATTAGATGTCGCTCTTTTTTGGTGACTCTAGTGTCCAGTAGCGGTAAACTCGTAATTTGTCCTTGCTATTTTTGTATATTAATCGATGACAGTAGCGGTCAAATCGTTATGATATCTGCTCAAATCTTCTTAATTTTTGGGAGTTTATAATGAAGATTATGCTCCAGTTAACTTCCAAAAGCGGAGTTAATTCGGAATTTGCGCTGATATATCAGCCGTATTAGACAATTTCGATAAGCTTCGTGATTTCTATCGAGTTTCGCGTTGTTGTTGTTGTTGTAACGAGTTCGTCGGATTAGCTGATGGGCTCCTTAACCTCAAGCGATGAAGAAACCAATAAATACCATGTAGTATATAGACAAAGCTAAATTCTAAAAACTGTTGATTTGGCTTCTAGGACCCTTATAAAGGTTATGAATGTTTCTTCATTACCTATAACGTAGCGAAGTTTAAACTTTTTTAAAATTTTTCACACTGTAGTATGTGTGTACTGCTAAATTCTCTTTCCTAAAAATATTTCGCTCTTCTCATGTTTACAGATTTATGTTGGTTACTTTTCTCTTAGTTTTCGCGTGAAAAAAGAGTGTTGCCATGTAACGAAAATGTGTTTGCCATTGTACTAATATTTAATTTCTATATTCTCGGAAAGTGTTAATAAACTCGGAACAGTCATCGACTAACATTTTCACATGCTTTTGTATTTGCCTTTATGTGATCGTTTAAGTTGATGCAAACACTTAATTCAAATTTTTAACCAATTCTTTTTTTTCTGTTAATTCTTCGTCTACGCTTAAGCTATTGAATGAGTCATACACCAATTTGTTAATGTTAATGCTTTATGGTGTATTCAGCTGACTACGTTGAACCTTTTCTGATTTCTCTGACGCTTTCTGTCACTTCGATTTTTCTATATGATATTATGAGCACATACACAAACCATTTTTTATTTGAGTAAGGCTCCTTTGTCAGCAATTAATTTAAATAAATATTGGATAAATATCATTTTTTTGTTCGTATGAACGTATTTGTGTTTGTACATATATATAGTCAAATAACGAGCTGACTACGCAAGTCATATGTTTGATATCTCAATAGTTTTTGCGTAAACAATTTAATAATTAATGGCTAAACACATGAGAAAATCCACATTCCTATGCATATAAACAGACTAAAACAATAAAAAGGAGGTTTTAGGAGACATTTGGGTGCCAAAACCAAAATATATATAAATGTTCTAGGATAGGAGTACGTAAAAATGCCATAACCATATCAAGGTGTTACTATTTCCATGCGTTTCTCTGAATTGCATACATAAATAGATGCATACAAACATTCATGTACTAGGGTGTTCGAGTGTTCGTTTCCTATTCCTAATTTTCTCTAACTAAACAGTGCTTTCCTAAACTCTTCAGTGCTAAACAAATTTAAAGCTAACTAAAATAGAGACCGCAAGTTACAATAACTCTTGGGCGTGTCCACTAAACTTTCAAAATTTATCAACCCTTGTTCAGACTGAAGTTTTTCCTGACTTATTCCTGTGAAAAAAAAAAACGAAATAAAAAAAATTGATAAATATAAAAATTGAAATAATTAAATGATATAAAATAAAGCTAGGTAGTAACTTCGCGTTTCACGTGAAACAGCTGTCAAAATACATACAAAATTTCTTGTCGTGAAATAGCCGTGAAATTTCGCTTGTTCCTCACGACCTGTAAATATTGCGCAATATGATATTAGCAACATTTTTTCACGACTTTTTTAATTGTCCATGCCATTTAAAACAGTGTGAAAGGTGATATTTGTTAAATTGACCCTTGAAATTGGAAGAATAACAGCAGGGAGATAAATAAACAAAGAATAAATGAAATAAAAAAAAATTAAAACTGCTAGCAACATTTCACGACAAGCCAATTGCATGTTTCCGGCGAAAATCCACGGCTATGAAGTTAGTACTTGGCTTAAAATAAAAAAAATAATAAAAAATTTAATAAAACAAAAAACAAAATAAAACGAAGTTTAATAAAGTGAAATAAAATAAAATACAAATAAATAAAATAAACTAAGATAGAATAAAATTAAAATACAATAAAATAAAATGAAATTTTTCCTGAATTATGAAAGCACCCCACTGCAATACGACTCGCCCCCGATAGTTTTAGAGTCACGATATATAAATTCGATCTCTGGTTACGGCAGTCAAAAATAAACTACCCTAGTCCGTACATAGGTACTACATACGTTAACAGATGTCTAAACCACTGTATATAAGAATTGTGAATGCCGGCGCTACACAATCATTTTCATGTTTACCTCATATGTTTGTGCTAGCATAGACAACACATTCACTGTGGCATTCTCCTTTTCTTCGGGACCCAGAAGGATTAAATGCAAGCGATCCATCAAATGATGCACAGAGTATGCATTTGGTGAAACTGTCCATTCAGCAAATGTAATTAAAGTGCTCGTTTCCAGCTTGTCCTTGTAGGCTTCGTATTTTTGCATTTGTTGAAAACGTGAAGAAATACGATTCATTGTATCTTGTATATCGTTCATTTTAGTCATGAGCGGTGCATTGAGACTGATAAATTCAGACACAGATTGAACTGCCAATGCAACATTCTGTGCGTACTAAATAATAAAATAAGTAATTTATTTATACTGCTTGTACATACATATATACATAACTATAAATGAATGCATATCATGTACCTACATAAATAGATACAAATGCATATACATAAGTACATAGTGCAAACCTTTTGTTCTGTTTGTTCAATTTGACGACTCATTTCTTTTAGACGTAGCAAAACTTTTTTTTGTTTTTCACGCATCAATGGAAATTCAATATTTTGGGCAATTTGGGTTTGTTGTACAATATCCCAAGCCTTTAATATTCCAACTGTGACTTCTTTCACCACATGAATTACATCGAGTACATCTTCTATAACGGCAACCGCGGGTGGTGGTGTGGCTAAGAACAGACAGAAGCCTATCACAAAGAAAGACATATTTTTTTTGAAGTGCATCTTGTTTTTGTTTCTGCAAACCGAAATCTTTGGTATTTCAAAAGAAAAAAAAAACTATTTGGTAGTAATTGAACACAGTTTTAGTACATTTTTATCTAAATAAACAAATTTCGCACGATTTAAAGAGATAAGTTAAAGTAAAAATGAACGCGTTTCACCTAAAGTAACACTTCACAACCACACACACCAAACACCGCGTCAGCTCTTGTCAGAGCCCAACAAACGAATAATGAAACATTTGTTGTCTAAACTCGAGAGAGTGTGAAATAACTCACTGTAATGTACATAAGAGCAATCGACAGTGCTGTTATCATCCATGCAAACAAATCAACTACCCAGTGGCAAAATGGGGAATTCAATATGTACTTTTTTCATGCGTGAAAAGATGTACGAATTTTGTTATAAGAAAAGATCATACCAAAAGCAAGCGAAGCAGTAATTTGTCGCTCAATTTTTATTTGTAATAAAAAAAAAAATATTCATGCATGAAAAGATGTACGAATTTTGGTATTTGTTTCCTGTATGTATAAATGTATATTGGAAACCCTGGAAACATACAACGATAGACGAATACGACACCCCTTGTGAATTTCCCAAATATTTTTGAGGCATAAGTGCAGAATACATACATTTCGCAAATCAAAAAAATATTTATATGGATCGATAGCGGTATTTGCGAAAAGTTGAAACGTATAATTTTTTTTTGGTGCAAATAAAAACTTTAGGGGTAATTCCACTTAAAAGGGCAATTTTTAATTTTTTTTAAATCGAAATATCTTTCAAACTACTTATCGGATTAGAAAATGTTAAATACCAATATTTAGGTAATAAAAATACCTTTCATTTAATGTATAACACTCCCACCTTTATGTAAAATTTTTATATGAAAACTATGTTTTTTATAAAAAAAAACCAATGGAAATGAATAAAACTGTTTAAAAAACGAAAAAATGTCCCGTTAACGGTATCGTTAGATGGTAAAATATTGTAGATAATGCAATAAGCTTTCATTTTATACACATATTGCTATATGAAAATGGTGTATTTCCATTATAAAAAGGTAAAAAAAGTAATCGGCTCAGGGTTAATTTTTTTTTTGGAGTAAAAAAAAGGAACTAAAAGTGGTTTAGAAAGGTCTTCTGCACATAAATACCATGAATCCCGCCCATAGAGGCAACCACCCGGAGTTGGCATGGCGTAGCCCAGGGTTATTTTTTATAAGCGCGGCCGAAGGCCGCCTACCCAGAAAGGTGTTCTGCACATATGTAAATACCACGGATCCCGCCCATAGAGGCAACCACCCGGAGTTAGCATGGCGTAGCCCAGGGTTATTTTTTATAAGCGCGGCCGAAGGCCGCCTACTTAGAAAGGTGTTCTGCACATAAATACCATGGATCCCGCCCATAGAGGCAACCACCCGGAGTTGGCATGGCGTAGCCCAGGGTTATTTTTTATAAGCGCGGCCGAAGGCCGCCTACTCAGAAAGGTGTTCTGCTTATAAATACCATGGATCCCGCCCATAGAGGCAACCACCCGGAGTTGGCATGGCGTAGCCCAGGGTTATTTTTTATAAGCGCGGCCGAAGGCCGCCTACTCAGAAAGGTGTTCTGCACATAAATACCATGGATCCCGCTCATAGAGGTAACCACCCGGAGTTGGCATGGCGTAGCCCAGGGTTATTTTTTATAAGCGCGGCCGAAGGCCGCCTACTCAGAAAGGTGTTCTGCACATAAATACCATGGATCCCGCCCATAGAGGCAACCACCCGGAGTTGGCATGGCGTAGCCCAGGGTTATTTTTTATAAGCGCGGCCGAAGGCCGCCTACTCAGAAAGGTGTTCTGCACATAAATACCATGGATCCCGCCCATAGAGGCAACCACCCGGAGTTGGCATGGCGTAGCCCAGGGTTATTTTTTATAAGCGCGGCCGAAGGCCGCCTACTCAGAAAGGTGTTCTGCACATAAATACCATGGATCCCGCCCATAGAGGCAACCACCCGGAGTTGGCATGGCGTAGCCCAGGGTTATTTTTTTATAAGATGGCCATTCTAAAAGAAAATTAAGTATTTGATCGTTTTTGAACGAAATTTGCTTTTTTGTTCATTTTTAGTACATAGTGTGTCAAAGGGTTAATAAAGTATACATTGAATGAAAGGTATTTCGAAGAGAAAATTTAGGAACAAACAATTTTAAAAATCCATTTACCAGTTTGCAAGATATTTTGATATGAAAAAAAAAAATTTTGACCTTTGACCTTGAATATCTTTTTAACCCTTCGAGTGCACCAAAAAAGAAAAGTACCGTTAAATTCAGCGTAAAACCCTCTTTCAAGCCCAATTTTTTTTTTTTTTTTTTGGACAAATGTATGTATTCTGCACTTGTTCCATTTTTGACGATTTATACATTTCATTTCGCTTTCATTCTAATATTTTTATAATAAAAAATTTAGAGTTAATTTTAGGAATTTGTTTTGCAGAAATTTTATCCATGCATAGCGTTAATAAAATGTATTATTATATTGGAGAATTCCATCATAGCCGCAGTAAAAAAGTCATGAAAATTCAGACCTGTTTCGAAGCTACATACTAGGTACTACTTGAGTATTTTAGTAGTCACTTTTATTTTGTTCGTGCTTTTATTTGGAAACCGAAACGAAACCGTAACCGAAACCGAAACAACAACAACAACAACAACAAACCGAAATAAATGTTGGAGAACGAAATCGGAACCGAAACCGAAACACGCTGCAAAACCGGAACCGAAATTGGAACGTTATTTTAATCGCTTTGCTAGGACATTTTCGGTAATATAAATGAACACCGCGTTAAAGTTGCAGGCTTTGTATCCCAAACTCAAACTAAGTTTTATTTTTAATTGTTATGCGTCCAACTTCTGTTTTTCACTTATTTTTCTTGCCAATTTCACACAAAATTTCGAGAAAACCTTCGAAACAAATCCAAATTAAGTTTTTGCACGACTTTCAATGTTTGGAAAAAACAAAATGACTGTTGGCTTTGGTTGGCTTTAACAAAAATTTGACACATGGAAATCAATAAAAAGCAGAAAAGAGCAGAAAAAAAATTAAACAGCTGTCTTACTGCATCGTGTGTCGCCCTATTTTATCCAACTTCAAAAAAAAAAAAAAAAAAACTTCAAACAGGAAAATTTTAAAACATAAACGACATTGTAATTGTGAGCTTGAGGCCAAGCTATGAATATTTAAATTCATTAATAAATAAACCTCTGCTGTGGCCACAGCTAGATCCGCCTTTTCTCCATAGATAATATAAAAAAATTCTAGTCTGGTAAATTTAGTTTATCTTGTATAACAAAAAACTCCCACAGAGCCATTTTTTTGTCCGGAGCAGTGTTGCTAGAGTTTTTTCAGCAATCCGGATAGATCGAGAAAAAAAAAATCGGCTAAAAACGGCTCAAAAAAATTATTTCGGCCAAAAAAAATTATAATTTTGGCCGGAAAAACGGCTAAAAATTTTTAATCAATATAGATATTTCATAATATAAAAAAGCGTTTTCTCATCTAGTCCTAAATATTAAAGTTCACGCTAAACAAAAATTGTGTATGAAAAAATCAGTGTACGAAAATAAACTTTATTGTACGTTACTATTTCGTTTTGTTTATTACTTTCATAGTTCAGTACAAAACAAAATCCAAAAGCTGAGTTAACTTTGAAAACTGTAAAGGGCCAGTTACATAAAGCTTTATTTTGACTTTACCTCGAACTTTGACTTTGACAGAAAAGTTCAGTATACGTATTTAAACGAAGCATGGCAAATTGGAGACCTCAAAGTTGAAGCAAGGTTAAAATTTGGCAAACTCTCAAATTTTGCTTGCTTTGCTTACTTTGACAATCAGATGTTGATGACTTTGCTTTAATTAAAGAATAAAAAGTTGGAGGAAATAATAATTAATTCATTTTGTTGGACGCAAGGTTTTGAGGTAGCAAATGTCAGGCGAGGTTAACAAAGTTTTATGTATTCGACCCTTAAAATACATTTTTTGAAATTAACATCCAAAATAAAAAAAAAAATATAAAAAAAATATTTTGGTCTCTATGAACATACATTGAAACACTTGTATTTTTCTTCAATCAATTGAAACGTTTGTGTTTATAAATTGGAATTGTCACAAACAAAAAGCACACGTTTCCAAAAAGTAATAAACTGTACAAAACTTAAACGACATGCTACTCGATGAGGAAATGAAAAGTATTTTGTACAGTTTATTTTCGTACCCTGGAAAAAATTAAGATAAATTTTGAAGTTTACTTCAGAAAACGGCTCCAATTTCATAACAAAAAGAAAGTTTTGTATACAGATGCTTTGCATCCGAATATACGGAGCTATAATAAACATAAATAAAGCTTACATTTATATTTGTTATATCCAAGCGCGTATTCAGGGACACCTTGAAATGCACAAGTTTATGCAATTTATTTGTATGTGACTGTAAAAAATAAAATTTGGAATATGAGTGCCAAACTCATGGGATAATATTTTTTGATTTCCGGTCAAATTAGACATTTGAAATAACAAAAATTGCGACAAAGCCAAACTTAGGTAAAGAAAGAAAACTTCAAAGCCTTGTAAGCCTTTTTTCTTTAAATTAGAAGACATGTAATTGACATGCTAAGGAACATGGAAACCGTTTTCTAAAGTATTTTTTCTGTTCTTTTCGAATATAATTTTAAAAAAAAATTTAAGAAAAACAATTTTGTAAAAAATTTATTAAAAAAGAATTTTATCAATTTTGGATATCTTTAATATTTACGTAAAGCTTGATCCTTTTCCTTTAAAATATTTTTTTTTTTGTAATGGACTTCGAAAATGTTTTAATGTTCTTTCAAAAGACAATTTATTTATTTTTTTTGTTTTTCTCTAGGCTTTGATAAATTCGTTTCGCGTCTGCACTAGTAACAAAATTAATCTTTAGCTAAGTCATTTCCATTTTCCCAGTCAAAATAGTTATTATGAAAAATATTGGATCCGAAAATATTTGCTGAATACGCGCCCGGCTATATCTATTACATAGATGTGACTTATATAAAAGGTAAAACGAGCAAAATTTTAAGCACAGCTCACTGCTTGAAAAATAATTGACTTAATAAAAAGTCGCAATAAAATAAGGCATCAGGTAGCGAATATACTTGAAAAAACATATAAAATGAAAAAAAAAAAAAAAAAAAATAATAATAATAATGTGAGAAAAATGTAGGTATATGCTCGTACATTTTACAATATTTCTATATCACAATTTTCTATATCTTGCTCTGAGCTATCATAAATGTTAGATGTGTTGAACTAAGTTCATTTAAAAAAAAAAATGTTTACTACATTGGCAGAAAAGCTAAAAGCGGGTAAAAAAAAGAAAACGGGCAGCGACTAGATTCAAATTTATCGGGCCAAATGACAAAAAAAGCGGCTAGATCTAGCCGGAAAACGGCTATAATGACAACACTGGTTAGGAGCCTAGTTTCACCCCCAGGAAGAAAACTGCAAAAGTCCCCATAAAAAAGTTATTCAGGGGTAAAAAACGAGAAAAACCCAAGTAGGAGGTGTTTTTTTTTAATTTTTCTCCACTTTGCCACCAAATACCTTTTTTTATTTTATTTTTAAGCTCTCTACAAAAATTTCGCTCTGTCGGATTTTTGTCATCCATTTTTCAAACTGGTATTTTTGGATATATAATAATAATAATAATAATTCCCAGACGGATTACCCACCATATCCCGCCCAACCGGCACGAGGGGCGCATCCGCATAACGCGCGGATTGTTTAAAGTTGCCGTACCGTTGAAAGGCATTGGTTTGTTAATCGTCGAGATCTAAAACTGCTCAGCTACAGAGAAAGACTCATCAGCCAAGTTAAATACTTAGATATAGAAAAAGTTACACAGTTATAAATAATTGGTTAACGAAAGATTGAGAGTCAAATGTAGAGATAGACAGAGAATATTAAATAAACCAACAAAGTGAAATAAATTTAATAATCATAAATATATATAATAAATACTAATAAAAAGAATTCAAACCAGGATTAAAGACTACAATACAGTTTCTATGTATTAAGGGCAGAAAGAATAGATTCTTTTATGTGGAGAAGCGAGTCCGAAATATCAAACGTATCAGCATGAGAGTTATAATCCTGACATAAACAGCGAAATGGTTCATTTAACTCATAGTTAGTTCTACACTGTTTCAAGACAAGTGGTTTATAATGACGTGATGGCCGAGAGGGTACATTGAAATTCACCTCGCTTAGAAGAAACGGGCTTGAGAGAGATCCATTTAGTAACTTAATCATAAAAACAATTCCTAGTATTTCCCTCCGACTAGAAAGGGTGTGAAGATTTATGAGTTTCAAACGACTAGTATAAGGTGGTACATTATACAAAGGGTCCCAATGAAAATCTCTTAGAGAAAAAATTGTTTTTGGACTCATTCTAACCTATCTATATGGACTTGGTAGTGCGGGTTCCAGACGATTGAGCCGTATTCTAGTATTGGTCTGACTAATGTAGTAAAAAGAGCTTTAGATACATAAGGGTCACTAAATTCTTTAGACCATCGTTTGACAAAAGCTAAAACCCCTCTAGCCTTACTGGCTGTTGCGTTAATATGGTGGTTGAAACTAAGCTTGCTATCCATAGTAACCCCCAGGTCAACGAAGTCGTGCACCTGCTCGAGACTATAATTGTTAATTGTGTAGGAGGCTGGCTGAAAAGTTCTTCGCGAAAAACGCATGTATTTACATTTCTTAAGATTAAGTGGCATATAATTTAAATCGCACCAAGTAACTGAGTTATCTAGATCCGATTGTAGCATAGATTCATCCTCACACGACCTGAATGACATGAAAAGTTTTACGTCATCGGCATACATCAAGATTTTTGAAAACATTATTGTAGTAGATATGTCGTTTATAAACAGCAAGAACAGAATCGGACCAAGATGGCTACCTTGAGGAACACCTGATGAGACATGAATAACATCTGATAAAACATTTTTAAACACTACTTTTTGTGTTCTGTCAGTAAGATAAGAAGAAATCCAGCGAACGAGACCCGGCTGGAAGCCCAAGAGATCTAGTTTATGAATAAGTAATGGGTGACACACTTTGTCGAAAGCTTTACTGAAATCAGTGTAAATAACGTCAGTGTGCATATTTTGGATGAAGAAAACGTGGCTCTAGCTCGAGATCTATAGGCTTTACAAAATAACAATTTTCACTGTCGATGGGGAACTTCGTGACAAATAAACGGTTTATTCACCACAAAAAATCCCAAAATGTTACTTTGCTGTTAAATATACCATTTTCATTCATATGGTTTCTTCAAAAAATGCATTGTCTAGGGGCCCCGACAGGATTTTTGCCGACGGCGCCCGAAGATGTTAATCCGGTCCTGCTTCTCTCTTCCACCGCTGTAGAGCCTCATGGCGTGTTAATATGAAGCTAGATTTCGATTGGAGGTACCTTCGAGAGCAAGCCACATTCTCCAATCTCTAACGTTTGAGAACGACTCGAGAATCACAGCGTTGTCCAACAAAATGGGACATAATTCTCAAATCGAGAAAACTTTAGTTTTCGAGTCGAATTCTAATGTCATTCTCTAATAGGATTATAATGTGAATTTGCAAATGCTCCCCTTTTGGCAAGTTCTGAAACTATCTCGAATCGAGTTCTAGTGTAGTTCTCTACTGTTACCTTCGAATAGCGAATCGTTAGAGAATTGCCCTAGTTATCTAACGTAAATACGGACATTTCTCTAACTTTAAGAGACCGTGTTTGTTGGGCTGGGTTTTTGAAAATTCCACCGGGTTTCTCAACGGTGTCTAAAGCTTTTGGGTGTGCTGATTTCGAATCTGAAGTGTGTTTTCTCTCCGTAGTGTGGTCTCTCCATAGTGTAGTTTGGTTGTACATTTTTTTTTTTAATTTAAAAATTTTCCTGAAGTCAAGGAACCATAATTTAATTTAGCTGTTTATAATTGGCGGCATACATACATTCCATAGTGCAAAAAATTGAGATACATATATGTAGTTAAAAAAAAATGTCTTATGCTACTACCGATCTCGAAAAAAAAAACACCCTCTGAAGAGAAAACATAGGGTGGCCCGAAAAATCTGACTTCAGATTCGGATTCAGCAAAAGCTGTAGAAACCGATGAGAAACCCTCTGGTATTTTTTGGCTGTTGTACAGTGTAATTATTAACTATGTACATAGGTTTGCGATATGTAATGTATGAACATTTTTTAATTTGTACTTACTCACCTTAGACTCTATTTGTAGAATGTTAAAACTGACAGTGTGCTGTTGTTCTAGTAGATCCTTTTGATGTTGTTTAATAATCTTCGACGATTGCTGGGGTGCATCTATCCTTGGTATTTGTTCATCAAACCATCGCATTGTACTTTTGATAGTTTTGATTATGTGAAAAACTTCTTTGCCTACTTGTACCAAATCCAAGTCATTATCGGGCAAAGCAACATTTTCGCGAATTAAAAATAAAAGAATAAAAATTGAAGGGCGCATTGTCACTACTGTGAAACAAAAAATTTAAAACGAATGCAACGGCCACAATTTTTAGAGTAAAATTAATAATCAAAGTAAATAAGTAAACAAAGTATATGAGCAACAAGTTGGTGAATTTTAATATTTACATCGCCATTCTAGTGTGCTGAGTACCTAAATTCGTATAACCGGTAACGAAATTAGATAACAGCTAGATGATGTCCGGAGACAGTTGGCCGACGATTTCACAACCATAGAAATAGTTTTCAACGTGTTTTGTAAACATTTTTGTTTAAGGAAAATAGACTTAACGAATAATTCAAATTGGCAAGCATCCAAAAGTTCATGTCAAGTTTGATTTTCAGAAGTAATTTCAATTGAATAAAAATCGGCAATGCCTTGAATCGCGATTACAACATTCGATAATGATATAACCACACGTAAATGAGGCTTTAAAATCGTATGTATGTTTGCGTGTTCTCTGTGACCATGCTCTTTTAATGAACTAAACCTGCTTATCATAGAAATTTATCATCTTAACGAAATCGGCAAAAAAAATAGATAAAAAAGTTGAAAAATCTACAAACGGCTGAAGAAAAGTAGTTTAGTTTGATTTTAAAACAAAATTGGGCGTGATCCACTTATTTATTTTTTATATATTCGGCCTGAAAAATGCTTTTAAACTTACACTCTATATGAAGGCAAGGAGAAAAGGTGGGCGGATCACGTCCGTTTTTGTTTTCACATCATGCAGGTGATTCTAAACTATTTTAATTTATATCCACCCTGCAAAAGTGATTTAAAACTGAAAATATGGGTGCAAAGAATTACACTTTATATGAAGTTATTTCTAACTGCTTCCAGCCGGGGTAGCAAATTGTAGCAAAATATTTTTTCAGTATCGGAAACGCAGAATACTGAAGGCCATTTTGGCGATAAAGAATGGATGTTAAATATTTAGTTTTAAAAAGGAAAGACACACTTTTGTAAAATGATATGGAGAGTGTCTAATAGTGCTTGCGCCCCAGCCGGACGTTTCCCTTAGACGCAGAGCCGATGCTGCTGCCCGGGCCCTTCCAGATCGATTGTTTGCCAAACTTTTGGCATCCTAAAACGATGAAAGTCACACTGTGCGTCTGCCAGGTCAGCATATCTCCTGGACTTGACAAAAATAGTTTTGTATTGAAAATTTGTATTATCGGGCAAATATATTTTGAAGATCACTTGAGAAAACGCTCAGTCCACTTGTTCTTTAGTTCAAAAAATACCCTAGTCTACTTAACAATCAATTATATTTATGGCTAAATGTGATGATATTGAAATTTAGCAAAGGTTTAGTCAGTTCAACCGAAATCTCCAACTCCATATTTTATTCCATAGATATTTAAATCCTTCGCCTTTTTGCAAAATTTCTATTAAAATTAATATAAACTTTTTTTCTTTCTTATATTGCAGAGTTTCTTCTATGAAATATTAGCTGGGAAATGGGTTCGCAACGGCCTACAAATAAAAGGCCAAGCCATGACCTATATACAAGCGAATTTTTGCAATTCCATGGCCGACATGGACCTATTCTTTCTCCAAATTTGCGCAACAAATTTGCCACAATGCTTCTTTTTGCAAAGTACGATTGAGTTATTTGGTGTTGGACAATGGTTGGAGTTGGCACCTTTAAAGCAACCACAAAAAATGGAACAATGCTCAATGTTAGAGGGATTTCTAACATTTCTGGCAACACTTGTTACCAGTCGCACCAATCTCGGCAACGACGAAGCCACGCAATGCATTATCGAGATTAGCGCTTTACTGGCTACCGAAAATAAAACACATTCACAATTGTTGGAATTGATGCCAGAACGTTCCGGAAATGTACATACGAAAAATTTCGAAAACTTTCTAAAAAAGTTGTCGGTTTATAAAGCGCCCTCATCCGGATCAGAGAACTTGGAACAGGGCCTTTTTACGCCAATAGATGATGTGTGGGAAGAGTACTATGATCCCTTGCATGTGCTCCTACGTGCTGTGCACCGTAGAGACTTTCAATCATCTTTAGATCGTTTCACCAATTATGTGAAAGGTAAAAATAAAATGCCAGCGAGCGGAAATCTATGGCCACCATTTCGCATGCCGAGACCAGTGGGAGTGGCCTTCAGTGATCCATGTCGTATATTAAGCTCGCGCGTGTTTCATTCAACCATACTTTCAATTTTATATCGTGCTGTGCACTCGCGTGACGTTTCCGAACATTTATTAGCGTTGGCTATATTTCTATTAGAAATAGCGGTCGAGAAGAGTGAGGACACTAACGGCACTGGCAGTGATAAAGCTGCTATAGTAGAATGTGATCCAAAAATGAAACCGGGCTATCCATTTGCAATGCGACGCGATCCGCCAAAACTCTTCCAATGCTATCCGACCGATAATCTGAGTTGCAACTTGCGTTATGTCGTCACGAAACTTTCATTGAAATCACATGAGCCACAAGTTTCACCAGCAAATTATCGTTCAAGCCAATTCTATGGCGATTTAGATTATGATGTAGAAACGGATGCGCCTGCTGCTTTACCCATGATTGGTGGTAGTGATGATGATTTGGATGACGATTCAATGAGTGTAGCAGTGGCTGGCGCAACTTCGACTGCAATGGTACGAATGCAGAATATGGAGGTGGCGCTGCCACCGGATCTATCTTTAGTGCCCGAGCAAAGTTTGGTGATTAGACAAGACAGCCAGGAAGATGATACGTTACGGGAAGTGGATGAGGCGATTGAGGGCGCCACGCCAGCAGTAGGTTTTCGTTTCTCGTTGCAGCCTATTACACTGCCCGAAAGTGGAATGGAAGTGGCTATAAGAAGAGAGTTACAGTTGTTGGCGGGTGGTGGGGTTGGATCGAGCACTGGTGCTGGTGGTGGTGGTGTTGGCGGAAGTGTTAGTGGTACTTCGGGTGGCGCATTGCAAAGAAATGAAATGTTCTCACCCACCACAAATAATGCGAATAGTATGCTGCTGCCATTCCAGCGCGTACAACCTGTCGCGGTGCCTGTTGGCAGTAGAAGCATTGTGTCTACAACGGGCATGCGCGGCGTATTGGGTGTACCTACATTGGCCGGACGTCGAACTTTCGATGCGGGTACACGCAAACGCACCACGCAACTTGTAGACAATGCAATTGGCGGACAGAACAAGGACGAAGTTCCTATCGAAGAAAGTATTCTTTCTTTACTTTTGAAGTTACATTCGCAATTAAGTGGTACTTTGGATAGTTTCTCATTGAGCGATTTTGAAGATTGGGAGGACGACGAAGAAGAAGATGATGAGGATAAAGCAAAAGCTGCAGCTAAAGGTGTGACAAAAGAATACGATAAGAGTACAGATCCAGAACTGGAAACTGCAAGCACCTCAACGATTAGCAGAATTTTAAGGATGAACGATTCACCAACCGCCATGGATATAGACTGTTCAGAGGCGAGCACTTCAGCGGCCGCTTCCAATTTAAATATGGATTCTAGTCAACGTGAGCAACGCCACCCTTACTATGGCACAAGTAGAAAGCGGCGTCGTAATTATAAGAAGATACGCGTCTCCGATTCACGCATCGGCGATGGTCCATATTTCATTGGCAATCTCATACGCAAAATAGCAAAACGCGATGAATTATGCGCGCAAAATATTGATGAGATACGTTCGCGACTTTGGCCAAATCAACGTGAAAAACAAGCCGAACAAAAGGCCCGAGAAACACGAGAAAAGGAAGAACGTCGCAAGCGTGCACGCGAACGTCAAATGAAAATGATGCAAGATTTCGCAAATAAGCAAAAAGAATTTATGCAAACGGCGGCACACAATATGGAATGCGGCATGGATGATGAAGATGATGATTTGTATGAGGAGCAGCCGCGAGAAAAGGAATATGATTGTATTATTTGTAATTGCACGACACCCAGCACAGAAGCAAATCCCATTGGACTTGTTGTGCTGGTCGAATCAAGTGGCATAGTCGGACATCGTCGACGCACGACTGAACGTTTACCCTTGCCGTTATGCCACGAAGATGAGGAGCGCCTCAAGCAAACTACACGTTTAGCTACTGAATTTAATCGACGTACCGAGCTGCTAAGTTTGAAATTTGGCGAAGAATCTTGGTATCTCTCGAATAATATGGCTTATGAGAATGGTGTACATGTGCAATCGTGTGGTCATCATGTTCATCTCACCTGCTTGGATGCGTACTTGAAGACATTGTACGCCACACAACGGCAAAGTCAACATGAACGTGGTGAATTTTATTGTCCTGTTTGTAGACAATTATCGAATTCGGTATTGCCATTGAGCCCACAATTGGATAGGCCAACGCCGATGGTGCGTTCGGGCACACAACCCTTTGAACAGCTAGTTGCTGAGCTGACGAATCTAATTAAAGAAAATGCGCGACCAACGGTAATTATTTATAGTGCATTTATATTAGGGTGACTCAAAAAACAAGTTAGTGATTGACTGGTACTTAACCCTTATTAATTTTTTAATTTTCGCATACATAGTTATTTTTTTTTTTTTGGTATTTCTAAACCTCTTTGTGCTGGGACTAAGAATTTAGTGGTTAGTGGTAGAAAAGATAAAATAAGGTGAAAAAGTTAACAGTTGAAAAAAAATTATAAAAAATGAAATGAAACCAACATAAATTAAAATAAAAAAATACATGAATAAAAATTAATTAAATAACGTGAAATAAGATGAAATAGAAAACCAAATAAAAAAAAATAATAAATTGATAAAAAGGTAAATAAATTAAAATAAAATTAAAAAAAAAAAAATTGATTAAAAAAAATAAAAAAATAATTAAAAAATAAATAAAAAATTATAAACAAAAAATTAATACAATTAAAAAAAAAATAAAAAAGATAAATAAAATAAAATAAAAAAAAAAATAATTAAAATAAATAAAATAAAATAAAAAAAAAAATAATTAAAATAAATAAAATAAAATTGAAAACAACAAATAAAATTAAATTAAGAAAAAAAAATTAAATTAAAATAAAAGAAAATTAGATAAAAAAGTTTAAGTAAAAAAAAAAATAAAAACTTTAATAAAAAAAATTAAAAATTTCTATACGGGGTCGCCCCTCGCCAGTAGTTTGGCAAACTCTCCGGGTGTATTTCTGCCATGAGAAGCTTCTCAGCAAAAACTCATTTGCTTTGCTAGTGCCGTTCGGAGTCGGCAAAAAACTATAGGTCCCGCCAACTTGTAGGAAAGACTCAAAAGCAACACATCACAATTTGGAAAGAAAAGCTCGGCAAAAATCTCGTCAGAGGTATATCGCCGCCATTATTTAGTAGTTTTATTTTCTTATAAAATTATACTTTTAGCGGGTAAGACCTAAAAAAATATTGAATTATTTTTTGTTTGATTCACCGTAGCATACAAACATACAATTTAATCAATTTATCATCTCTGATGTTCATTCCAGCAGACATCTACGAAACTTTCAGAAGCTATGGGACGCGCCATGGAGGATATGACAAATATAACACATCGCAAAATGAAACGTGTGCCACCAACTTTTCGCAGTCTTTTTGTCTTTGTCACTTCGATTGCGCGCACGAATTTAGAGTCTGAAATTATACAACGTGGTGGTTCCTTATGCACAACAAATTCAACGCGTTACAAACCGAAACGTGACTGCATTATTCCTTTGTTGCATGTGCTTTCAGTGCACGTACGAGTTTTAGTCGAATGGCCATTGTGGCGTTCGTGGGCTTCCCTGGCAGGCTTACCAGTAACAGATTCAGCGCCAGTACCTGCACACTGTCGCGAACTAATACCTAGTCTGTTGGCCGACCCAATTGCCCTATTACTTAAGTTTATACTGTTGGCGCCACTACATTTGGATGAAGGCATGTACCATCCCCTCGTATATCTAAATATTTATAGATCATAATGAGAACAATTTAAAATTAATTTGCAGGTTTTTTCACGTGCATGGTGAAGGTTATGTACAATTTGTTGTATTATCAAATAGTTGTACAGCTTTGTATCACTCTAACGGATTTGGAATGCGATTATATTATAACCAAATACAACAAATCTCCAACTGCGGATGAAAGTGAAACAGGCGTGAGTGGTAATTCAATTCGTACCACGAGTGGCGGTGTCAGTTCAGGAAATTTGCCTTACTTGGGATGCGCTATGGCTTTAATACTGAACAATACCAATATGATGTCACATTTGAGACGTGAAAGTATACCGAGCACTTCAACAGCAGCAGCTGCAGCAACGTTAGCTTCTGTTGGCTCAAACGTATTCAGCAATATTGCGTATCCATCCACGAGTAGTGCGAGTGGCATCGCTAGCGTTGGTTTAACTGCTGAAGTTGAGGTCAACCTAAAGTCTATGGAAGCTCAATTGCAAACACTTTGCCTACCATTTTTGCGAATTGCAGCATTATTGCGGCAACATTTGTATCGTCATGATATGCCGGACATATCGGCACCGGGTTTAGAGTTTGTGCGATTAGTTTATTATTTGGAACTAGTTACAGATTCAATGGATTGGGATTGTTTCAATGCATCCAAGGGCTTATGCTTTATACCGGGTACCGAAGAAACTTTACCAAAATTTTGGTGTGAACAGTTGATGGACATACGACCACCAACAGACACAATACGCGAACTTGTCATAATAAATCAACACGCATCGTGGCAGCAACCGAAGCTGCTTGAGTTGCCACGAGAATATGAACGTTTATTTACGGTATGATTAGTTTTTAAATTTAAACGATAAAATGCTGTATTTTTAATTTGGTTTTATTTTTTTGCAGTACTATCACGAACGTCCATGCTTAAATTGCTACAAAGTGCCAAAGGAGAGTTCAATTTGTCTATTGTGTGGCACGATAGTATGTCTTAAACAAACGTGTTGTGCTGAAAACGACTGTTGCGAGGCTGTGCGGGTAAGCATATATTGATATTGGCTTGGGTACCAGCACCTTTTGGCATTTTTTAAGACAAAAATATTCTCTTAAGGCTTTGGGGAGTGTTGTCGAATTTGACAGTCCTTGGCCGGATATGAACCCGGACGCTCCGGTACTCCCTTGCGGCACTGCCCGACTGTCTCGGGAGAGATTTGGTATGACCATTGGAACCTTCTAGGTCATGTCATCGCTCCATCCGTAAGGAAGGAGAAGATGGGTAATGAGAGGCATCATATCCGTAGATTTACCATTAAGATTTTATTCATGATACATGAAACACAAGAAGCACACTAGATTTTTTTTTAAACATTGTTTAATCTATTAACTTTTTTGTATCCTTCCGGAAACATTCTCAAAAGTTTTTTTATCGACTCTACGGGACTCTACAATTATGATAAATATTTATAATTCTATGTAGTGCCGCATAGCACTTTTTTATTTTCCACGAAATGGTATAGAAGATTTCTTAGTTGAGTTTTCGATAAACGAACTCAGTCAAAAGATATTCAAGGTGAAATCAAATTTAGTCACGCCTTTTTTTACAATCTACCAAAATTTTACCGGCTACAAAACTGTGTATTCAGTTTGTCGAAGGGTAATTGTTACTAGTTTTTTTATCGGCATAAGGCCACCACTGTGATTGTTAATTGTGCGCCGAACTTCTTCTGTCACCTTTTTGCTGAACGATGGACTTTGGTTTGGGGTGCCAAATTTTGACACTACGAAATGTGCTCTTGAATACGTTTATATTATGTAGTAGTAGGTTCGGTATATTTTATCCCACCCAAAGGGAAACCTGCGAGAACGTCCCACCCTTCAGTTTTTCCGTCTCTCATTTTAGGAGATATCTACGGAACCAGCTGATATATTTACGTTAGCCACATCGCTTATGGTAGCACTCGTTAGCACTTAACGTTTGATACCCAAATTGTGCGAACACATTTTTGGATAACCCTGGTCCACATATTGGTCGAGTGATACGACCACAAACATTCAGACAGACAGACAAAAATTCTAAAAACGGTTAATTTAGATTCCATTGACACTATTAATTTTTTTTAATATCTGCATTGTACAGACATCTATCTGTAACAATTTTATTACATATGGCTGATTCCTTGGAAACTGATATATTTGCGTTCACCGACTGTAATGTAATTCGATAATTCGAGCAGCAGAGCTAAACCGCAATGGTACAATCTTTTACATTTGCCCTTAACAACCGCGCATTAAGCGCTGCCTGGTCTGGATAAAGAAGCGAAAAATGCGGGTCTTGCGGTGAAAGAGGACAAGACGAAGTATCTGCTGTCATCAAAGAAAGAAATTGCAGCCAAGTCACCGTTGATAGCTACAAGTTTGAAACGGTTTGGTTAAATATTTAATTAAACACAAATAAAAAAAATATCTCCAGCAAATAGGTGTTCTCATAAGGGGTTAATGGGCACTCTAAATATGAAACTGAATAATTTACTTGCGTTCAAAGCAGTTTATGTCATACTTGTAGCTATATGTTTTCGGTATTTAAAATGCCTTTTTTTCGATATTTGAAGTGTACTCGTATGGGTACAGTGGGCGTTAATGGGTTAAGTTGTAGCGCAATGTGAATCAGGGGCTATTTCTTATACCTCATTTACACTGTATACACTTTCAAAAGTCATTTATCGAACCATTGACATTTCACAAAAAGTCGATGTGAAATATATCAGTTTCCAAGGAATCAGTCATATATGTAGGCATAAATGAGGCCAAGAATAATACATTTTTTATATTTTAAATAACTATATCTATATGTATTAAAAGCGAAAATGGTAATATGTAAATTAAATATATTTCCAACTGGGCATGTAGTTTTGTATTTGGCTATTGTCACTTATACAAAATTGAAACTTCCTATATTTCAAATTTTTCGTTTGTTTATAAACAGAAATAAAACATGGCCGCCATAGTGAAAAAAACAAGGTGAAGTAAGACGTCAATTGTCTCGCTCTAAAAAAAAAAAAAAACATTTAAAAGCTATAATTTTTTGCTTTTGGCAATTAATTAGCAATAAATTATCCATATTAAGGGGTTTTTAGGATTTTTTCTCTACTTTTTATGAAAAGGCGGCATGGTTATCAATATATTTCATCCATTTTCAGCTAGCAACCTTTTTGGCCGAAAAGTAATGTGTATAATATCTAAATTTTTATCGACTTCTCCATTAATCCTTAGAACTTTGATGTATGCAACTCTTTCGCGACTCCTTTATGCCGTTATGTGTATTAGTACTTAATATTAGCAAAAATAACAGTTGTGGTTGAGAAACTACCTAATAAAGCGAGATTTCGCCAATTACGTTACAAAAAGCGTAACCGATTTTTTTTACTCTATAAACAACTTTAAATGTAAGTTTGCTTTACATAATTTATTGACTTACTTGGTAGACGGAGAATACAAGATTTTGTTTAAATTGTTTGGAAACTGCTAATTTTACACAGAAAAATGCTAATTTTCGTCACTTACGTTACATAAAAAAATATATTCATTGTCTTCAAAAAACACTCATAAAGCATGTATGTATGAGTGAGATGTCATTCGTGGTTACTGACCTCTCCGCAATATAACAAAAAAAAAAAATTAGTTTCTTAGCTAGTTATTTCAAAGCGAAAAAAAAAAATATTTCGGTAACCCTAATTTATTCAAGTATATTTTCGTTAAGGGTAATGCCAACGATAACTTGATATATATTCTACATAGTTCAATATATGTATGTATAACAACTTAGCCCTACTGGAAACTTTAAAACAAAACGTTGGTTTTACTGCATTCATCATTCTTTGTCAAGGAAATTCCCATATATTGGTATAGAATAGATATATGTAGATGTACATAGATCTAGATAAATATTTGTTTTATCGATTACTCGCACCTCCCTAGGTTATAGGGATTCATTGAGGATGCACTTGCATTAATCATATTTATTATTTTCAACTTTAGCATACGATTACATGTGGAGGCGGAATTGGAATATTTCTTGTGGTTACGTCCACATACATAATTGTGATTCGAGGTCGACGCGCCTGCCTTTGGGGTTCACTGTATTTAGATGATTTTGATGAAGAGGATCGCGATCTGAAGTAAGTTGTTACTTGCTTATACATTTCATTGCTCAAATTAACTTTATTTTCCACATTTTAGACGTGGAAAGCCGCTTTATCTCAGTCAGGATCGTTTCAATTTACTGGAGTCACAATGGCTTTCACACAAGTTTGCGCATACGAAACATACTTGGGTGTTCCATCGGGATTTATTGTGAAATATGGAAGAATTACTTAGAAGCATACAAGAGTTAGTAGGGCAAATCTAATTAAAACAAAAAACAAAAAAGGAAAAAAAAGTAACGAAATACGTATTTTATGAACAACAGGTTCAAGTCTCATTTAAATATGTAAAATCTCGATGATTTTGCTAAGCAAATTAGTACATACCTATCTATTATAATAATCAAGCGCGTTTATAAAATGCGCCACAAACAGTTAAATACCGCAAATAAACGCTTTGCTTTTATATTATTTATAAGCTATAGAAGTTTCAGTTGTATAACTTCACGTTTGATTATTTATGTTTAAAAGTAACGTAGCTAAAAAACGGCAAATATATTGAAAAAATATAAAAATAAAAACTCAATTGCAAAATCGCTTAGGCGTAAATAGGTTACTCAAAATCTAAAATAAGCGTTTAAGCAAAAATCAAAAGTTAGTTTAGAAATTAGTGAAGTCCAATTACATACTTTTTGAAATGAATATTCAAATGTTGCTGCAGTGTTCTTTTTTTTTTGTGGATATTATAGAAACTTTTACAATACGATTATTTGCAATAGCGCTTCAATATATGTAATACAAATAAAAATAGAATAAAAACAGTCGGTAAAGCAGCATAAATATAAACAAATCTCAAGTACGATAGATGCGTGTTAAAAGAACGCATGCAATAGAAAAGCTAACAATTTCAATACAGTCTTAAATCAGTGTATCTTCTTCTTGTATAATACATATAATATTGTTACAAATTATTCATTTGATTAAGGCTTAATTATTGAAGGCAAAATGAGAATCTATGATAGTTTAAAAAATAACATATTTAATATTTATTTATGTGATATAAATAATAAATTTGAGAACAATTGAAAAAAAGCAAAACAGATTTGAATATTCATGAGACTTACATATGTTATCGGTTTGCTTTTATTCATTTAACATCAAAAATAAGAAACCTAGTGGATGTATTGGTAACATTTGAGTAACGATAATGCTCTTTTATATTTAATATTATCCTTAGCTAGATGAAGATATACTTTTCTTTCGAGACATACATGCAAGTATATTTAATAAAATCAAAAATAAATTATACTTCCAATAATTCAAGCTTAGTTTTTCTAATCTTTAATAGATTCGACTAAAAGTCGATGGGTATGGCTCTTCCTTTCGTTAACTGTCACCAATCGAAAACACCAATGGATCTAAAATCGTGCTCCATTTAGTGCTTCCGCCGCTGCACTCTGGTCCCAAACCGAAAATTTGTGTCATGAATGTTTAAAAGCTTTCAACAAAGGCATGAGTTTCCAGCAATACATATCGACGGCTGAGTGGAAAATCTATCTTTTATAAAATACTTTACCAGAAGATTTCGATGATTTCTTCTCTTGCTATGAGTTATTTAGTATCAACTTTAATATGGATGATAAGCGCTTTTAATCAAAAATATCCGATATTTGGGTTGCAACTAGAGATGAGCGGCGTGCGTGTTTTGGCCGTAACACGAAACACGCGCGCGTCTGCCCCCGTGCCCGTGTTGATAGTGGGAGGGCATATTAATTCCATCAACTTCAATTATGGCCGTTGTTTCGTCATCATCGCGCTAACTACTTTGCATAAAAGCTGATAACGACTAATCCGTGATTAACTTGACAGCTAACCATACAAAATACGTCAATTAAACTCCGATTAGTCGTTATCGGCTTTTATGAAAGCGGTCCTAAGAGGGCTTTTGTTGTTGTTTGTAGCGTTTTTATGAGTATTGTCGATAATGACAGTTCCTAGCCCGATATATACTGGGAAGGCCGTGGCGGGGGCGATTTGGTATGACCAGTGAAAACTTTTGAAAATCGAAGCCTTACTTCTCATTATGAACACTGCAATACAAGTCGCAAGTTGTAATGGGTCTGCCCCTTCCATCACACTTCAGGTTATCACCTTCTCACTTCCGTGATTGCATGGACATCAAGCTCTTATAAGCCAAAAGACTAAATTGTTTTCCAGATGGATTAATCTGAGCAATATGGAATTAGTTCCTTTTCTGAAGGCGTTCCCCATTTATCTGTGTGGCATGTTTAAATGCTGGTTGTTCATCGAAACTGAGGTGATGTCGTGATGTAAGTATGTGTGGGGTATTGTGAATAAACATGTGTCTGGCCAAAGTGTTGAGGTACATATGTAGTACATATGTATATTGTAAACATATACAGTGCCGCACAAAATTATGGGCCCAGCAAGATATTTCAACTTCAACACGAGGTTTCGACGTTAACTGAAATGTCTTTTTATTTTAGAAAACGTAGATTGACCGGAGGTCAAGTTACTAATTAAGTTAGTATTACTTCATTTGACTACCTCTTGTATTTAGCTAGTAATTATTAAAAAAGCGAAAAAGTGCCTCATAACCTCTAACGAGATTTTCATATAAGGACGAAAAATAACAATGGGAATATAGTGAAATACTTAAGAAATTTAATACAATCTGGACCCTATGGCAATTTAATTACTAAATTGCGGGTGATTTTTTCCTTAACACTCGAACATTTCTCCTTAAGTGCTAAGTTCAACTCTGCTTTTGTTGAAATCGCACACTTCTTGACCTCCTATCTAGCTCTTTCAAGAAATTTTCCATTTTTGTTAGACTTGAGGTGTGTTCGGGCAGAAAATTTTACCAGTAAACACTTTAAGGAGAGCATTTATAAAACTCTCTCTCAATGCTAAAAGTGCAAGTTTCTAGCCGAACAAAAAATTTGTAAACGCTTAGAGCAAATCAGCTGTTCGTTACTTTGACATTAAATTTTTATAATTTTTTAGAAACAAGCGTTTGCGGTTCTTTAAATTAATTCTGTTTAAAATGGTAAATAAAAAGCAATTAAATGTGCAATGTTTTCCAGGAACAGAATTTTTTACTTTGCATACCACCGATATTTCCACTTAGTTCTTCTGGAACTGTAGGATTTAGTTCCTTTGAACAGTCTGTATACATTGGTTGCAAAGTCATTGAACGTCGGCTAGTAGTTTTTAAGGCGCAATGTTAAATTTGTTAATTACTTTACATAAAACTTGTATTCTTTTATTATCAAATAACTTGCACTTTGAAAATTGTAAATTACAAATTATAGCCTTTTTAAATTAAAATGACATTTTATTAAACTTCCGGTTAAAGCTGAAATATCTTGCTGTGCCAATAATTTTGTGCGGCACTGTAAATATCAGCAAAAATATCGTGTGAGTATTTATAAGAAACTAGTGTACCCGGTCGATGTCCGTAAATGTGATCCTGTTCACTTTGGGGCCATGTAGGGCCTGGTGCGACTCTTCATAAATCTAACACTGCTGGCCTCTTCTTGCATATCCTATCCAATTCAGCGAGTTTTTGGTAGGTCGATGATCCTAGTCCATACATTCTCGAGGGTCCATTGAAAGTGCTTATCATATATTGTCACCTTATTCTTCACTTGGTCCTTTTTATCAGATATTGGTTTTGCCTTCCTTCCACTTCTACAGGCCTGTATCTGCAAGAATATCTTGTTGTATGGAAAATCATTGGGCTTCAATTAGCTGCACTATGCCTATATCTGCGTGAAGCTAATCGAAATGGATCATAAATCTTCCATAGAATCATTCTCTAGAATATTCCAAGGGTCATGGACACTCCAAGACTCCGAACCGTACGATAGAATATGTGTTATGAGAGTGGCTTACTTTTAGTTGCCTATACAGCAATTGTCCAAAAGTCTAAAAATAAATCTGCTGTACAGTCTAATGTAGCATTTGTTGGAAACGTATTTGATTCTCCGTTGAATATCCCTTTCGATCAAACTAAATAAACCATGCCAAATTTTTTGGTAGGTAGAACCATATCTATGTAGCTTACAGAGTTTGAGGCGCCATGTAGCACGAGTAAGGTATTTGTTATATGGCGCTCTCTTTGGAACTTAGTGGATAAAACAACCGGCAAATTAGATTAACTCGATCGTTGGGTGCAGAGAAATGAATGGATACACGATTCTGTGATCGGTCAGTGTTCGGACTTGATTACTGTATTTGGTGGTAGAAATTTTAAAAATAAGTGGAAGGTTTAAGCAAAAAGTGGTAGATTTTTATTTAACTAAAAACTGCTATTTATTCAATAAAAATGTTTTCACTTCAATTGCCTAAAGTTTGCACTTATTAAAAAAAGAGTACCATTTTTCAAGACTGCCTAATTCTCATCACAATTTGTCAAGTTTGGTGTCTAAAAATCCCAAAAAGTTGTAATGGTTGTTGTAATATCAGACAAAGATGAGGGATCCCTGGTACTGGGGCCAAGATTCGTCTTTTGACAGCAATCTCGACAATTTTCGAAGAAAATTTGCCATCTTCTGAAGAGGTACCAAACAAAGTTTGTAAGAGAAGTATGTATGTACCAACTAGAAGGTCGCGGCATGAGACAGCTGATTAAAAAGTTTTTTCTCAAATTTTGACATTATGCCCATTTTTCAGTGCAATTTTGACAGTACGCACACAAAGTACAACATACATTACACAAATTATGTATGCACGGGTGTATGTCACCATGCGGTCACCTGTTTATCGCATCATGGTATGTACTACCAAAAACTTTCTTTAAACTGTTTGACTTTTTATGAGCAATTTAAGACTATATAGCTATAAAAAGGTAGTAGATTTTTAGGCATCCGTGGTAGAAGTGGTAGACAATCAAAACAGTGGTAGACCTACCACTAAAGTGGTAGAAGTCCGAACACTGTGATCGGTCTCTATCGCGTGCTATGTATTGCCTTTGCAACTAGTTGTATATGTTTGTATGTATGTTTGTTTAAATATTGAGTAACAATATGTATCTCTTCCGATTCAATGCTTTAAATCAGATACTCCTAACCATTTACACTCAGTATAGTTTTGGGCTGTAAAGATCGCGGAATAAAATACGCCGTAACGGGATAGTGGTATTGAGTGAGTGGAAGTGAGAGTGACAGTGGCAGTGACAGTGACAGTGACCATTGATTATGCAAATAATGCAGGAACTAATCTATTCAAATAAATCATTAATTAATCTATTTAAAAAAAAATTATGAAAGAAAAACCAAGCATTGAAAAATATTTCTAAAGCAACACCTAAACACAAACGATTCCGGAAAGCTACAACAATCAATGTTCGCTCTAAGCAAAAACACTAAATGCAGCAGCATACTATATAGTACACATGTCTGTATTTACATTTGTGGCTAATATACTCGGCATGTGTAAATATAGAGCGAGATCCCAGAGCCTAAAAGCGTCACTTATTTTATAATGGATGAAACCAATACCGATCGATAGTCCTCCCCGAATCTAGAAAGAATGTGAAAATTTTAAAGCTGTACCTATGACAAGGGCCTAGGAATCGGGGGTCAAAGTCGCCAAAAAATGACCCTAACTTCACTTATTTTATAATGGATGATTTTCACATATTTGACGTAGATTACCACCCCGCGTCAGTATCAAGTGTTGTTAGACCCGTAACAGTGACAAGGCTCCAGCCAGACACCCCCAGTTCGCGGATTTTCCTATGGAAATTTATTCTGTTTTACTAATTTCACGCATTTGGGCCACTTTGGCTGCTTTTAACTACCCAATATTTTCCCATTTTTTGTAGAACACTACCCTCAAGTAGTATCAGGAATTTTTAGACTTCATCCCATGGAAAAAACTTCAGCCAGACACCTCAAAACTCGGGAAATTTCACTAATTTTTACTGCGCTTTCACATGTTTAAGCGGATTTGACCAACTTTGGCCTCTTTTAAATAACAGATCTTTACACATGTATCGTAAAATACTACCCTTAAGTAGAATCAAGAATTTCTAGACATCATCCCATGGAAAAAACTTCAGCCAGACACCTGAAAGTTCGAGAACTTTTATTTTCCTATTAATTTGCTTTCTCTTGTTTGTCCCAGTTTTACGAATTTTAAATGATAGATCTTTTCACATGTGTCGTAGGACACTACCCTTAAGTAGTTTCACTAATTTTTAGACCTCGTCCCATGGCAAAAACTTCAGCCAGACACCTCAAAACTCGGGAAATTTCACTAATTTTTACTGCGCTTTCACATTTTTAAGTGGATTTGACAAACTTTGACTACTTTTAAATAGCAGATCTTCACACATGTGTCGTAAAATGCTATCCTTAAGTAGAATCAAGCATTTCCAGACATCATCCCATGGCAAAAACTTCAGCCAGACACCTCAAAGTTCGGGAACTTTTATTTTCCTATTAATTTGCTTTCTCTTGTTTGTCCCACTTTTACAACTTCTAAACGACGGATCTTTTCAGATGTTTCGTAGGACACTACCCTTAAGTAGTTTCAGTCATTTCTATACTTCGCCCCATGGCAAAAACTTCAGCCAGACACCTCAAAGCTCGGGATTTTCACTAATTTTTACAGAGATTTCACTTGTTTCAGCAGGTTTCTCCAACTTTGTCCACGTTTAAACGGCGGATCTTTACACACGTGTCGTATAACACTACCCTTAAACAGCATCAGGCATTTCCGGACTTCATTCCATGAAAAAAACTTAAGCCAAACAACCCAAAGCACGGGGACTTTTCATCATTTTTAATGTGCTTTCACATGGTCAAATGGGTTTACTCAACTTTGGCTGCTTTTAAATGGCGGATCGTTACAAATGTATCGTATAACACTACTATTAACTAATATTAGGCATTTTTAGACTTCGCCCCATGACAAAAATTTCAGCCAGACACCTCAAAGCTGAGGAAATTTCATAATTCTTGCTGCGAATTCACATGTTTAACTGCGTTGCTCTAACTTTGGCTGCTTTTAAAGGGCAGATAATTTCACATGTGTCATAGAAGACCACCCTTAAGTGGTATCACGTACTTTTTGACTTCGCCCCATGTCAAAAACTTCAGCCAGACACCTCAAAACTGAGGAATTTTTATAATTCTTACTGCACTTTCACATGTTTAAGCGAGTTTGTCCAACTTTGGCTGTTTTTGAAAGGCAGATCTTTGCACATGTGTCGTGGAACACTATCTCCAAGTAGTATCAGGCATTTTTATACTTCATCCCATGGAAAAACCCTCAGCTAGACACCTCAAGCCTGAGGAATTTTCATAGTTCTTACTGCTTTTTCACATGTTTAATCGGGTTGGTCCAACTTCGGCTGCTCTTAGAGAGCGGATCTTTTCACATGTGTCATAGAAGGCCACCCTTAAGTGGTATCAGTTACTTTTAGATTTCGCCTCATGTCAAACACTTCAGCCAGACACCTCAAAACTGAGGAATTTTTATAATTCTTACTGCACTTTCACATGTTTAACCGAGTTTGTCCAACTTTGGCTATTTTTGAAAGGCAGATCTTTACACATGTGTCGTGGAACACTATCTCCAAGTAGTATCAGGTATTTTTAGACTTCATCCCATGGAAAAAACTGCAGCCAGACACCTCAAGGCTGAGGAATTTTCATAGTTCTTACTGCTTGTTCACATGTTTAATCGGGTTGGTCCAACTTCGGTTGCTTTTAAAGAGCAGATCTTTTCACATGTGTCATAGAAGACCCCCTTAAAGAAGTATCGGGTATTTTTATACTTCGCCCCATGTCAAAAACTACAGTCAGACACCTCAAAACTGAGGAATTTTCATAATTCTTACTGCGATTTCACAGGTTTAAGCGAGTTGGTCCAACTTTTGCTGTCCGTAAAGGGCATATCTACACACATGTGTCATAGAAGACCACCTTAAAGAAGCATCGGGTATTTTTATACTTCGCCCCATGTCAAAAACTACAGCCAGACACCTCAAAACTGAGGAATTTTCATAATTCTTACTGCGATTTCACAGGTTTAAGCGAGTTCCCTGCAGCGAAACCTCAAACTAATCAGAAAAATACTAGTATACAACTATAATTTTCTGGCAGAACTCATACTAGTCAGGAAATATCCATTTCATACCAGTATACAAATAGAATTTTTCGGCTGAACCCATACTAGTCAGGAAATATCCATTCCATACTAGTATACAACTAGATTTTTCTGGATGAAATTATACCAGTTGAAAAAAACAAAATTCATTCGTTTCGTTTTCTTTTATAATTCATAGATGCTTTTTCGTGATTGGGTAAATACAAATAGCCGCTGCTTTCTTAAGAATAAACATGAAAATAAAGTCAAATGATAAAATAAAGGGTAAGCCAGGAAAATTCTGGTTGAAATCATACTAGTCCAGGTTAAAAGCCTTTTTGACTAGTATATTCCATACTGGTCCTTTTTGGACTAGTTCATTTTGTGGAAATTTTACTAGTCCAGGATGAACTAGTATGGAACTGGTATCTTACAACTAGCATGAAACTGGTATTTCTGAAATTGACATCTTGTAGGACATCAACACGTAAAAAATACCAGTTGCTTATAAAAAGACAGAACACCGGGCCCAACTAGTCAGTGTTCTGTCTTTGTTCCATATAAGCTCGGTGCACCAACTAGTTGTAAAGTAGTTTTCAACTAGTTGCTTTCGCTGCAAGGTAGCGACATAAGAGTGACATTGTCTGAAATGCAACAAATTCCACATCTGAACACTTTGTATGGGCTGAACTGTTCTAATTTGCTTGATCATGTCCTATGGAGAGATCAATTGCGAAAAAAAACTCGAGCTCTGAGGTGTTTGGATGTAGTTTTTGTCATGGGAAGATCTCCAAAAATGCCTGATACCACTTAAGAGTTGCGTTCTACGACACATGTGTAAATATTCGCCTTTTAAAAATAGTCAAAGTTGGACAAACCTGCTTCAACAATCGAAAGCACAGTAAGAATTATGAAAACTACCCAGATTTAAGGTGTCTGGTTAAAGTATTTGTCATAAGGCGAAGTATAAAAGTACCTGGTACCACGTAAGGGTGGTCCTCTATGACACATTGAAAATATCTGCCCTTTAAACGCAGTAAGAATTATAAAAATTTCTCAGTTTTGAGGTGTCTGGCTGTAGTTTTTGACATGGGGCGAAGTATAAAAATAGCCGATCCTTCTTTAAGGGGGTCTTCTATGACACATGTGAAAATATCTGCTCTTTAAAAGCAGCCGAAGTTGGACGAACTCGCTTAAACCTTTGAAATCGCAGTAAGAATTATGAAAATTCCTCAGTTTTGAGGTGTCTGGCTGAAATTTTTGACATGGGGCAAAGTATAAAAAATACCCGATACTTCTTTAAGGTGGTCTTCTATGACACATGTGTGAAGATATGCCCTTTACGAACAGCAAAAGTTGGACCAACTCGCTTAAACCTGTGAAATCGCAGTAATAATTATGAAAATTCCTCAGTTTTGAGGTGTCTGACTGTAGTTTTTGACATGAGGCGAAGTATAATAATAGCCGATCCTTCTTTACGGGGGTCTTCTATGACACATGTGAAAAGATCTGCTCTTTAAAAGTAGCCGAAGTTGGACGAACTCGCTTAAACCTTTGAAATCGCAGTAAGAATTATGAAAATTCCTCAGTTTTGAGGTGTCTGGCTGAAATTTTTGACATGGGGCAAAGTATAAAAAATACCCGATACTTCTTTAAGGTGGTCTTCTATGACACATGTGTGAAGATATGCCCTTTACGAACAGCAAAAGTTGGACCAACTCGCTTAAACCTGTGAAATCGCAGTAATAATTATGAAAATTCCTCAGTTTTGAGGTGTCTGACTGTAGTTTTTGACATGAGGCGAAGTATAATAATAGCCGATCCTTCTTTAAGGGGGTCTTCTATGACACATGTGAAAAGATCTGCTCTTTAAAAGCAGCCGAAGTTGGACGAACTCGCTTAAACCTTTGAAATCGCAGTAAGAATTATGAAAATTCCTCAGTTTTGAGGTGTCTGGCTGAAATTTTTGACATGGGGCAAAGTATAAAAAATACCCGATACTTCTTTAAGGTGGTCTTCTATGACACATGTGTGAAGATATGCCCTTTACGAACAGCAAAAGTTGGACCAACTCGCTTAAACCTGTGAAATCACAGTAATAATTATGAAAATTCCTCAGTTTTGAGGTGTCTGACTGTAGTTTTTGACATGAGGCGAAGTATAATAATAGCCGATCCTTCTTTAAGGGGGTCTTCTATGACACATGTGAAAATATCTGCTCTTTAAAAGCAGCCGAAGTTGGACCAACCCGATTAAACATGTGAAAAAGCAGTAAGAACTATGAAAATTCCTCAGGCTTGAGGTGTCTGGCTGAAGTTTTTTCCATGGGATGAAGTATAAAAATGCCTGATACTACTTGGAGATAGTGTTCCACGACACATGTGCAAAGATCTGCCTTTCAAAAACAGCCAAAGTTGGACAAATTCGCTTAAACATGTGAAAGTGCAGTAAGAATTATAAAAATTCCTCGGTTTTGAGGTGTCTGGCTGAAGTTTTTGACATGGGGCGAAGTCAAAAAGTACCTGATACCACTTAAGGGTAGTCTTCTATGACACATGTGAAATTATCTGCCCTTTAATAGCAGCCAAAGTTAGACCAACGCAGTTAAACATGTGAATTCGCAACAAGAATTATGAAATTTCCTCAGCTTTGAGGTGTCTGGCTGAAGTTTTTGTCATGGGGCGAAGTCTAAAATTGCCTAATATTAGTTAATAGTAGTGTTATACGATACATTTGTAGCGATCCGCCATTTAAAAGCAGCCAAAGTTGGGTAAACCCATTTGACCATGTGAAAGCACAGTAAAAATGATGAAAAGTTCCCGTGCTTTGGGTTGTTTGGCTTAAGTTTTTTTCATGGAATGAAGTCCGGAAATGCCTGATATTGTTTAAGGGTAGTGTTATACGACACATGTGTAAAGATCCGCCGTTTAAACGTGGACAAAGTTGGAGAAACCTGCTGAAACAAGTGAAATCTCTGTAAAAATTTGTGAAAATCCCGAGCTTTGAGGTGTCTGGCTGAAGTTTTTGCCATGGGGCGAAGTCTAGAAATGACTGAAACTACTTAAGGGTAGTGTCCTACGAAACATCTGAAAAGATCCTTCGTTTAGAAATTGTAAAAGTGGGACAAACAAGAGAAAGCAAATTAATAGGAAAATAAAAGTTCCCGAACTTTGAGGTGTCTAGCTGAAGTTTTTGCCATGGGATGATGTCTGGAAATGCTTGATTCTACTTAAGGGTAGCAGTTTACGACACATATGTGAAGATCTGCTATTTAAAAGTAGTCAAAGTTTGTCAAATCCACTTAAACATGTGAAAGCGCAGTAAAAATGAGTGAAATTTCCCGAGTTTTGAAGTGTCTGGCTGAAGTTTTTGCCATGGGACGAGGTCTAAAAATTACTGAAACTACTTAAGGGTAGTGTCCTACGACACATGTGAAAAGATCTATCATTTAAAATTAGTAAAAGTGGGACAAACAAGAGAAAGCAAATTAATAGGAAAATAAAAGTTCTCGAACTTTCAGGTGTCTGGCTGAAGTTTTTTCCATGGGATGATGTCTAGAAATTCTTGATTCTACTTAAGGGTAGCATTTTACGATACATGTGTAAAGATCTGTTATTTAAAAGAGGCCAAAGTTGGTCAAATCCGCTTAAACATGTGAAAGCGCAGTAAAAATTAGTGAAATTTCCCGAGTTTTGAGGTGTCTGGCTGAAGTTTTTTCCATGGGATGAAGTCTAAAAATTCCTGATACTACTTGAGGGTAGTGTTCTACAAAAAATGGGAAAATATTGGGTAGTTAAAAGCAGCCAAAGTGGCCCAAATGCGTGAAATTAGTAAAACAGAATAAATTTCCATAGGAAAATCCGCGAACTGGGGTTGTCTGGCTGGAGCCTTGTCACTGGTACGGGTCTAACAACACTTGATACTGACGCGGGGTGGTAATCTACGTCAAATATGTGAAAATCATCCATTATAAAATAAGTGAAGTTAGGGTCATTTTTTGGCGACTTTGACCCCCGATTCCTAGGCCCTTGTCATAGGTACAGCTTTAAAATTTTCACATTCTTTCTAGATTCGGGGAGGACTATCGATCGGTATTGGTTTCATCCATTATAAAATAAGTGACGCTTTTAGGCTCTGGGATCTTGGTCTAATATATCTACACATGAACAAACATATTTAAAACAATATCTACTAAATACTGAAAGCACATGGCTTTTCCTACAACAAAAGTGTTCTATATTTTCAAATTTAATGCAAAAGCGATCGATATGAACGTAGGATGATTAGGTGATTTGAGGTGTTAGCAATAAGCTGAGTTCTATTCCATTTTAGGAAAAGTCTGCGTTTAAATATGCCCGTAAATACATACATATATAAATGTACATTAGGGTAGGCAAAAAAAATTGATTTTCTTTTTTTCGAAGGGTGTATAAAAATTCGAATTTGTAACCATAAATGGGGTAAGTATTATATGTAATCAAATATGAGTTTTATGTTAATGGGTAAGCGTGCCTCATCGCATTTTTTGTTTTCGTGAAAAGCTTCTATGTAAATGAATATGTATGAGTGTTTCCAGCGTTACGGACGTTCCATGCTGTCACACTATTTTAAGTAAAAACCTACAGTAGGCTTTGGGACAGAATACTTTTTACGTCATATGTAGCCTTTGTACTCATCTATCCAATGCTATCAAATTTATTTTTCTAGAGATGACACATTACCACTGAAGAAGGGTTTAAATCTTCCGTTCGGACGTTCCTAAAACGTGCCTTATATTTGAGGTGATATGTGATTTCCCTAAAATTCTGCGAATTGGTTAGTGCTACCAAAATATGACACATACACAATTAATAGAGGAATAAAGAAGGACTTGTACTGCATTAACATTATATTGCTGGGGAAGTTTTTTATTGGACAAATATCAATTTCTATTTTGTTCCGACTTTCCCGTTCGGACGTTCCTGTTTTCACAAAAAAAAAAAAAATATTGAGCACATATTTTATTGCAATTAACTCACTTAAGCTGAAATTTAAGTACTTGCACATTCTGAACACCATAATTCATATACATTGGGGTGATTAAAAAACTAACAAAGTTTTTTGGTCTTTTCCCTCAAAAGTTCAAATTTTGCAGGGTGATATGTGATATACGTGCCTACATAATGCTATCAACAAATTTGGCCTAAATTCATTTTCAAATATTTCTCTTTGGTTGACACATTTTCGGAAACACCCATATATCTTCTCACCCAAAAATCGTACAACAAACTTTTAACCCAGTATTTGCAGGAAACTGAGCATTACAAACTTATGCAATTTGTCAACTATTAAAAAGATATTCGACCGCCACAAATAGAATACTTGAAAACACCATTAAAAATGCTTAAAATGCTTAGTTTCGTTATACTAGTTTATGATTGCCAGCGTTCTAGTTTACAGTAACAAATTTGTTCCGAAGTTTTCCTAGTGAAGATTTAGATATAAAAAAACGTATTGTGGCAATATACCAACAGGTCGTCATTATAACCTCTAACGATATTTTTGTGTCGAGCTTCTCTTCCAATTTGTGGTGTGCTGCTTTCAATTTTTTCCTACAAATTGGTGGGACCTACAGTTTTTTGCCGACTTGGAACGGCACCTGCAAAGCAAATGAATTTTTGCTGAGAAGCTTTTTCTAAATAATTTTTGATGTTGATTTGACCGGGAGTCGATACCAGGTTGTTGTTGTTGTTGTTGTAGCGAGGTGTAGCCCTGCCTAAATGTCAGACAGGGTCACCTCGAGTGTATTGCTCTTGGCCGGGTCGATATAAGAAAACGGCCCGGGGCGTTTCGGCACGATGGGTACAGCACAAGTACTGGTACCGTTCTCGTGGAACCGGCAATACAAGAAACTAGCCGTGTAGGCTATGTAGGTCATTTAGCGTTACCCAGGGTGCACCAACTGGGAGGCGACCTACTTTTACACCAGGTCACTTGGTGTAGTAGGCCGAGCACACTACCGCTACACCTTGGCGGTCGCCAGATTTAAATGCATTTTAAAAAATAGTGAATAAAGCAGGTTCGCCCGATATTTGCTATTTAAGCATTCAAAATTCATTTAATAATATTTTGCTGATTTTGAGCCTCATAACTTTTCACAAAACCTTATGGGTTTTATAAATTAGTCAGTTTTCGACCTCGAAAAACTTTGCAATGGTTTAAAAGACCTCTTTTGTAGGTCGTTCAATTCCCTGCAAATGCAAATACAAGGGTAAAAGTTGGATGTACGATTTTTGGGTTAGAAGATATATGTATTAATTTACATAGAAGCTTTTTATCAAAAACAAAAAAAGCAATGAAGCACACTTCCTCATTAACATAAAAGACTCATATAAGTTCATTACACTCTATTAAAGGCCAGGAACTCGAGTTTCTGTATGCCTTTCGAAAAATAAAACGAAAATCAATATTTTTTTGAACCACCCTAATGCACATATATCGCAGCGGTAATAATTGTACATTAGGTCGTATCTTTAAAAGAGGCTTAAAAGCTTCTTTATAACATAAAAAGTGAACTCTTTCAAGTAACAAGTCAGAAAGTATTCGGGTCTATCTCATATTTGTTCTATCTCCTATTCAAAAGACTTTTATGTACGATTTCAGCCATTTTCAATGGTAACTTTCCTTAGTCGGAAAATAACCCGTATACCAAAGTGGAATTGTTCTGGCCTAGCGAATTGAGCGACTACTAGGGTTGTACGAAAATGCTTTAAAAGAGATTTTATATGAGGTGGTGTACCTACCTACGGCGAACATTTTTTTCATTGCTTGAGGCGAGACGGTCTAATCTATGTACATATGTACGTACGCACAGTTGTTCGCCTCCGTACTGCAGCTTTTACGCGTTTTAAATTTCATTCACAAAATTTATTGAGCGCATGAATGAATGACTTGTTGGCTATATGAGTGTGCTTGTGTATATATGTATGCATGTTTGCACACACCTACATAGATCTAAACAAATTATGAACTCAAAAATTTCGTGGTTCAGTTAACTCCAAAAACTGACTGTCCCGTATAGAGGTTTCAGTTTTTAGCGTGTCTTTCTTTTGTGGTAAGTAGGGGCGCTATTACAGATCGGTCGGTTCCAAATGAAGGAATCCGGTAAAATAAATAAATGCAAAAATCGACTTTTTTGAGTTAGCTCCTTTTAGATATATGTACATAAGATCGAGTCTGTAATAGCGTAGAATGAAAGAGTGATTTAGCAGTTTAGTCATTTCACTCTATCACTTAACGTTATCCAAGTTAGAAAAACAAATTAATTACGCTTTACAACAAAATTGAAGTATTTTAAAATCCAACCGGGTTTCTCTTATGAAGCTCTTGGGTGCGCTTAATCCGAATTTTAAAGATTAATATTTTTTTTTACTAATACTGCTCTCTGAAGAAATCACACTCTGGGGAGAAAACCTGAAAAATCTGACTTCATATTCGGATTCAGCACACCCAAAAGCTTTAGAACCCGATGAGAAACCCTTTGGGTCTTTTTGGCTGTTGTACAGTGTTATTAAAAACAAAAAATGAGTTCGAACCCTATCCGCGAAGAAGACGTAAGCGACACGGTAATCGATTTATACTTTTTGATAGAGAACCATACAAATCCTATCCGAAATTGCCGTTGCTTTGGGAAACATCGTTGCAAAATTACGGAATAGAATTCTAAAGACTAACTACATTGGGCCAATCCCCAAAAGGTCACGCTAGCTGTAGTACCTACTTTATCTCGACTATAACTATGCCCCATTGGTTTTAATTTTTCGAAAAACAAGAAAGCTCTTGTGCTATAATTTCTTTATTTGTTTATTTCTTCTTCTGTAAAATAAAATATTCTACTCGTTTTCTTTCGAACACCAAATTAGAAGTAGCAAATATGGCCTTCATCAAGTCATCTAAATGGATCGAGGAGGAGTAACGGTATCGGTTTAGGAGTGTCAGTTCCTAGATTCCGCTATGTGGAGAATCCCGACGACACAGGGATTTTCCATATAGCCCAGTCCCGGGACTGACTTTATATTGAATATTTTTTTGTTCTGTAAGTGTGAGTTCATAGAAATGAGCGAGCGTTGGTGTCATACCTAAATAGCGACTTCATATCTCTGGCTTCTTCAACATTCCAACACTCTGATCTTCTGAACCGTATATATATCGCTACTTTAATTCACAAAGGCCCTAACTGACATACAAAAAAATTTACAGGAGAAGCAAAAAACAAAAAATTTTTTACCTTGAACGCATGCAAATATAGCTTTGTAAATTTGGAATATCTCCGTTATTACTGCAAGTAACTCCTTCAAATTTATAGTGAGTGTGTATTTTAGTATATCATACTTAAATATCTGAAAAATCCGTGTTCGAAAAATGTGTCAATTAGGGCCTTCGTGAAATAAGGTAGCGATACTTAGGCCCAAATTATCAGTGCACGGAGGGAAATCTATGGATGGAACATCCATAATTATTGATATCGCATTAAATAAAAATTGATAATCCTGTCCCATCAATGAATATGGATGTTTCATCAATTATTTTTTGATAAATCACTATTGAAATGGTATCCATATAAACTATTGATAAATTCTAAATAGTTTAAAAAAACAAAATTTTATATAATTTGACATCTGGTTTCAGTAAGATTCGACCCCTTCTCCTCTGGCACGTTAGCCCAGTATTCTACCATTCGGCTACGACATATTATAAAATTTTTAGAAAAATGTTCAATCATAAGAAATTCAAAAAATTTTGAATTTAAAAAAACGCTCCAACAAGTTGTAATATTGTTAAGAAATCTTTACATTTCGCCCATATATACTAATACGCTGTCTCTACCATTATTACTATGCAGTAAATATAGATATGGATATTGCGACAATAGAAATTCACATCACGACCATAAATATTGACATGCCGTTCAAATATATCAGTATTCTTTCCATAAATATAAAGAATAGTACATCATATCGAAATGGTTGACATGTCATTTTACTTTTTATTGGGAGCAAATAATATTTGATAACTCGCTCATTCTGAATGAATATTGCATCAAACTCTTCGCTATCAATAGCGATATTGTCACAACATTCATTGCATTTCTCTCAGTGTGCGGATTAAAACTTCGCAAGTTTAAAATTTTCTCAATTTAACCATAGTTTTAACTTGCGCTCAAAAACGGGGCCTTAGTATATAAATGGCTTTTCTTTTGGTTTCGCTGTCATTGTGTCACCACCGCCAGCATCACCGATAGGCGCCTCAGCTGTCATTATAGTAGTTGACGTTGTTGTCATAGTTGCTTTATGGTCAATGGGTGCCTATAGGCTGTCTAACGGACTGACATGTTGACTGATTGACTGACTCACTGTTTGTTTGTTTGATGCATGCCATGATGTTTTCATAGTACAGTGAGCATTTTTCATGTGCAAATTGTAGATAAAACAAAACAAAAAAATGATCGTAGTCTATCGTCGGCCGTCTGTTGGGTGCCGCCAGCGGCTTGTCGCCGGTTAGAGCACTGGATAAAAATCAATTTCAATGGTAATTGATACAATGAATTATTGTAAGGCCATTATTATTGCGGGTAAAGCTTTGTTCGCAAATATTGTTTTTTTTTTGTACATATTTTTATCACATTACTGGCTAGGCTTTGTTGCCGTAAGAGTTCCAGTTGCTCAATATTGGGGGCTCGTTGTTATTGCTATGATCGTTATTGTTGTTGTTGTTATTGATATCAAGTTATTGTACTGCCTAGTATTGTTGTTACTACAATATTCTGGCGCCAAAGAATTGAAAATGATAAATATAAAAAGAGAAAAGAGAAAACGTGAAATGATGTGCAGTTGGTTGTTAAAGTAAAAATTAGTAGGTACTTAAATGAAAGTCATACATATGTTTACGGCATTAATATAATTTTTGTAAAAAAGCCATTCTGTTGTCGTGGTGTGCCTTCTGTTTTATACTAAAGTTTTGGTGCTGGAACATTGGCATTGGTTGTCTCAACGTGAAACTGTCGTTACCCAATAGAGCTTGAAGCGGGATCTCCCCTAACAAGGAATAAAAGATGTCTCCCTTCAGTATGATCGTAGAGCAATGAGGGAGATTTTTTCCATTGTATGCTCCCATGTTTCTCTTAGTGGAGCAGGATGAGAGATCTCCTCAAGCGATAAATAAAAGAGGACTCCTTTCGACATGATCGTGGAGCAATAGAAGTAAATTCTCTACTCTTGGCTCTCATATTACTCATACAGGAACATTAAGGGAGATGCTCCTAAACGATTTGTCAAAGATTACTTCCATAAACATTATATGTATTGGAGTAAAAGGGCAGATTTTTTTTCATAATAATTTTGACTGGAAAATGGAAATGACTTGGCTAAAGTTTAATTTTCTTAATATTGCAAACGTAACCTAAATTTATCCAAACCTAAAGGAAAAACAACCAAAAATAGATAAATTTTCTTTTGAAGAACAATATGCACCACGGCTGCCGCTGTGGTCCACTTGGTCCGGACCCCTCAACCCACCCCTGAATACGCACAAAAAAGGTTCGATAAACTTTTATCATTAATGTGACCACTACTAAGTTTTTCGAGGTCGAAAATTTACTAATTTCTAAAACCCAAAAGGTTTTGTAAAAGGTTGTGTAGCTCATAAACAGTAAAGTTTTTTTTTTTTTAAATGATTTTTAGATCATTAAATAGCAAATTTAACGCTTTACAAAAAGGGTTAAATGAACTTTTTTCATTTATCTAACCATTCAAAAGATACCCAAGAACAAAGTAAGCAAGGAGTCTCGGGCAGGAGTACCTGCTTTATTCAGAGCAATTCTAAATAGTTTTTCACGTTGCGGATCACTCTCATATCGACGTGCTATACGAAAACGAACACCAAAAATTTTGTGCCTGACGAAAACTAACACTTGCAATTTTTGTCTGAAGAAAATGTACTACCTAAAAGTGTTACTTTTCGCTAGACACAAATTGCAAGTTTTAATTTTCGTCAGACAAAAAATGAAAGTGTTAGTTTTAGATGTACATATATTGGAACGACTTTTCGTCATTCCTTGTCAATATTGGTTTTGTAACAAACCGGTTTCGGCGATCCGCCATCTTCAGTGTTTGATTTCGTTCTCGTTAGTTTTCTTGCGGAATTTTAAAAGTGTTAGTTTTCGTGTGGCGCGTCGACATTTGTAACCAAAAATGGCCCGATTGTGTGAAATATATTTAAATCTTCACTAGGAACACTTGCGGAAAAATATGTTTAGATTTGTTGTTGTTACTGTAAACTAGAACGCTGGCAATCATAAACTAGTATAACGAAATTAGGCATTTTTAATGGTGTTTTCAAGTATTCTATTTGTGGCGGTCGAATATCTTTTTGGGCGGATTTCGCAACTAGCCGTCAACTTAATGCTCACTTTAAATTTTGTCGGGCAGTTCATCCTCCTATTAAATAAAGAGCAAATGAACTGGCTGTTAAACTGACAGTGAATTGACAGTGAACTTTGACATTAACAGGCAGTCGAGAAATCCGCCCTTAATAGTTGAAATAATGAAAAAAGTGCATAAGACCTTTTTTGTCAAATTTGCTATCTAAATAACTTAAGTTCATTTAATAATATTAAAAACGGCGTTAAGGCACGCTCCCCCATTAACATAAAAAACTCGTATTCGGTCCCTTTATGGTCAGGAGACCGAATTTCTGTGTGTGCTTCGTAAGATTTGAAAATCGATTTTTTTTTACCCACCCTAGTACATATGTATGTATGCATATCATGGTGATTTTAAAAACATATCGACTTGGTCTTACCCCCTAAAAAGTTAGGTATTGATTAGAAAATAAGCCTTGCCAAAAATTAGCGCTATATCTTAACCCTTAGGTATCACACAATAGATCGTATTAATGGTCGCGGTGTAATAAGGCCTTATAATAATAATAATAATCCTTTGTAATCTATTTTCTCGCCCTAAAACATACTGTGACGAGTTTCCAATCGCTTTCAATAGAAACCTTTATTTAGTAACACTCTGTTACAACTGAATTAAAACTAACTTACATCTATGTAGGTATGAATGCGTATTTATACATATTGTTCATGTTCTCGAACATTCCACAAAATTATAGCAGGCCAAACATGTTTGTACAACTCAATTTGAAATACAAAATTCCATTTTCTACTAAAATATAAAAGTACACTACTTTCCATAAAAATAATTTCAATTCATTTTGTATGGGAGAAAATGGGATTTTATTCAAAGTCATTTTCCTCATAATTTTTGAAACTTTTTTCAAAAAACCAAAACGTTAAGCCATGTGTGGTTATCCTAACTAAATAAAAATGACGGAGTTTGTAAATTTTAAATGGTATAATTATTTTAATAGTTAAGATAATCGCACAAGGCTTATTTTTTGCAAGGCTTATTTTCTCATCAATACTTAACTTTTTAGAGTAAGACCGAAAAAAAAACAAATTTTTTTAATTGAATCACCCTAATGTATTTTAGGCCGAAGTCCCCTTAGTGACTCCGCTTACTTTTGAAGGAAATCAAAAAGATCTCAGACATGTAGGACTTTTAGTTTTTAAGCAAATTTTTATTTGTGTAACTCTTCCTCTTTAAATAAATGCAACTCATTTTAGGAATATGCTCTAAAACTCACCCCACAGTGAATTCAACTTACAATAACTAAAAAAAGTTAGTGAAATAATTGAAAAGTAATGAAATACTAAAATACATATTTTCTAAAAAATACCATGTTCAATTTAAATGACAAAGTTCAAAATCTCATTGATAACGGCTAAGAAACTTTTGTCATTGATTTGAAAGACAAGGAAGCCAAGTGTGATAAAACCAAATTTGGTTTGCTGCTGACATGCAAATAGTGGTTCAACATTTATGAATGCATTTATGTTCTTAAAATGAAGCCGATTATTTACATTTTGACTTCCATTATACAGTGGTTGTGTGTTTCGGGCATTTCAACAGTGGATCTTTTATACGGTAAGTAGCCATTTAAAAATGTAGGTACATATTTATAATAGACTATGCCATTTAAAAATATATTTCAAAAACACTATCTCAGAACTTTTAAGCCCTATCTGATGAGTTTTAAAAAGCTGTTTTATTTTCAACAGATTTTCAGCTGAGATAGGGCAACTAATTAGAAGAAATTGTATTGCTGAGCTTTTCATGTGTTTTTAGCATTATTCTTTTCACATTGTGCCTAGCTTTGAGTTGCCTAATGGATTAAATTACCTAATGAATTGTTCTTTATGCTACTTTAAATTTTCTTCTAAACAGGGTTACATTCAGATGAGCTTATTTCTGGTGAAATGATTATACCAAGACGAGTTAATGAGCATGGAGACTTTCTTACTCACGATTTAGCATTTCGTCATTATCATCATCCTCAACCTACTGAGCATAGTCGGCAACGTCGTAATGTGGCTAAAACTGAGTTTGAAAGAGTTCACTATAGACTGGATGTGGGCAATGAAACAATGCATCTCGAATTAGAGTGAGAATTTCTAAAATTTAAAATTTCTTTTTGTAATTTTGTAATTTAACATTTGTTTGCTATTATTAACATCTAACGTGCACGTATGTATGTATTCACATACATACCCACATACCTACAAACATATACATATATAAACGCTTGCTCATATATCTACATATAGTATACCTACTTACATAACTACATACAAATGTGTATACATTTAGTATATACTTACATAAAATTACCCCTTTCGGCAATTACCATCAAATATGTAGACCGCACAGCTATTTCATGGCACCACATATGGTAATCGAGCGACATCGGCGTGACATACGAACTCGTCAAAGGGCCATAAGAAGCATTGATTGTCATTTTCATGGCAAGGTGCGTGGGCATTCGGAGTCGAATGTGGCAATATCAACGTGTGAGGGATTGGTGAGTTAAGCAAAACTACAAATTATATATATTTGCGTATTTTTATCTCTAACATATGTACATTCTTGTAAAGCCGTCTACTAAGACTTTTTTTGTAACATCCAGAATTTTTTGTTTGTTTTGTTTTTGCAGTTGAAGTATTTTATGTTGTAACTGTTCTCACTGATTTATTGTGTTTTGACTTATTGATCGGAATATAAAATAGTCATACGGCATTTTTTTTCTTCAAAAAGATAGTTTGTAAGTGCAAGAAAATTGCCCTTTTATACCACCCAGTCAAGTTTGTTTCCTGAATCTTTCGTTCTGCGGTACTGTGTTTCGTATCATATTGTGTTTTTCATTACTGAAGTTAATAAATATACGTTTAATATAATACTTTTGTCTCCAGAAAGATAGTGCAAGAGAATTACTCTTCATCCTCCCCCAGCCAAGTTTGGTTCTTAAGTCTTTCGTTATATGGTACTGTATTTCGTCCCATATTGTGCTTTTTATTTCTAAAGTGTAGATTGCACGAATTTATACGAAACGTAAATGAGGCAGTATGATATTGAAATGATATTACATGTACACCGCCATCACCTGGGTAAAAGTTGCCCTTCCCGAAAACCCGAATATGTTTCTTCAGGGAAAAGTAGTTTGTATTTTGTTTAATTAAAAGGGATACATATCATTTCCTAAAAAAAGCTATATTTCTTTATATATTTTCGCAAATAATCTAAACCCAACTACATATTTACATAGATACTAAATTATTAAAAATATTTAGGTTGGTCACATAAAAACAAAAAATCATGAATACTACATTGAGCCTTCCAAGCACGACCATGCTGACCCTATTAACGGACATCCGCACGTATTATTTCACAAATCGTCTGTTCCAGCTAAGGTAATAGTCAAGTCCAATAGTTGGCAGCAAACACAATCGGCAGGACAAACAACTTTATATGATCAACTCAATTGAGCAAACTCTTCAAAAATCAAAATCACTGCCAATTTTGTTTTTCTTTTTGCTGCCAGATCACCTACTAAAAGAAAATGCTTTTGTTAATGATGATGGTTTGCAAACTCTTTTTCTACAGAATCGAAATGATAATGTATCGCACCTGAAGGAAAATACAAAGCATAAGCAAAAGCAAAAAAAGGCAGATTCGGAGATCAGCAATTGTGGTACTAAAGAGCCGAAGAGGCAGTCTCAGACACGCCTTGAATGGCAAGCTCAGGGAAAAGTATGTAAAAGAAAATTTAACTAAAATAAACTTACTTACATATGTACGTATTCATATACATATATTGTTTTATGTTTGTAATAAAAAACTTACTTACCTCTTCCGTGCGTACATTTGTATGTGCTTGCTAAGGTGAAAATTCAAGGCAGTAGAAAATTACGACGGCAGTATTCGCATCCAAATAAAACTTCATTTTACAAAATCCATAGGCGACGACACAAAAATTATGATGCAGCGCATCAGCGTCAACGCCCAAAACAAACTAAATTCAAATATAAGACTGCTTCAGACAAAATTAAGACTATTAAAAGCGATGACGATAATCTTCATTCCAATTTTAATATGCAAAATAGTGCATACATTGCCTACATTCGACAAGGGAACTATAGTAAAGGCGAACAACAACCAAACTTTAAAATAAAAAGTAAAAAACGTAAGAAACGTTCCATTAGCAGCCCACGCCATGTGGAAGCTTTAATAGTCGCAGATGACACAATGGTCGCTTTTCATCAGAAGTTGGAGACATATTTACTAACAATTATGAATATGGTGTCCGCTTTGTACAAGGATCCTAGTATTGGTAATTCAATCGAAATTGTTGTTGTCAAGATGATTTTTTTGGAAGAAGATGAAGCACATCCGGATCTCAATTTAACGCAAAATGCCCAAAAGAATTTAGATACATTTTGTAGGTAAGTTATGTCACAACAACAACATAAACCATAGCAATTACCCAACAAGCATTGAAGTTAGATATCGCTTAGAGGTAGATAAGATATGTAGCTAGTCTCCTTCTTTATAGCTCCGTTAATCTTCATTATCCCTAATGCTATGGATACACACACGGAGATTATCCCACATAAATCCTATTTTATCAGATCCAAGTTTTACCCTGATAGACACAACATTAGCCGCATTCTTCTGGTAGTGAACTGGAGATAGATACAAAATTTTACATGTAAATGAAACAATAACAACTTAAGCCAGATAAATCCACACAGCAGTCATGCAGTCAAGCAGTCATGCTGTGATGAATTTATTTTTGGCGAAGCTGCGTTTAATAGCTTTTGATGAGCCAAATTTTCCAGTAGCAGATGTCGCTGGCGTGCAATAATGTTGCAGGGTTCAACGCAGTGTTCAAATTGGATCGTTTTTTTTGGATTTCATACTCAACGCATCAAAATGTTAAGTTATGTCGTTTTTTAATTTTTTTTACGTTTATTTTTTACCATCTTGAATGCATATATATTTTTAAATAATGAAAAAATCATTGTAACCTTGAAATTGATGTAATGAATTTTGGTATTAAACAAAACTTTGTTGGGTATTTTTGTTTTTATAATATGTATACCCTAGATATACGTGAAAGCGCACCGACATCTGTTCGTGAAGCCTTTTAGTGAACCGGACTATTTGTTCCCGTGAGAATTGAGCGTAAGCCGGAGCGATATCTTCCAGAAGAATGCGGCTATTGACGATTTACAACCTTGAAGATTAATATTTTGGTTGTTATGCCACCATATATTTGCTTGACTTTGGCAATGGTGTGTAAATAAGGTGGAAATCCGCACACTATCGCGACATCTACCAGTCACTATCTGAATAGTGTTGTCAGTACACATTTTTTATACGCTTTGTCATTCCAACATCTAAATAGCAAATACAACTTGTCGATCGACCGAATTGCTATTCACTAGGTGGAAAGACAAAAATCGACCAGGAAATCAACCCGTGTAAATCAATGCTTAACGATGTCTCACGTGGCAATTGAAATTTTTCCGATGTTGCAGATTGTGTTTGTAAATTTGCCGGCTAGGTTTTATGAATGAATTTGATTTTATATATGTACGTATGTATGCATATAACATATCACACCCTAAATCAAAAACCGTCACAACTCAAAAATTTGTTATGTCACTTGCTTGGACTATTATCATTACTCTTTAAAGAGCACAGTGATGCCAAGTTTTTAAAAATCAAATGAATTTTGTGCAATCCAGAAGCAATTAACTGGAAGTAACTCTGATTTTGAGTTGTGACTCTTTTTTGATGCGATATAGGTATTTGATCGTTTTTTGCATATGAGCGCACGAATGGCAACTTTTGCCATCATAAGTACACTTGCACTACAGGCAACTGCTTTCTGATCGCGAACGATTTTTTTCTGAGTGCTTCGGTCTTATTGTTACCTTTTCTAGGGTGATTAAAATAAAAATTTATTTTTAGGTGTTAGCACCTCAAAAGTTTGCGATTGACAAACTTTTGTGACCTCTAAGGGGTAAGTTACAGCGTTTATTTTTTGCGAGGTTTGTTCTCTTATCAATTACTTACTTTTGAGTAGTAAGCACTAAAATGAAATACAATTTTTTCAATCACTCTAATGTATGTATATTAGATCATATCGATAAAAAAAAGTTCGCCATATAAAGCATTTTGTAACCATTCAAAAAAATAAACTTAGAAATTAAAAATTTATTACTCTGTCAATCCCGCAGATGGCAGAATAAACTGAATACGGCCAATGAAAAAGATCCCTACCATCATGATGTCGCCATTCTTATTACACGAAAAAATATCTGCGGTAATAATTGCATGTAAGATAAATATAAAAAGTAAAATTAAGATTTGACTACCTCGTTTTTTTTTTAATTTGATCATATTTTCTTTAACAGGACACTCGGATTGGCCAACGTGGGTGGCATGTGTAAGCCAAAGCAATCTTGCAGCGTTAACGAGGATAATGGAATTATGTTGTCACATACGATCGCACATGAATTGGGACATAAGTAAGTTGATTTATTAGCTTTTTGGCGTAATATTAGACGAACATAAACATTTATTTGTTTGTGTTTTTATTTCCCACTCATTTCAGTTTTGGTATGTTCCATGATACGGCAAAAATCGGCTGCCATCCTCGTATAGGCTCCATAGTCCACATAATGACTCCCACTTTTGGCGCTGATACATTGGAAGTATGCTGGTCGAATTGCAGCCGCAAATATATAACACATTTCCTTGAGTAAGTATGTATGTACATTAGACTGTGCCAAAAATCAAATTTTTTTTCGTTTAAACGCATACACAAATTCTTGAAAATATCTAAATAGCTAGAATCACGATGTACCTTTTATGGAAAAAAATTTTACCATCTCTTTAATATTAACTGGAGTTTGCCCAGTGGTTGAAATTCAACCACAAAACCTTATAGTACATTTATACTGCACCAAATTTGGCGAATTTGAATGAGTCATTTCGAACTGGCAAATTTGCATTTGGCTTGACCTTCCCTGCAAGAATCTTCTACCAGAACACAAAGTCACCGAAAGAAAATGTACAACCGTGATGTTTTAAACACCTGTAGAGTAATAATAAATGAAGAGTCAAGAAGGCTTCTATCTTTTCTTGGTAGAATTGGTCCATTTTCTTAAAAAAAAACTAGTTGAAATTGTTATTTACAGCTGTTCATAATGCAAAAGTTATCACACGTTAATTACCCATTAAGGTTCTCGCTGGGTAATTCTAAATGTGGAACACCCGCAGGGTTGCTATTTGGATGAACTGTGGATTGTATTTTTCGGCGAATGAGGCCAAGTGTGATGGAATTCCACATTTGGAAAATGAGATTTGTATAGAAAAAAGCGCCAAATTTGCAATTTTTCGCCAAATTTACCAAATTTGGTGCGGTGTAAACGTACTTTTATTCTAATTTACTTTTTGAAGTCCCTTTCCTTTGATTTACCTATTTTATCGTTTCCTCATATTTTTCTTCCTTTTGCTTTTTACTCCCTACACCACTTAGTAATGCAATCTCAATTTTTATTTTTTTTAGTTCATTTAATTTTTAATTTATCTTTTTCTAAGGTTCACCTTCTTCAATTTTTTCCTTCTCTTTCCTTTCCTTTCCCTTTCCTTCGCTTTCCTTCCCTTCTATTTCCTTTCCTTTGCTTTCATTCCCTGCCATTTATTTTCCTTTCCTTTTTTTTTACTTTTTTTTTCTTTCCTATCACTTTCTTTCCTTGTCTTCCCTTGTTATTTTTTTCAATTCCTTTTTCTTTACTTTCATTTCTTTGATGTCCTTTCCTTTCCTCTTATTTTCTCACCCATCTTCATTTACAGTCATTTCTTTTATATTCTTTCCTTTCTTATGCTTTTCTTTTCGTTCCTTTACTTACCTTTTCTATTATATCCTTTGTTTTCATTCCCTGTCATTTCTTTTCCTTTATTTTCCTTTTCTTTCTTTTCCTATAACTTTCTTTTCTTTCCCTTCCTTTCCTTCGCTTGTCACTTCTTTATATTCCTTTTCCCTTTACTTTCCTTTCCTCTCCTTTCTTCTCCTTTCACATCCTTTGCCTTCATTCCTTTCATTTTCTTTCCTTTATTTGATTTGAGTTTCTTCCGTATGAACTGATTTGCGCATGTATATCTCCTTTTATTTTACTTTTTTATTTCACTTTTATTGTATTCTTTCTGCTGATAATTTTTACCGAATTTTTTGCTTTATATAAATTTACTTTCAATATTTCACAATTACATAAATAGAATTTTTAAGAAAAATGTAGCTCGTTTCTTTTTATTACAAGAACACTCCACCTTGTCACTATTCTTCTCTGGTTGAACATGAATACTCACATGCCCTTATTTTTGAAAACACTGCACGAGTGTCAAGGGTCAAGTTTATGTTATTGCTGGTGTTTGTTTTTGCTCCCTTAACCAACAAAGCAACGTGCTCACATTCAGCCTCTCCTACAAAAACACCAATGCAAGTGGTCATTTCTACACACAGAACAACGGATCTATAAAGTGAATACGTTTTTAGCATTTGTAGTGGTGTGACTTTCAAATTAATTTTTTCATATTATAATTAATTATTTTTAATTTTTGGTTTGTTGGTGCACACACACCTCCAGTAAACCTATCGATACATATACAATTTTGTATAGCTTAGAATTGTGGTTATTGCAAAAAAGGGGAAAAACTTTTGAACATTGCGCATTTATATATAAAATGATTTAAAATTGTTTAACTTTGCAGCCAAGGCCTCGGCAATTGTTTAGATGATGCACCTACACCCATCAGTAAATATATTTATCCTGCTCTCCCACCTGGGGTACTTTTCGATGCCGAACGACAATGCCGTTTACAGTTCAATCTAACCGATGCCGATTCCAATGCATCATCGTGTACATCTTTAAATGAAATTTGCTCAGCTCTGTGGTGCCGCGTGAATGGTGAATGTGTAACAAATATGCGACCGACAGCACCGGGCACGAGTTGTGGTGATGGAAAGGTTAATTTTCAAAGAATTGAAAAATACATGGTATTTTTTGTATATGTACTTATGCGTTTTTGTGTTTTGCAGTGGTGTCAAAATGGCAAATGTGTGCCGAATGAACAAGTTCCACCTATTAATGGCAGCTGGGGCGAATGGTCGGAATGGAGTGAGTGTTCAAGAACTTGTGGTGGAGGGGTTTCGATACAAAAACGTGAATGCAATAACCCAGTTCCAGCGAATGGAGGCCTCTTTTGTATCGGTGAGAGAAAAAGGTGCGCTCACAAACACACACACACACAGACACGTAATACATACAAAAACTTTTTTATAGATACAAAATATGTAACCATCAACAATGTCCGTTGGGTGAAATTAGCTTTCGTGCAAAACAATGTTCAAAATATGATAGTGTCTGCTATCAGGGTGCCTTCTACAAGTGGCTACCATATTTCGACAAGAGTGGGTGTAATGTTAAAATTTTTACTATATATAGCAACTTTAATAATTTGTTGAATTTTTTTTCAACTAGAAAATCCTTGTAAACTTATGTGCACTGATGTTGATGACACCATCATTGCAAACTGGGGCGAAACGGTAGAGGATGGTACACCTTGCCGAGTTGGTACCAATGATATGTGCATCGATGGAATTTGTAAGGTGAAATTGTTAATATTTTAAAAAATTTAACACTAAACTAGGTTAGGACCTTTATGAATTAAGGCGCATCGCGATTCCGGTTATTTGGGTAATTTCAACCATTTTTGCCCAAGGAACCATTAGTATGAAATGTATTTCAAAGCAACGATTTTTCCAAAATTTGGCTCACCTATTAAAGCAGATTGATTAATGTATTGATAATTTGATTGGGATTTTTGCGGTCGAGGAATTCTTGTTTGGCATTAATCTTTCATTTAAGGACCGCCAGAGGGTGTCCTTTTTGGATTTGAAGGCCTTTTTTCCGAAAATCGACAGTTTCGTTTCGAAAATCCACACGCTGAAATTGCATTATAAAAAATCCAAATTTGGTGGAAAAAATTTATAAAAAAAGTACCGAAGCGCCCTATGGTGACCCTCAAAACATAAAAATAGTGCGAGAAATTAGTTTTAGATCAAGGTTTTTTGGGCAAAAATGCTTGATATCACCCTAATATAGATATGTATATGTGAAGCCATGAAAATGAATAGAGTGTATCATGATAAAAGTTGAAAATGCTTCCCGGCTACATATATTTTTTCCTTAGAAATATCCATTTACCAATACATGTTATCCTTTTTTCTTGCATGGAAAATACGATTACATTTACTTCCAGCCTTTCATTTAAAAATGTGAACCTCATGATCACACGATTATTTACAAAATACGCTCCTCAGAAACTAATGACCACGGGAACATTTTCAACATCTGTTTCTGTTTGCATCGATTTGTTTATGAAATTAGCTAAATAAATCTGCCTTGTTTTAGAAAGTTGGGTGTGATTGGATTCTTGATTCCGAAATGGAAGAAGATCAGTGCGGTATATGTGGGGGCAAAAATGATCAGTGCAAATCTATAAAAGTAAGCAACTATTCGAGGTTCTTATGTTAACGATTTGTGGCAGAATCAGAACTAAACCAAAGAGGGAATTTTATGCCAATGAGCGTTTGAATTCCATCATCCATCCATAAATCTTAGAAATAGTCTTATTTATTGATTTAAACTCTTGTTCTGCCAACAATCGAATACCACAAAAACCCGCATAACATCTGCAAAATGTACATACATATTTAATTATAAGTAAAATGAACCAAATTTTTCAGGAAGTAGTTGAAGAACACCTTAATGTAACGGATGGATACGTAGAGCTTATCACCATACCAGCTAAAGCGCGTCACATTCTAATAAAGGAGTTAAATAATTCGCCAAACTTTCTGGGTATCTCAAAAGCTAACAGTACGCAATATTATTTGAATGGTGATGGCCTTATATCTATGCCAGGAGAGTTTAATATCGCTGGCACAGAGTGCTTATATGATCGGATAGATGAAAAAGAGAGCATAAAAATACCTCAACCCATTGAGCATGCTATATCAGTGCATGTGAGTTACAGGCCCACTTAAATAAGATCGCTCGGCATAGCGTTTTTTTTCGCCAACGTCAGGCAACACGCGACATACTCAAATGAAATCTCAAAATTGCTCTAAATTCTCTCTTCCTTCATTCCCCCATTTCTCACTTCATCATGTAACGCGCTGTCAAAATTGTGTTGGGCTCATACAAATTGTATGGGCGTGAGGAGTTTTGACAGCAATTTGACGCTGAGCGCGCTTATTTAAGGTGGCTGTTACACTTGATTTTTATCAACTGAGTTTGAAACAATAGGTGGAGTTTGATTTGGCCTATCTGTAAAAGGGATACCTGGCGTGCTTTGATACGCAACGGCCTAAATCGCTAAAGCGGTAAAGGCGGATTTCTCAAATAGCCGTCAACTTAACGCTCACTCTAAATTTTATCGGGCAGTCCATCCTCCTGTTAAATAAAGAGCAACTGAACTGGCTGTTAAACTGGCAGTGAATTGACAGTGAACTTTGACGTTGACAGGAAGTCGAGAAATCCGCCCTTATATGGCGTTCACGTTGGGCCATAAGCTCGAGTTAAAGGGGTATTTTTTGAGTTTATTCATATTGTTGTTGTCAATAAACTCGAGTTTATTGTCAACGTGAATGCCTTGTAAAAGAATAAATTGCTTAGGGGGGATTTCTCGACTAGTCGTCAACTTTAACGCTCACTATAAATTTGTCGGCCAGTTCATCCTCCTGTTAAAATTAAGGGCAAATGAACTGGCTGTTATATTGACAGTGAACTATTACGTAAACAGGCAGTCGAGAAATCCGCTCTTAGTTCTTCTTTTTTTATGAAGTCAATTAGGAAAATTTCAATATATTTTCAGGTAATCGTACGAGGCGATGAACTTAATGCAGATATTCTTTATGAATTCACTCTGCCCGCGCTCAAAAATATTAAAGGAAAGAAATATTTATGGAAATTAGGTGACTGGAGCCAATGTACGAGCGGTTGCGGGGGCGGTATTCAATACCGACCGGCACAATGCTTTGAAAATGGTGAACGTAAGTGATAATTCTTTTAAATAGTAATTTCCGATTAGTTAGATTATTTATATGAAATTTCAGCTTATCTGATCTATTAGGGTTCACCATTTAGCCCAACGATTCGATAAATATCCTTATCTTCTTCAGGGGCGTTATTGCTTGAAAAAACTATTTTATTAACTTAACTACTTAATGCTACCATTACTGTGTGGTAGAGATGGGCGTGTCCATGTGATCGTGTTTGAAAATGCGATTCCGTGTCAACGTACAATATAAATATTTTTTCGATTCGTAATTTAATAAAATATTTGTTCAAAAAATACAGATTTTTTGCAAAAAAAAATCGCAATTTAACAAACTGCATATCTACCTTTTCTATTCAATTTTTTTCATAAGGGTCAAAGTTTTCTACCCTTTTTTGCATCCTTCGTAAATGCTAGTCTAATAGGGGAGCTATGCCTTGACAGCTGCAAAATCAGCTTAACCTTGTATTATTGAAAAATGACAGAAACCAGGGCCAGATAAGCTTAAAAATTTCATATAGAGATATCATTTTATTAAAAACATTTGGCCAAGTCACAATATTGCCGTATTCGTTTATCGTTTTATGTTTCCATGGTTTCCAATATAAATCTTTATATATTTATACAATTCTAATTTGAATTTTTCTTATTACCACCTGGACATTGTCAGTGATATTAGCTGATGAGCTCTGTTGGTCCTTTGCACAGAATAAACGACCAACGCGACGAATCAGAGCTTGCAACAAACACCAATGTCCGGCACATTGGTGGGCGGGACCATGGCAATTTTGCCCAGTGACATGTAAATGGTCGGAAGGTGTGCTGCCTGTGAGGCGACGCACTGTCATGTGCTTGGATCAAAATGACATTGTGGTTGAAGATAACCGTTGCAATGTAACACTAAAGCCACCTGATACAGAGCTCTGTAATCACAATTTACCTGATTGCAAGGTAGATGACAAAATTAATAATTTAATTTTAAGAGTGCAAAACTTGTAGGGTATTTTTTAAGAAAACATCATAATTACTTCGGAAATAAAATTAAAAATAGGTTTTAATATAAGTTTATTTATATATTTTCTAATAACACACAGTAACTGCAACGGTACTTAAACATTTTTGAAAAATGTCTAAACAATATCAAATAAGTGTAGTCTTTCCCCCGGTTCTGCGTCTTTTGATTAATTGTCAACCTTGATAAAGAATCAAGGATATTTGCATAAACTGTTTTGAAATCAGCAAAATTCAAAAAATATGTGTATGATACACATATTTTTTTGCCTATTTATCAAGGTTGAGAATGTACCAAGAATACAGAATGGGGGGGGGCTTATATGTAGAAGAATGAATTTGTATGTATATAACTACTATCCCTACGATTTGTAATATATATTATGTATGAATGTATGAATGATTGTGTAATTATGCATGTAAGATCCCTGCAGCGAAAGCAACTAGTTGAAAACTACTTTACAACTAGTTGGTGCACCGGGCCCAACTAGTCAGTGTTTTGCCTTTCTTCATATAAGCAACTGGTATTTTTTACGAGTTGATGTCCTACGAAATGTCAATTTTTAGATTTCGACCAGAACATACCAGTCATCTACTAGTCATGATATACTAGAATTATACTAGTTCTAAAATACCAGGTCCATACTAGTTCAACCTGGACTAGTATGATTTCCATAAAAAGAACTAGTCCTCATACTAACCCAAAAAGGACTAGTATGAAATATACTAGTCCCATAATATTCCATAAAGCATTGAATCTGGACTAGTATGATTCCAACCACAATTTTCATGACTTACACTTTATTTTATCATTTGCCTTTATTTTCATGTTTATTCTTAAGAAAGCAGCGATTATTTGTATTTACCATATCACGAAAAAGCATCTGTGAATTATAAGAGAAAAAAGACGCAAACGAAACGAATGATTTCATCCAGAAAAATTTATTTGTATACTAGTATTTTTCTTACTAGTTTGAGGTTTCCCTGCAGGGATATAATACATACACGGCATTTAAAATTAATCTTCCATAACGCTAACCGTAACATGGTTACATTATAAATAAGCTTATCCAACAACCTTATGATGGTATGGTATGGTACTATTATTCTATTACATTGATTTCCATAAGGTTGCCTGGGTCAGCTGTTTTATCTTGTTATGATGATCTTATATTTAGCGGAGAATAACTGCCCTTTAAAGCTCGAAACTTGATACTTCTGTAACATATTTTTGATTTATGCAACCTTATAAGTCTCATAAATAAAATTTGTATATCAGCTGATATAAATGGTTGTTACGCTTAGCGTTACGGAAGAATAATTCAGATATAAGACCATGTAATACTTATGTATCATAGACTTAACCTAACTTGGGAGCTGTCACTCAGGTATTTGTTAAACATATTTTGCATGCAGCGGTCACCCGTCGCTAAAGTTTTTAGTGAGGATGCCATTGTGCTTTCTTAATTCATTTTGATATACGAGTATGTATTTTTTTTTACATATCGACATTAATTTCGTTGAATTTCGGGAAAATGTAAATATCGATTTCGGTTTTTTACGTGTTTCGGTTTCGGTCACGGTTTCGTTCCGGTTTCGGTTTCTAAATAAAAAAACGAGCACAAAAAGATTTTACTACTACAAAACTCAAGTATGTAGATAAAAATAGGTCTGAATTTTTATACCTTTTTTCCTGCGGTCATGATGGATTTTTCTCCAATATAATCTCTTCTTCTCTACATATAATTAAATTGTATCACTCAAAAGCTGTTAAATGAAATTAATACCAGTATTCTGTAATTCTGTCTCATATCAAGTCACTAAACTTGAGATATTTCATTAGATACAATTTTTGTGACTTGAGATGATTCCGATATTCTATAACAGAAAGTCACAACAAATCTACCACAGTCTCTCTCTCGCTTATTTTAAGGTGTGGTGAATACAAAAATTGCATAAATTTTAAGTAACACATTTGACAACCGCCCTATAGATGTCGATGTAGCCCATGCGTTAAGCGTGCGGATTATGACGCGGGGGGTCGCAGGTCCGCGAAAAGTAAATTTTTATTTTTTTATTTTATTTTTTCAAACTTAATTAACTTTTTTAAACATTTAAATACTTCTAATTCGTAAATTCACTTTTTTTTTTAATTTTTTAACAAAATTTTCTTAAATTAATTTTGTTTGTTACCTTCCTACAAACAGATGACAAATTAGTGACTCATTATTGAGACTAGAGATGTGAGGCAGCTTACTGAATACCAAATTGTATCAAATATGAAATAGACCACGAAATGTCTTTATTAGTGACTAGATACAGCTTACAGAATTGAGGTATAAATGTTACATTCACCGTTAGTAGACGTTAAACTTAAAATTTAAGATATCCCTTATTTCGATAACTCGACCAGTTTCAGAGCTTTCGACCATTATGTGGGCCAGGAGTGATCAAAAACGTGTAAGTAAAATCAAAAATCAACTTTGCTCTTTCTCTTAGAAAAATATTAGAATGAAAACTAAAAGAAGTAAATCATCAAAAACACAAATATTTTTTTTCGGATCTAATAAATTTTTTTCGATAGCTTGTTTTAATATATCGCCGGTTCCAAAGTATACAGATGTATTTACTTTTTAAAATTTTTGGAAAAACCGCATTTCAAACTTTTATTTTTTTCATAGAACTCCATTGTAAAAATTAAATTTTTAATGCCGTTTCAAAAACAATTTAAATTTTGAAATACTTCTGTATACTTTGGAACCGGCGATATGTAGTCAAATTTCCTTTTTCAGAACTTTGATACCGAGTTCAAAACGTGTATTTTATAATCTTGCTCGACAATTTTACATTGGATACCTTCTTGCAAAAAAAATATGTGCTCACAAAAAAAAGTATGTAAGAACCGGTTACGGCTTTTGAAGCGGGTTCGGTTTCGTTCTTTTTCAGATCAAAATAACGGTTACGGTTTCGGTTTTGAAAAATGAATCGGTTGGATTAAGTTACGGTTTCGGTTCAGTTCTTGATCGAATCCTAACCGGCAAAAATACATGACAAATAGAACATTGTGACGGCATCTTCGAAAGCTACGAAAATACACTTTTTTGCGAAATTTAAGTAGCCTTCGGATGTACCATTACAATGTTACGACAGAAAGTAAATTTCAAACAAAACCTTGTTGTCGCTTATATCAAAATTATATTCGACGTAACTTTGTAAAGGTACTTCCGGAAGCTACAAGAATTTCGCAGAGTATTTACGTGTTTGGTTGTAAACTATCGATCTATGTAAGTATGTATATTTGTATTTAAATCAAAAATTAAAAATTTATTGTCGTGTGTTTTTGGCGGCTAGGACTCGTTATGATGGAAAATATAATGCGGTAAGCGACTAGGCTACCAAGCAAATTCAAGCCAAGTCTATGCTACGTAAATTATGTCTTGCAAACAAAATGCTATTTTATTTAGAAGTCGGCGATATCGGTTGAACTACTGCAATATAAATCCGGGTGTGTTCGAGCCTTTCAATATTTCTGCAATATTGCAGTCATGTTACTTTACTGATGCAATTATGCTGATACTTAAGTAATTAGATGACTATATGCAACAATGATCGCATACTTTATTTTCATGTTGCGCATGATGACCTTGTGATGCGCAACAGATTCTCAACATTTTATTCAACTAATAACGTTGCCGAAGAACGTGATGCTCGGTCATAAAAAGTAACACTGTCGCAACAATTTCGGCTCGAACACACCCTCCAACTCATAAAAAAATGTCGCCCAATTTATATGGTGACATTATATATCTACATAGGGCACTCCAAAGCAAAGCAAGTGTTGGAATAGGTGTTCCTTTAAGGGTCAGCTACGCCAACTCTCGCTTTGCTTTGGAATACCCTATGGAGTAATTTATTTGGGAAAATACTCTTGTGTGGGTGCACAATGGAGTACTAGATAAAGCAGTCCTAGACATATTATTTAGGAGGTTCTCTCCTAGGACATCGCCATCTAAAAAGGACCATCTTTTTTGTACGAGTATGAAATTGGATTTATATTGGAGTACTCCGGTACTCTTAAAGGAGTACTCATTTTTAGAGGGTATGTGTTAGAAATATGTATGTATGTTTTTTTATGTATGACGACCTAGGAGTAAAACGTGCAGCACCTTGGTCTCACTGACTACTCGCCGACTAGTATGCTGCTCGATTTTACATAAAGGTGCATGTTTGTTAGATAACAATGTATGTATGTATGTTTTCAATAAAAATAATGAATAATATTTTATGCATTTGGAATGCTAAAGCAATAATGTGTTGTCAATAACTAAAATCTTGTATTGTCAGGCATTTTAATAAAATGCGCTATTTTATCTTTTGGTACTTTGTAATTGTGCATCCAACGACTGCCTTTGCGTAGAGAGCCATCTATGCCATCCTTCCATACACCTTGTGGTAAGTAAACTGTAAATTGAAAAAAAAAAAAAAAAAAAATTAATTAATTATATGTAACTTTAATTGGAACCCTGCTTTTTCTTGAAAAATGTGTTCTTGGTAATATCGAGTACTTTTGACGGTATCGGTAACGACACTTTTGAGAATTGTATTCTTTTAAAAGTTGTATCGAATTTTCATTGCAGCTCTATATGTTATCATAGAGTCTGGTAACTTTCGATAGCTGATGTCATTTTGCTATTCGAAAATTATGAAACCGAAATTATAAAATTTCAAGAAAAGTGGAGATTTAGCAAACTGCAGTATTTGTAAAAAGAACGTAAAATTTTTTAATACTTTTTCTTTTTATATTGCCCAATAAATATTTAAAGCGAAATTTACAGCCGAACTTAGCAAATTTTGGAAAATACCTTAAACAAAAATCAATTAAATTTACCTTCACGTTCTTCAGAATTGGCTTCCAAAATTGGTGCCACAATCAATTCCTCACCCACTGAAAATTCATCGTTAACCACCAAGCAAGCCGGATCGTGTGGATCCAACATCCATAATGGACGTACTAATGGCAAACCCTCATTCATGGATTCACTCAAATATTTCTTCAGTAAGGGCGTTACAATTTTCTGTCGTATATTCATCAATTCTTTAGTCTGTTCAGTTACATAATCACTTTTATATTCTGACGGTAAATGGCTAAATTGCATAGACGGCATGAAGGTCATCAACTGCATCCAACGTATGAAGAGATCTTGTTCGACCAGCTCTGGCTGGCCCACTGAATACAACGATAGCATTCTTTTTAATGTTCGATTAACATAGTAATCACCACCAATAGCTCCTGGTAATACGAATGGATATCCATTGATGCCATAATTCAATACAACCGTTAATAACTCACGCAAGCCCTCCCAGGATGAGTTTATAGGCGGTGTGCTAAGAAAAGTCGGTGGTTTTGGTACAACGCTTGCACTGGATACGCCAATAATGCCCACACTCTCCATGCTATGAGTAAAGATTTTAGCGTACATATCGGGATTATCGAGTGTCATGCGGCATTGATAGTAATGTGGCAAATTATAACCCGTACCTAAATCCAAATAAAAACTATCCACTTGATAATCACGTTTCAATTTTTCCAACTTTTCTGTTAACCATGGTATAGAAGCGTTATTTGTTATATCCAAGACACCAGCGCTAGAAGAGCTTTTGTACCGCGTTAGCGCCGGTATGCTGCGATCCGAATGTCGTTCATAGATTAATAACTTATTCTTAACAGCATCTTTAAAGTTTGAACTGTCTGTACTAATAAATGGTTGTATGGTGAGCACAACTTTAAACCCACGCCTATGCAGTACCTCAATCGTATCTTTAAGTGTTGGGAAACGTTCTTGATCCACAGTAAAATCGCCAATGTTTTTTTGCCAAAACTCATTCACTAAAATGTGCCCCAAACGCATAAATCCCATTGCAATAACATCTTCGGAGTAGTTGTAGATAGTTGTTTCGTTTATTGAGGTTATCTCACTTTGGAATGGTATCTTCCAGACAGGTTCTTCAATCAGCGTATGTAATGTGTATATATCAGACTCTTTCAAACCATCCCACAAACTCTGTTGTGTCATTAGCATGTGCAGACTTCGCATATCTTCGGTTGTGCAAATTTTGTATGACAACTCTGGGAACTCTGTTAGGTGATTGACAAATGTAAAATTATCATTACGCGCGCGTAGACAAAATCTATTCTCTGACTGATTGACGGCAATGTGAAGCGGAGTGTGATCATCAATTTGCATTGCTACTCCAATTGAATTTATAAAATAACGTTTTACGCCATTACTGAACTGATGCACCTTGGCATCGCCGCTACCAAATGGTGCGTAATCGAAATTTGATGAGCTTAAGGACCATTCCATGCCCTTTGTAAACCCACCGCCAAACCAAAGACCGTTGTCGCGTTTTAACTCATAACAATCGGTTGGATAGATACCCGAGCCCAATGCTTGCCATTGTATGTTGTAGCAGCGAAAAACGTTCATATTTTGAAAATTCATATAAAGCCTTGCTATGCCGTTCCATTCCAGACAAACACTGCCATCATTCTTACGTTGATCCTCTAAACAATAAAAAGGCACGCTGTCGGAACTGATCGTGAGACCCAACTTGCCTCGTATTACCTCCTTGTCTTCGTGACTCAAAATACTGAAGGTGCGATCCAAAGAACTAAACTTGATCTTTTCGAAATACGAACGAGTCAAAATCTCTCGATGATAAGTTATGTAGGAATAGCCAATCTACAAAAAAATTAAGAACTAGATTAAAGAAAACGATTGGTGGCAAAATAAAAAAGCATATGAAATTTTTACTGCAGTATCTCAATTGAAACACTGGAAGTAAAAGCGAAACGTTATTTCTTCTTTGTGATGGAAAAATGATTTGTCTAGCTTTTACTGACAAATTTTTTTTACCCTTTTTGTGACGATATTTTCCCCTTTTAAGCCCGTTTTTTCAGTGCAAGTTGAAACTTCACTGCATACGTTGGATGCAGTTGATGAAGTTAAAACGGTGAATTCGTATGGAATGAACTCTAGTCAATTTTGTCTGTGGTTTAAAATTGCACTGAAAAACTGGGCATTAATTGAAAAACGAAATTAAAAAAGAAATTTAGTACTTACCAAAAAGACGATAATAAAAAAGAGTACAGTTACAAATATTTTGATTTTGTAATCCTTAGTTTCACGTTTCTTTTTTCGTATCATTTGCGGAAATGCCTAAAAAGAAATATACAAATACAGGACAATATTAAAAAAAAAAAAAAAATTATATTACTAACATTCATTTTTTCACGCAACAAACTCGCCAAAGAATTAATGCTGGTGATCGATGCCTGGTTGCTGGCCAGGCTGTGGGTATCAAAGTCGCTAGCAAGCATTTCTTTGCTGTTGAGACGAAGTGAGGGCAAAGGTGCAATAGAGGCTCGACGTCGATTCCGAAATGGATCGCTAAAAAAAAAAAAGAATTCGAAAAATTTTGTTAATTTAGATATTCACAGTACGATTCTGACTAGTGACAATGGTCATATCTCTGTTTTAACTTCCCTACTTTGAATTATGTATAAGAAATGATTAAAACGGAAGTAAAAAATATGAAGTGGATAATAATTTGAAAATTGTAAAAGAAAGAAAATTGAAGAACTAGATTTTCATATTTCATTTGGCGTAAAGGCTCATTTACACAGGTCGATTTTCTGGTCGATTTGTGTATTTTCACTGCTTTCCACCTTCGAATACAAGGTGTAGAGCGATCGAATGGCTATTTACATGGTGGAACGACAAAAAATCGACCCATGTAAAATAGCCTTAATTCGAATCGTACCCGATCGTTTTGAAAGCAAAATATTTCAATCATTGTATTGCAAACATTCGTAGCAACACTGGTACAGCTATATAATCTGCATGCACCTCTTTAACTACCCAATACACATTTTTGTTCAATTTCAATTTAAGAAGCATGTGAAAGCTAATCGTTTTGTGGTCATTCATTTTCAATGGGATTCTTTAATGAATTTTTGTTTAGCAGTAATCTAAAACATTAGTTTTCAAATACATCTTTACGAACCGTTGAATTTCGAAACTCGAACTAAATCAAACTGAATGTCTTTGTTTTGATAACTCATATTTTCCCAAACCTGTGAGATTATTTTTCTATTGTTCATTGGGTGATCATGTTTTTTATTTTTGAGTGGGTGTCGAGAAAAGCGAGAGAGAGTGCCGGATCGAGTGAGTATTGCTTGATCTGATATTTGATTAAACTCACTGTAAATTTAATCGCTTTTGAACAAAAATAATCTCATATCAGTGGGAAAAAGAAGAATCTTGGTATGTATTTTAGCCTACATATTTTTTTAAAAAATACATGAGTGGGTAAATATTGTTTCTTAGCACTTTGATACGCAATACAAATGAAAGTACACATTTTCTGTTTTGTTTTATCAAATGTTTTTAAATTTGATAAGAAAACACCTTAGGCTGAGTCACTTGCACAAACATATACCGAAAAAATTCATTTTAAAATTTTAACATTAGTAGGTACCAATTAAATATGTATTTACATATGTTAATATCAGAAGATCTTTCAAACTGAGATTTCCGTTGTTATCACTTGCAAACTCAACTGTGCACTGATTGTCTACATCTCTTCTGAATAAGATAAATGCTCTGTCTTCCTCGTCATAGATTGTTTCTTAGTACAAAGATAACTACTTTTATTAATTCATTTGCAAAAGAAATTGCTCTTTAAGTCAAAAAATGAACTATCAACAAACAAGCTCTGGCTGTGTGCGTGTATGTGTTTCAGCAGTACCCAGTAAAAATTGTTTAGGACTGTAAGATATAAGGTATTGTACCCGGTACTTCTAAAAGTAGGTAGGTGCCTGATTCTTAAGGGTATCGATACCAAAATACAGGATTTGTAAGTATCAGTAACTACACAAGTATTAACTATTGCCCAACCCCGGTATTTATATTACATGCAGTTTTTTTACCTTTATATCAGGCTTATGCATGAGGTGCGCTCTGAGAGAGAGAACAAAGCCTTGCGTCTGATGGAAATAAACGAGGAAGTAGTATAAGGAATGTTGCATTCAACTGCACTTATTACAACTTTCAGGCCGCATATTGTAAAAATCTGAATCAAAACTGTATAAGCTAGGAGTAATCAATCATTTTCGATCAAAAGCGAAACTAGTTATAAATAATTATATTACATTAATAGGCAACTAGCAACCTGGGCTATCGGCCTGTAAAGAATTTATATTCTAGATAGGTAAATGCACTACTTTTAATCATACGAAAACTAACACCAAAAATTTTGTGTCTGAAGAAAACTAACACTTTTATTTTGTGTCTGACGAAAAGTAACACTTTCAGGTTTTCTCTGAAGAAAATGTACTAGCCAAAAGTGTTAGTTTTCGCCAGACAGAAAATAAAAGTGTTAGTTTTCGTCAGACACAAATTAAAAGTGTTATTTTTCGTCAGACACAAAATAAAAGTGTTAGTCTTCTTACAGAATTTGAAAAGTGTTAGTTTTCGTAAACAATTTTAAAAGTGTTAGTTTTCGTATGGCACGTCGATATATGCAGCGCTGCTGGCCCATAGTGCAGGGTGAATGAATACTTATATATGTAAATGGGAAAATCCACGAAACATCGAACTTGAGAGACGAGAAAATTAAAATGGTTGACAATAAAAACATTTTGTTCTGCCGCACAACTATCCCATGTGATGAGATGCGCAGAAATGTAAAGAATTTGGGATATTCGTATGGAATTTACACGGCTGCAGCTTTAATTTTTTAGGCATCGCTCGTTACTTCGATGTTTCGGAAATTAGCTTACCAAAATCGAAGTCAGATTTTTAAGATGTGTTTCCCGGAATCGGAATCGGAAGAAAAAAAATTTATCCAGTGCGAAAATATCGCTGGAAACTAGTAATTACTTACCGATGTTTTCGACGTAAACTACCAAATTCTTCATCGTCGCTTTCTTCGTCCTTATGATTTATAGATGATATACTTATTTCAGGTACAGAAAAAGTCACAGAGCCGCATATGTCATCATTTATCTACAAAAAAATTTTTATTTAACTCTATTAGTTTTTTTTTTTAATTGCCGTTTAGTTAACCCTGCATAGTAGAAATAAGGATAGTATCGAAAAGAAATACCCATGGTAGAAGAATATAGAGGTAGTTCTACTTCTTCTTCTTGGTCGCCATTGCCCTCATTTGACATAAACCGTGTTAGTGACGTTTCCTTTTGAAAATGAGCTACCGTATTTTCATACCAAAAAAAAAACCGATTTAAACTTCAAACGGAAAAAATTTTGAAGTTTATTGAAATAATTTATTAAATTTCACAATGTACTGTGTATCTAAAAAAAATATTTTTCTAAAATAAAGCGAAGGTAAGTAAAATGCAAGTCCAGTTTTTGCATTTTGGCACAGATACTAATAACGCATTTAGTTATTATCATACATAGATGAGCTGCATATTTAGAAGCTGCAAAATTTCAAGGTTTAGAGCGAGATCCCAGATCCTAAAAGCGTCACTTATTTTATAATGGATGAAACAATACCGATCGATAGTCTTCCCCGAATCTAGAAAGAGTGTAAGCTGTACCTATGACAAGGGCCTAGGAATCGGGGGTCAAAGTCGCCAAAAAATGACTCTAACTTCACTTATTTTATAATGGATGATTTTCACATATTTGACGTAGATTACTACCCCGCGTCAGTATCAAGTGTTGTTAGACCCGTACCAGTGACAAGACTCCAGCCAGACACCCACAGTTCGCGGATTTTCCTATGGAAATTTATTCTGTTTGACCAATTTCACGTATTAGGACCACTTTGGCTGCTTTTAACTACCCAATATTTTCCCATTTTCCCAAATACTTCAGCCAGACACCTCAAAACTCGGGAAATTTCACTACTTTTCACTGCGCTTTCACATGTTTAAGCGGGTTTGACAAATTTTGGCTACTTTTAAATAGCAGATCTTCACACATGTGTCGAAAAATGCTATCCTTAAGTAGAAGCAAGCATTTCTAGACATCATCCCATGGCAAAAACTTCAGCCAGACACCTCAAGGTTCGGGAACTTTTATTTTCCTATTAATTTGCTTTCTCTTGTTTGTCCCACTGTTTCGTAGGACACTACGCTTAAGTAATTTCAATCATTCCTAGACTTCATCCCATGGCAAAAACTTCAGCCATGGCAGACACCTCAAAGCTCGAGATTTTCACTAATTTTTGTATAGGAAATATAATATTTGAATAGGAAATATAATGAAAAGAAAAATGAAAATGCAACTCAAAAAAATTTAAAAAAAAATGACAACATAAATACTAAAAAATGTATTTTAAGTGTTGTTATTTGGTGCTTTTGCTGATGGTAAGTTATATCCGAACTTTTTTTGTTTGCAGGTGTAAGAATACCTAGGATTTAATTGACGTATTTTTTACGGTTACTGTCAAATTAATCGCAATTAGCATTAACCGGAATTTCGAAAACGGTCCTTAATCTCTCAACACTTAAATCGAAAGGTTTTGTCGCATTAGTACGACGTAAAAGGTTTTTTAAACGTTATTTTTAGGTAAATATGGTTTCTAATGTGCATTTTTGAAGCAGAGATATTTTTTGAACCATTTACAAATTTTAAAGCAGCTTTATGGATCCTATTTTGTAAGTATTTTTACTTTACAAACCATGTTTTTTTCCTTTATAAAAAATCTCCAAAATTTAAAAAAAAATACCAAAAAATTTTTTGTTGAGGTGGCAGCGCTCTATGATCAACTGGCAAAAGATACGAATGACAACTAACACAGTTTATGTCAAAGCGAAAATACCTTTATTTTTTATATCATGGAAATACCTGCCTCCTGCCTTATCCAAAATACTATTCGCAATAATTGAATTGTTACTTTCACATAATAAATTTGTGGTAGGATAGCTTGAATTCACTTTTTTATCATCAAAATTAAAATTTACACAATCTGTCATTTTAGAAATATTTTTATTCAACTCGCATACATTAAAAACTACAACTAATTTTAGTATGATACATATGTACACTCGGAAGTATGTTTGTTTGTAGTACTATAATCAATTTAAATATTAGTAATAATCATCTTAATTAAATTTAATGCTCGCTGAACTTAACAATATTCTCAATGAATTGTCGCTATTATACTGATGTCAAAATTTAAATCGAACTTCGGTAAGCTCGTCATTGTGTTTAATTACAATAATTGTTTACCGAAGCAAACACATAGTCCAGGTTAATTGTAACGAGAATGAGAGATTAATTAAAGAAGAGCAAAATGAAATGGCATATTGTTATTATGTATTTACGTAGTTACACTCATAGACCTATGTATGTACATCAATTAGAGCGTCTCAAAAATCTATAGGCAAATGGTGTGTTTTAGCAAAAATAACAATACTATCTATATGCCAAATTTCATCCCAATCGGTCAAGCGGTTCTCGAGATAGTACCGGACCTACAAATATACAAAAATATAAATATACAAATATACAAGTTTAGCTCGTTTAAAGTTATTAGATGTATGCGATGTTTTATGGCTCTAGGATCGGCGCTAAATTCGCAAAAAAACTACATTAAAGCAACGAAAATCACATAATTTTAATACTTTACCTATAAATAAAGGGTTCTCCATCTTTGTATTTTTATAAGGACAACAGGATCCTGTAAAAAATACACTAGGTCAAGGCTCCATTAACACCTTTCATTTGATACCCATATTGTAAAATCAAATTCAATTTGCAACTTAGCAATGAGGAGAAGTGCTTCCTCCATAACTTAAGTACACCCTGAACGTCGGTTACCGGTCTTAAAACCTTCCGTCATCCGCCAGATCTTTTCGTAGAATTTTCGGGTATCATTCCTGTCAGCCAGCATCTCGAGCTCCTCACACTCACGCCTTTCGGCCGCACGTTTCTTTTTTTGGAAAAGGCGTCTCTCTCTGCTTCTTTGCCTCACGATAGCGTTGCCATACACTACAAGTTGCACCCGTTCGCAACGTTTCCTTGTAGGCAGCGTCCTTTTTATCCGAGGCAGTGCTACATTCCTCATTGCACCAATTATTCGTTCGGGCTCGCTGGAACCCTATAGTGTCCACAGCGGCTGTACGCAATGAGTGAGAGATATGCTTCCATTGCTCGGTTACATCGTTAGGTCGAATATTGCTCTCCGATAGCAGGTGTGAGAGTCGAGTGGAAAAATTATCAGCTGTCTGTGTCGTATGCAGCTTCGCGACGGCAAACTCTCCTTCCGTTACTGTGCACACTTTTTTCGCTGCACAGAGACGTGTGCATTTCTTGGCTGCAACAAGATAATGGTCCAAGTCGTAATTGGGACCACGTAGGGTACGCACGTTCAGAACGGTAGAGCTTCTCGACGGCAAACTTTCCTTCCGTTACTGTGCACACTTTTTTTCGTAAAAATTCCACAAAACTTCGACTTTGGCCAGCTATAGGTCAGCAATGGTTTGGTCCACCCCTACATATTATACATCGTTAGAAGCGTATTTTAATTTCCTTTCTTTCTGAACGAGGTATCACTTGCGTCCATCGCTTTTGTTACATTGGCGAAAAGTATTTAAATGTAGTTATCCCTGAAAAAACACAAAATTACCGATATCTCGAAAACCTGCCCCTACACAAATTTTTTAAAATATGTTCGCAGCTCACCATGTCAGTGCCAATTCAGCCATATGCATGAGCTCGTTGGTAATTTTTTTACTGTAAACCAGTGTTATTAATTGGACTTTTAAAAACTAATAAAAACTTCAAGATCTCTGGTATTCTAGAAAATGCTTGTTGTTGATTTTTTAAAGTTCAGTTTCATTCGGTAAGGGTCGCATTTCCGGCGGGTAGCGGTAACTTTCCTTGAAAGGGTCCGGACATTCCAGGTACATGCCCTTACCGGGTCGTCAACATTAAAGAGAGTTCTCATGCGAGGCTTTGTTGTAGTTTTCATTGAAAGTATTTTTTACGGTCCCAAACCCAGCGCACAATAAATTTGAAGGAGTTACTAGCAGTAATAACGGAGATATTCCAAATTTACAAAGCCATATTTGCATGCGTTCAATGTAAACAAGTTTTTTGCTTCTCCTGTAAAAATTTTGTATGTCAGTTAGGGCCTTTGTGAATTCAGGTAACGCAATATACTTGTATGAATAATCGTTTTCTAAAATTATTGTTTTCGCATACATTAGGGACGGTAAACACGAAACTGGTAATTTTTAAGTAAATTGCCGGTAGGTTGAAATGATGATGTCAAAATAAATTTAATGAAGATCACATGACAATAAAAATACTTTGTATACAATAACAACACCGCACCATGAGAACATCGTTTTCATCACCTCAAATGCATAGCTACAATACTTCCATATGTACATATGTACGGAACTAAAAAAAAAGCAACAAAAACTTTTATTTTATTAAAAAAGTGAATATTGCGAAGGAAGATATTCCTATTTGATTGCCTTTACCGCAGTTAGCTTTACATCACCCAAGGTCGTAGCTACGTAGGTACGGAGGGGGACAATTGCAACTGCAGTCATAAATGACTCTTCCATTAGTCATAAATGACTCTTCCATTACTTATATACGACTCTTATAGGCATCTGTGGCTCTTGTTTGAGCCAAATAGGACTCTTAGAACTTATGTAACAATAAGCGCATCCTGTATGAGCAAAAAAAAATATTTGGCGGAGTCGTTTCTTTTATTTCTATTTGTTTGTAGCAGTTGTGCATATTTTAAAGAAATTGGCACAGTATGAAAAACAAAAGTATTGTTATTTAAAAGTAAGAATATTATTTACTATTTATACCAACTTTTAGCAAAATCTAAAGAACAAAATTCTATATATGACAGATTTTTCAACCTCAGTATATTTAGCAGCGACTTTAGTGACAGCTATTCGCCGCTCTAACTTTAGCAATGGCTCTAACTGAAAAAACCGACTTTAACTCGACTATGAATAAGATGAAGTATACTTTTCTTTGATTATGAGCCTATATTTTTTATTAAGCAATATGATATGGGTGTTTCCCAGAAAAAGTCAACCAAAATTTCAATTTTAATACTATTATTTACTATTAAAATGACGTCCGCAACAGATATATGTAACGATTACTTACAAAAAGCGTTTCTTTTCTTATTCTTGTGTTGGTTTTTAAGAACTCATTTCATTCATCTTTGATTTATCCAAAGGTTTTTTATCTTAATACTTCGAAGTTGGCAGAAAATTGATAATTTACCTAGTTGCCTAAACACCACTTCCGTTTTGAGCAACGTCCGCAACGCCGTTTAGGAGGCTATAACAGCGACTTCATACTATGTTATCGTCTGCAACATACTTTTATCGACAGAAAATCCTTAAATACGCCCATATATAATATATCGGTTCCAGTTTCCACAATACCTCTTACTCAAAATTAAAAAAAAAAACTCGTTCAAACGTCACATCACATGCATTCCGATGACATTGGGCTTCATGCATCGGGGGTATTGTCATTAATACAACAACCCCTTGATATTTTAGATCATTTTATATCGCAACGCATCACACATTATCATGTTATTCACTGTTAGAACACATCATATTGTAGTAATCACAATTTTAAAGAGTAAATTTAATCGTGCGATATAATATCACATGACAAACATTCCGATAACAATGGGTCTTCATGCAAATTCGATTAAAGGTTACTTCTTTGTTTTTATTTGAAAAACAAAATCCCTAGCTTTTACTCAAGAAATTGGGTCTGAGCAAAAGCTTGCTGTTTTATGCATGATACCCAATTATTCAATCATGCATGTCACACCAAATTCAGAATAACATGATGTTAAACGTTAATCTCACGACATCATATCACATCATATCAAGTTATTAATTTGAATTTTTAAAAGGGTCGATATATCGCCATCGTAGAAAAATCATCGATAGTGGCGCATAAAAAAACCATCGATACTATCAATAGCGCCATCGATTGTTTTGCAGCTCTAGTGCATTGATAATATACTATTTTAGTTTTGTTACTAAATGTGTCTGTTTACTGGACATTTTAAATTTCAAGTACTGCTGGTACATAAATTCATCAAACTAATTATGTATTCGTTAATGTCACATATGCATATGCCATATGGCACCATGTTATGAGAGCTACTTTGATATATTTTATTCAGAAGTTAACTCTGACACACAAATGAAGGCTTCATACTTTGGCTTTTGCGATAAAAACATGTGTAATTGAGGACTGAACAAACAAAACGCCTTATTTAAACTTTCAAAAATTTGCCAGAAACCGAAAAAAAACTTTGACAGAGTCAAATAGCTACAATTTAAAGTTTTAAGGTGGTGTTACTAAAATAAAACCGCTACGCCCAACTGGGGTCATCATTTTTTTGTAGGTCCAAAATGTAGTTTTTTAACTTTATAATTTGGAATTATGCCCTTTTTATTGAAACATTTCCGATTTGTACGAAATTTTGATTTTGACGGATGTTTTTTGTAGGAAATATGACGTTTTAGTAGTTTCTTTTGAAAACATCATGTTTAATGTTGTTTAAACCTTGCCTCAAAATAATGAAAACGTGGAAAATGAAAGTAACCCCTTTTGTTTGGCCAGTCCTCAATTTATTGTAACAAAAACCATTACAGACTTATTTTCTTTTCCAAATAATTCAACTTGATACCTAGAGAAAAATTGTCAAAGATTTATACAGCGATGGATGCCATGACATGTTTCGAAGTGACCAGGCTTCTCGTTCAGAAGGCTTATCGAACACTTAGGTTGGAATTTTGCACGCACGCGTTTTCACGATGGAAGTTTTAGACATCTTATGTTTTTTATTAAACATTTTCGCAAGTAAAATAAAATTTTGCTGTAATTTATGTCTAAAATTATGTCTTTTGCAGAGTGTAAACTTAAACGATTGTAACTTCAAGCAACAGAAAGAGATTTAACAAGAGTTCACTGTCACTGTAAATTTGCTCATTTGATTTTAAAGGAATTAGAATTACCGCCCGATTCTGTGCTGTTGATAAATTTGTCAATATTAATAAATAATCAGCAAAAAAATGTTTTTATCAAATGTTTTGAATTATTTAAAATTAATTTGAATAAAATAAATTTTTTTTGACACAAAATTCAAAACCACTTGATAAAAATATTTTTTCTTTATCATTTATCAAGATTGACAAATTTATCAAGAGCATAGAATCGAGCGGTTAGTGTTGTACAACACTTTAAATCTAATTTAATTGTATGATAAGATTTCATAATCAATATACCAAATTAAAGATAAGTCACAAACTTTTAGTACTACAAACACTTGAATTCGCGCCTCAAATAACGTTGTAAGCGACAAAATATAAAATGTTTAGTAGAAAAACAAAAAGGGTTCAAAGTCGCCAGATAATTTTTTTTAAATGTTTTAAAATTGTATTAAAAAATAAATAACAAAAAAAATGCTCAAAAAAGCTTTCTTTTTGAGTGTGGAGGGTCCCATCTTTTTTAGATAGGAACACATTTACATAACATTGTTACATTTTCCATTTTTTTTTTATGTTGAATGACTGAGTTTTGTACTATTGCAAGTAACACATACAAAATATAAACATTTTTAAAAGGTTGTAGTTAGTTTAATAGTAATGATAATCGCATAATGTAAAAAGTTTTTTAAACTTAAAAACCACCAAAATTGCCTAGGCGGTTAAAGGCTACTTTAAGTAGGTAAGGGGTAAGTTGCAGAGCTAACTTTTTGCGTGGCTTATTGTCTCATCATTTACTAACTTTGTAGGGGGTAAGACCCAAAATAACTAAAACCTTGTTTTGAATCACTGCAATGTATACATACATACATATGATGGAGTTGTCATATGATACAGCGCTGCTAGTAGTAAGACTGCACTTAGGCAAGGCATTTGGTAATCGGCAAGAGTTCCCGATATAAGAGTAAAAAAGGAACAAGAAGATTTATTTTTGTTTTTTAACAAAAAATCGACAAAAATGCATTTCGTTGCAGTTTGAAAGTGAAAAGGGTTCAAAACGGGTCACGAATATAAAAAAGGGTCAAAAATGGTACTTTTTTGAAAAAGTAGGATCCGGGGTCCTGGCTATAAAAAAGGGTCAAATTGACCCTTTAGGGTCCCCAACGGCAACCCTGGTGTGGAGCCAGAAAAATACTCACAATAGCTCTCTTTTTTAATTTTTGTAAAACTGCCGTTAGAATAAGCAAAAAACGGATTTTGAAAAAATGTCGGTTACAACGTTATTTGAGGCGCGCATTCACTTATCGAAAAGATTGCCGAGATTGAGTGAAGGGCATGTGAACATGCACTAATTTTTTTTTTTTAATTTGTAAATTATGTTTTAGCAAAACAAGCCATTAAAATAAGTAATGGATTCGCTGTTATAAAAGCAATCAATGGGATGATTAAAGTTAATTTATGAAATTCATCTAAAAGTTATGATAAAACGATTTGTTTATTTATATGTATATGAACGTCAAAAGATAAGAAGGTATGTATATAGATTGATTTCAGCTTGTTATTGATGAGTTGGTCAATTCAAATTTTAATTAGCCAGCTGTATTTTTTCTAAGTCAGTGGCAGATATGGAACTGCTTTAATTTTTAATTTGATCATCTTTTGCCTTGAAGATTGTTCATAAACAAATTCAGAATATATTTATACATTAGAATGATTAAAAAAAAAAAACATCGAAAAAATACGGGATATAACACAAATTTTGTATAAGAAAAACAATTTTTCTTTCATCAAAGTGAATTTTTTATAACTTTTCTTAAAGTGGAAGCTTTGAACTTTCCAAAACTAGATAGGTACATATAAAGTGCGATTATCGCAACTACAAAAAAATATTTTTTATTTAACTTTATCATTTTTAAATGGCTTTACGTAGTTTCGAAAAGTACAAAGCTTCAATTTTAGTAATGCGAAAAGGTTTTATTTATTTCAAAAGTTATGATAAAATTCACTCAGAAGAAATAAAATTTGTTCCATTTCTTGGAAAGTTTTAATTTAACTTGATATAAAAAATATTCTACTTACACTTTCGCCCCGGCTATCGCTCTTCTCTTCCTCGCTGAGAGCATCCTGATCTTGCATTTGATATTTTAGTCTTAAACCTTCGAGATCAACCGCATTCATACCCATTGGCAATGAAATCGAGTTACGACGCAAATTTCTACCCATGGGCTCGAAACTATCTAAAATTTCTGGCGTTTCGATTTCCTTCTTAGCAGAGTCCTCACTTTGAATGTCAGTCTGTGATCCTTTGTCATTTTCATTGATATGTATGAGGATCGGAACATCGATATTGCGTTTGCCTGCCGGTGTAAGCCCCCGTGTGGTGCTGTCCTCGTTAAGAATTTGCTCGTAACTAGCATTATTGCTGTTACTAGAATTTGTACTGATGTTGGCTGTGATGCTAGAATCACTAAATCTATCCATATAAGGAATGCTGCTTTCACTTTCAGTGCTGCTCGATGTCCGCACGCTTTGACCATTCGCTAAGATCGGCTTGCTCTGTTCTTTTTTGTCATAATGTGGTTTCTCCGGTTCATTTTTTCTATCGTTCATTCTAACTAATTGTTATTTTAGTATATTTATTGTGTTAGTTAATTGCTTTGCCTATTAATTCGATTTCACGCTTTGAGTGCATTTTTGAAATTGCTTATTTAAGGCGCGACGCTGCTTTTATTAAGTAGATATAAACCCAATTAAAAATGTTTTTTGTTTTTTTTTTTTTTTATTTTGATTTAAAATCATCAAGTAAATATCCATACATTAAAGAAAGCTTCTTTGTCTCAAACACATGTATCGGTTATTTGCTCTAACAGAATAGTTAACTATCTCCCTCAGGATTTAAAACTACCAAGACATTGGTAGTGGCAATCAAATCATACGACGAACTCATCGATGAGCAAGTTGATGGCATGTATGTATGAGCAAAAACTACAAATAATCCAAAATTACCGTCTAGTTATTTTAATAATTACACTGTACAACAGCCAAAAAATTCCAGATAGTTTCCGAACCTGAAGTCAGATTTTACGGATCACTCTAGCTTTTCTCTCCAGAGGGTAGTTTGTTAACTTTTTAAAATTTTGTTTCTTAATAAACTATACCTCAATTTTTTGCACTATGAAACATCTCCATGCCGCAAAATATAAAAACCAAAATTAAATTATGGTTCCTTGACCCCAGAAAAATTGTTAATTTATTAAAAAGAAAATTTGTTTTTACAACTACCGATCTCTTTACAAACCACCCTCTGGAGAGAAAACTTAGGGTAACCCGAAAAAATCGTCGAGTAACACTGTGGAGTTTTCAAAAAACTTAAATTTTTTTGTACAGTGTTATTATAAGATCTGTCACAGAAAAAAATGATTTCGGAATCAAGAAAAAATTTTACTTAACGCATTTGAAAAAAATGTATGTTATTTGACAGCTTTCGAATAGCATTTGCTGTAGAATCGAATTACATAATAAGGCCCAAGGTCTACTTAATTCTTGGTGACTAGTGAGTAGTATCACCAGTTTGGGGTGCCATGGTGTATGAGTAACCAAGAAAACGTATAACTTTTGATTTTCAACCTAATCGACCACTACACTTTTTTGTAAGTTGTAACGGGGAGGGGGCGGCCGCCGTGGTGTAGCGGTTACATAAGTGCTCGGCCTACTACACCAAGTCGTGTCATATCAATGCTCGGCAAAACCAAAATCACAAATTATTTAGAAAGATAATGTTTCTAAACGGGGTCGCCCCTCGACAGTAGTTTAGCAAACTCTCTGGGTGTATTTCTGTCATGAGAAGCTTCTCAGCACAAACTCATTTGCTTTGCAATTGCCGTTCGGAGTTGGCAAAAAACTGTAGGTCCCGCCAACTTGTAGTAAAAAAATCAAAGCAGCACACTACAAGTTGGAAGAGAAGCTCGGCGAAAATCTCGTTAGAGGTTATGATAACCTGTTGGTATATCGCCGCCATTAGTTAGTTAGTTTAAAGCGGAGTAATAAAAAAAAGTTGGTGGCGATATACCAGGGGCTATCATTATAGCCCCTAACGAGATTTTTGTACCGAGATTCTCTTCCAATTTGTGGTTTGCTGCTTTTCGATTTGTTCCTACAAATTGGCGGGACGGACCTGTTACTTGCAATAGTAGTTACAATATCCATACAAAACCTAGTAATTTTTAAATGGTTGTAATTGGCTTATTACATATGGCCCCTTAATGCACAAGTGGTATAAAGTCCACATACTTAAATATTGGGCTGAAAAATTATGTTCTGCATACTCAAAAATCGCAAAAAAAAACCACAATGTAAAGTGGTTTTATACATATCGCACCCTAAATCAAAAACCGTCACAACGTCACAAAATTTGTTTAGGTCGCTTTCTTGGGATAGATTGCCTAATAAAAAGTAGTACAGGGGGTACATACATTTTTTTTTCTTTTTGATTATCGTTACTCTTTAAAGAACACAGTGATGCCAAGTTTTTAAAAATCAAATTACTTTTGGGCGATCCAGAAGCATTTAACTGAAAATTACCCTGATTTTGAGTTGTGACTCTTTTTGATTTAGTGTGCGATTTATTCTCAATAATGTTCACTTAAAAAATAACGAAAGTTATAACAGAAACCAGTTAAATTAAAGTTAAAGAGTTTGTCCAAAATTCAGAAAAATTCGTCAAACTAGCCCACTTCTAGAAAGTTAGATCGATCAAAAGCACCTATGGTCCGTGCCACTACCGTGTTAAATCCCTGTCTCGACAATTATTGAAGTCTGTAATTGAAAGAGTATTCTCTTGTAAAATTAATTTTTTTTATGTAGCAGTCCAAACAGCTCTTTTTTTATCACTTGAAGAACTTGCACACCTGAAAGCTGAACACTTGCTAAAACACCTGTTCACATACAAATATATAATTTTGTTTTACTGCATTTTCTTTAAATAAACTGGTTAAATTTTAACACAGAGTTCCTTGTATAACATTTGTTACTTTTAGGGTTGAGATCCGTTTCTTGAAAATAAAAAAATAGTCCGCAGTGTACGACAATTGTTTGCGCGTTTCTTTTTTATGTGTTAACGGTGTAAAATTTAAATTCACTATGAGCCGTTTTCGTTGTTTGAATCAAAGCCAAAAAAAAAGCGCCAAGTTAAAAAGAGCGAAACGTGTGTGAGCACAATCTCACAAATACTCAGCCACCACCAACACTCAGGTATGTAAAATATATTTGAGCTAAGCAGACAATAAAGGTTTCGATAAAACGCTCAACGCCCTCGCATTAAGTCGGAGCTCAGCCGATATCGTTAACATATTCGATCGGCTACTGTGACCGGTATTTAAATTAAAAATAACATTGAAATGTTGGACGAAAAATACAATTATACTCTCATGTCTCATGTTTACAGCTTATTAGTACCACAGGCTTTTGGCAATGGATTCAAAATTTGCTTATTATCAAAGCGTGTTGACAGCTGTTTTCATACACATGTATTAACGAACAACAAGCAATTTACATATCATTTTTCACAGATCAGTGATAATTGGCATAACGAAGTTGTGTGTGAGATTATATTTATACTTTTGTTGTAACGGTTATCCCTTTTTCCTGCCCCCTTAAGGGCCAATTATACTTGCAGTGCATTGGTATAAAGCTACATTTACACTGTACCAAATGCGTCACTTTTGGCCAAGTTTTTTCGAGACCGTTCATTCGCAGATTGAATTTGATCACCAAATTAGGTCAAATTAAATTAGATTTGTCTAATTTGGCAAAAAAATGCCTTCTGCGGACAAACATTCTCGAAATAACTTCGCCAAAAGCGACGCATTTGGTGCAGTGTAAATGTATTATAACAGTATAAAGGCTGGTTTTCATTAGGACAAATGGTGTCAAATTTGGTCGACTGTATCGAGGTTCTTGCTGGGCAATTCTAAATGTGGAACACAGGCAGGGTTGCTATATTGAGGAACTGTGGATTGACTTTCAAATTTGGAAAATGAGATTTGTATGGAAAATAGCGCCAAATTTGCATTTTTTGCCAAATTGGGTACGGTGTAAATGTACTATAAGCTAAACTATTTCGCCAACCAATTTAACTAAATATCGCCAATCGGGCTTGCTTACGAGATGTAGAAATCAAACGAGCGTTCGATGCAGATCAATACGCAATATGTTAAGAAAAGAAATACGTTACAAATTGAAGGTGTTAGTTTTCATCAGATACAAATTAAAAGTATTATTTTTCGTAAAAAATTTAAAAAGAGTTAGTTTTCGTATGGCATGTCGATATGTTGTCCCCCGGATAAATTGTTATCGTATGGTACATTTAACAATTTAAGATCTGTGAAATTAGTTAAATATTGCATTTTGTTTTTCATGAAATTAAAATAAGCAGTTTTTCACTCATAAGCACATTCTGAAGGTGGTCCGCTGAGGCATTACAAAGGATCACAATTGGAGTACTCCAATATCACAAATATGTATGTTCAATCGATTGCCACTACAGTTTATTGATTCGTGAAGCGGATCATGCAGATCACTGGTGTAAATATGTTTGTTTACGCTCAATAAGTCGTTGTGATACGCATTTTCAATAAAGATCCAATGATATTAACAATTACATACATATACGACTAGTAAGCCCGATAAATTGTGGGATTAAAAAATGAAGCTGTGTGTTAATTATTCGCACATTCGTAAAGGGCCTTTCCACTGTAGAGCAATCACTGTTCGTTAATAAGATTATGGCTCAAACTTAGTATTTCATAGTAAAAAACGATATATTTCCATAAAATACGGTGAAAATATGTATATCTTCGGTTTGGAATATAGTGAATCGTTCAGTCTGTTTCTACCTTATTTTAAGACGAAAATTTCCTCTTTATCTAGAAAATGCCATATGAAAGTTTTTCAGTAAAATTCCTGTGAATAATTTTCTAATAATATCCCTTTTATACGGTCTATCCGAAGGTGGGTCGAAACGATCCTTTCGTGGCGGTATAAAGGGCTAAAACTATCCACAATTTTACATATGAATTTTAACGCTTGACAAAATAAATTTGATCGAAAAACGCAAAATTGGGTTAGGTTTTACTATATGGGTCTGCTAGGTATTTTTTTGCCTCCAGACACCGTGGTAATTACCTTCTAAAAAGTAAAAAAAAAAAAAATACATTAAAAATCGACGGTATCTTAGGAAGGCCCTATCTCAGAATTACTTTCCAAAACACCAGATTTCAAAATTTTTTCAAAAACATCTTATTGGGAAGAAATTTGAACAAGTCCTGGATATAGGGCGTTACTAAAAAAAAGTGTGAAATAAGGCAATTAAAGAGGTTTTGGTTTTCACTTAGCCACCCAGTGAACTATGAAAATTGGAATTTTCTTACATACATTATGCAGCCCTCTGGCCTCATATTAAATTTTGCATAGAAGGAAGTAGAAAAGATTGTCTAAGTGTTGGATGGATTTCCTCTTACATATTGTCGTTTAAGTTCAAACACATTGTTTGGAAGTATTATTATGCGGCAAAATTGCTTTGAGGCTTTTGTTGATTTAACTAATTAATTGTAATAAAAGAAGCAACAATAATTTTTTTGTTTTTGCTTTGCCATATTTCTTGTTAAATATCGCATATCCCCTTTATCACTTAATTACTTACACAAACAACGTTAAGCGCTGATAGCCCACCGGCAAATCGCACGAGACTCCTAATACCTACCCTGCAGCGAAACCTCAAACTAGTAAAAAAAATACTAATATACAATTAGAATTTTCTGGCTGAACCCCTACTAGTCAGGAAATATCCATTCTCTAAGTATACAACTAATTTTTTCTGGATGAAATCATACCAGTTAAAAAGTACAAAATTCATTGGTTTCGTTTGCTTCTTTTTTCTCTTATAATTCACAGATGCTTTTTCGTGTTAGGGTAAATACAAATAGTCGCTGCATTCTTAAGAATAAACATGAAAATAAAGGCAAATGATAAAATAAAGGGTAAGTCATGAAAATTCTGGTTGAAATCATACTAGTCCAGGTTCAATGCTTTTTGGACTAGTATATTTCATACTAGTCCTTTTTGTACTAGTATGGGGACTAGTTCATTTTATGGAAGTCATACTAGTCCAGTTTGAACTAGTATGGGACTGGTATTTTACAACTAGTATATCATGACTAGTAGACGACTGGCATGTTCTGACAATTGACATTTCGTAGGACATCAACACGTAAAAAATACCAGTTGTTTATATGAAAAAAAGGCAAAACACTGACTAGTTGGGCCCGGTGCACCAACTAGTTGAAAAGTAGTTTTCAAATAGTTGCTTTCGCTGCATGGTATGTATTCACATTCAATATACAAAATATGTTTGTACATTGCTTTTCTTTTGGTGCCCCAATAAAATATTTTAGAAATATCATAAAACGAGAGGTATAACTTTAGCAATAATTCATTTATTGACTTTGAGTGATTACAATTATATAATATGTATATATTTAAACTCTACAATGAAATAGATTGTTCAAACGGGTAAAGTTGGTTGGACTTAAGTGTGTAACTTATAGAGTTTAACTTATCATAAATATTATTAATAATCAAAATATAATGATATTTACATGGTATTTTACATAAAAGACATTCCATATGAAAACGTCTAATTCAAAAAGCTGGCTAGTCTCGGATTTCGCTCAAATTTTGAGGGACACTTCTCTAGGGTCTTAAAGGATCAAATTTACACACATTTAATTTTTATATCCACTGGTTTCGGATTGGTCGAATTTCAAAGTTTGAAAAACGTAATTTTTAGGCTTACCCTAACCTTACATTCGATATGCCGTTTTAAAGGTAAAAGAGAGTAGTTTTTTTCAAAGTAAATAATAAATCGTAAAGCGAGTACCTGGTATTAAAAACCTGGTACTGAAAATACGTATTTTTATCCTTTTTTGTCAAATTTAGCTGGTTCTGGCGTCTTCAATGTTTTAAGTAGCCACTCCAATTTTTTTTTTTCAGAAATTAAGGGCCCATCTCCTAGAAGAAACTAACGTTTGCATCGGCCAAAAAAACTCACTCACTATAGATAAATTATTATCTCAAAATTTGTAAGCTTTCAAAAATCTTGTTTTCAGACTCTCAAAAACGGACATGTTTCTCAATAGATAAAAAATATCAATTTCTCATGGACTTCAGTCCTGACTTTTAGCTTCTAATGCCTCAACATTTCGTTTTGTTATTTTCATCTAAGGGTCTCTGCTAATGGATCTCCTAAACGAAAAAACATTTTTTTTTTTCAAAGTAAATGTTCGTAATATTTTAGAACTTTTTTCAAGCAACCTTTACATAGTCTTAAAGTTGAAGCGAACAACTTTCCAACAAAAAAAAAAAAAAACGCGTGCAAGTATCATAACTCTTGAACTAGTTACAGAAATTTTAAAATAACTTCTATAAATATTGTAATTTTTAAATATATGTATCTAGTTTAAAAGTTATGATAATTGCACGCGGTTTTTTTCGTTTGAAAGTTGGAAGCTTCAGCTTTCAGACTATGTAAAGGTTGCTTGAAAAAAGTCTCAACAGTTATACGAAAATTTACTTTGAAAACAAATTAATATTGGTTTGGGAGATCTATCAGCAGAGGCCCTTAGTAAGAAAATAACAACAACAAAATTTTCAAGTATTACAAGCTAAAAGTCAGGACTGGAGTCCATAAAAAATTCGTATTTTTATCTCTTGAGAAACATGTCCGTTTTAAAGCCTAAAAAACACGATTTTTGAAAACTTACAAATTTCGAGATAATAATTTATCTAAAGGATCGAGTTTTTTTTGGCTGATGGATAGGTTAGTTTCTTCTAGGACCCTATCCTTTATGACCCTAAAGAAGTGTCCCTCAAAGTTTGAAAGTTTGAGCAAAATCTGAGACTAGTGAGCTACGATTTTTGCTAATGTTAGACATTTTCATATGGATTTGCTTTAAAGTATAAATTCAAATTCAAGATTGGCAATGCCATTTGACTGTAAAGTAGAATACAATATGAATTTGTAATTAGATCAAACGTCGATGCGTTTGTAAAAAGCCTTTATCGTCGCTATATATTAAAGTCCCTCAAGTTGATAGTTCACGCTAATTAAGCAAGCAAATAACTAGAATTTTTCAAAATGGTTTACGAAGAACTTGAGCGACTTTACCTTTACCTTTTCAACCTCGTTAATGCTGCATTTTCACCGAGGCTTTGTAATTAATTAACTTATTGATTTAAGGTGGTTTTGCAAAAGCATTGACGATATTGGAAAAATCTCAGTAAGGAAATGTAGAAATTAATTTTTTACAATTTTTTAAAAGCAATAAGTTATTGTGTATGTAAGCATATGTATGTATATACAAACATATTTATATTATACATGAAAATAAATCCAGCATATTTTTAGACATCACATGTTCGTTTTTTATAATTTAAATTTCATCTAATTTAATTCTAAGGGTAACTCTGTGTATAAAATCGCGATCTTTTTGCATTGTTTCACATGATTTTCAAACACTTTACGAAATTATTACACACTTCTGGCGCTGTTTTACTTTTAAAGTTTTTCTTTACAATGTTTTTGACGAGAGCAAAGGCCAAAACGGGCATTTCCTGATAGAGCTTAAGGGTAAAGCTCATAATCAAACCATGCAAGAGCATTTGTTTGTAGATTTGGCTTACTTCCATTCGCTTTTCGAAATGGAAGATTTATTTGACCCGGCTTAAGATGAAGCTATAACGCCATGACTAATTCTTTAATGTTCTTTAATTTCGTCTATTCTGGCTTCTTCTTATTTTCTCACTCATTTTTTGTTCTCTTTTCGTTTCGTCCATGACAGCAGAACTAATGGAACCATACAAGATCATGTTATTTGATGTTGAACGGTTTCTTGTATAAAACTAGAAATTTTCTATGCAATCTGATATAAGAAGCCGAAATGGTTGAGATGTTCCAAAGAGTTACTCGTCTTAAAATTTTACGACATATATAAATTTTAAAATGTTTAGAAATGCTAATAAAACACTCAAGCCGAAAATATTGTAAATTTCCAAAAAAAAAATTTGTTTGATACAGTTTTTGTTCAGAAAGTGATATAATTTTTTGGAAGGCTGCGGCAACGCTGCCCATAAGTCATACAAACTAAAACACGTAAAGAAAATTATCCCTTCAGAAACTACATATCGTTGCCTTAATTCACAAAGGCCCTAACTGACATAAAAAATGTTTACAGGAGAAGCAAAAAACAAAAATTTTTTACATTGAACGCATGCAAAGATAGCATGCTGCTAGTAACTACATAAGATTTGTAGTGAGTGTGTATTTTACTATATCATACTTAAATATGTGAAAAAGTCATTTTCGAAAAATGTGTCAATTAGGGCCTTTGTGAATTAAGGTATATGTATATGTATTTCAAAATTAGTTAGGAACGTATAAGTCGGAAAAATATGCTAGGTTTTTTCTTTGCACGTGAAAAAAAATAAAATGGACTGGATGGCTTGTTCGGAAAGCGGCCCATTTATACGCACTTACATACATCTACACGTCAGTTTAGGCATATATAAATAAGTATGTATAAGAATAAAAAAATAAAATTAATTGTAAATAAAAAATAAATACATATATAAATATATTTTAAATTGGTTTTCTTTATGAGAGAGATCAAATCTGTGATTCGCTAATTAAATATTAGAAGGCTTTTCTTTTATCAGGCTAAAATCAAGTTTCTTTTATTATAAAGACTTTTAAGTTGTGTTTTCTTTTTTCTTGTGTTAACCAACCATTTCTTGGAAAAAATTAGTTAAAAAATCCAAATTGAGATTTGATCTCGACATGAATAGATCTGTAATAGATAGCTTACAATTTATCTTTTTACCATGCTTTTTACTAAAATTTATAATTTTGCAACAAAAAAAAATATCGTTTAGGGTTTGTTACGTCCAAGTTTGATCTCTATGGCTCCATGACCTACATTACGCAAACATGAAGATATAATGAAAACTGTAAACCATAGTAGGAAAAACAGTTATCAGTACATATGAAATATATATTTAAATTAAGAAGCATTAAATGCACTGTATCATCGATTCACTAAATGCTCTTAGCTGACTTTTAACATTATTAAGGAATGTCAGTTCCGGAACGAGTATGTCTAGATACATATAAAATAATAATTAACAATTTAATGGCCACATTTATGGTTTCTGTAATAGAGCCCCAACTGCCAAAACAAAGTAAGCGACAAAAAGTAAATTTGAAAGGTTTTTTTTTTGCTACATCAAAATTGAATTCGAAATAAAATACCTCAAAATCGATCACATTATCGCATACGTCTTTTCATGGTTAGGGCTAGGAATATTATAAAATAACCTTAAAACAAGATATCACTGAATCCTCAGATTGTGGAATTGTTTAAAAACAAAATAAATTTCAAAGTAATTTTCTTACAAACTAATATTATGATTAATTCAATTTGTTCGTTTAACATGGTGAATTTAATTCATTTCAAACTTATTTAATTAAGGGCAGGGTTTTCAGTACAAGTTTAAACTACAGTGCCAGTTTAAGCTTAGTTTAAACGGCCAAACTTTATGGGACAAACTCATCAATTCAACTTTGTCTGTGCTTTAAAGTTGCACTGAAAAACCGGCCCTAAGTGTTAGTATTTATTATCTAAAAATGGATGCAATATTATTTCAAGTTCTTATTTATTTTTTCTAGTTGTCTGCGACACTGTTTGCTGTTTTTGTTCTACTCTTGTTCTTCTTCTGTACATCTTTGTGAAACGCGACTACAACTATGTATCTTTAACGTTTTTAGAGGACTTCTTACATTGTTAAACAGAGTAATAGATAATCTTAAAAATATAATTTTCAATCAATTCAACATTATTCTGGATCGCCTAATATGCGTATGATTTCTGGTTTTTTTATGTTTCAACTTTTATGCGGGAGAGTTTTAAGCTTGATTCTTAAAAAATTGACACTTATTTGCACATTAATTTCTTAAGACTCTTAAGATCGACTTGAATGACTGACGTCATGTACTACACATAAGCTATGGATTTGTGATTATAGGTGTGCGAATGCAATGCAAATTTTTATCAATTTGATATGCTTTGGTGCTTTGCATGTTTATATTATTTAAGTTTTTTTATTTGTAAGAGTTTGTTTGAAGAAAGCTTCGTTTAACAATATTTTTTCAAAACGTTACACGCCAAAAATTTCTTTGTTGGGTTGATCTTTCACTCAGCCGATGGTGTGTAGCATCTGTGTAGTTACCAAAATGTTTAATTATGGTTTATGAATAAATATGCATACATTTATCGTCACCTAAACATAAAAAGGTGGAAGGTCAACTTTTTAAATTAGGTTTTTGCCCAGAATAACAGATAATGCATAGTTGGGCTTTTAAAAAAGTTTGGCGTTTTTGTTAAATCTTCATAGTTGTGAACACTTCGTTTTTACGTTTAGATGACGATTTTACAATACATAAAATGTGTGTTAACTTTTTTATATTAGTTCGAAAATTTGGACAATGCTTTTTTTAAATTTATTATATTATAGTTTTTTTTTTTATATTAGCTAGAGTTAAAACGACCGCATTTTAAATGTTAAGTTGTTTTCAATTTAGCAAATGTACGATTTCGCACCTCATAATAAATTTATGCTTAAGTTCTGCTCTCAGTTGAACTACGTATACAAAACTTAAATATGAAGTCCAAAACTGTGTATGATTTATACTTAAAGTGATTGGTCACTTTATGTTTTAAGTACAATCATAATTATGTTAAAGGTAGGCAAAAACAGTTGAAAATGTTTTAGCTTTTAATAATTTGGGATTTCATATCAAATGAAATACGCTTAGACCTATTTTGTTATTATTATGGAAACATCTTAAAATATTGTAAAACTATGATAAAGCGATTTCCACGCTCAAGCGTATTGACATTTGTTTTGTTAATCGCCAGTGTCCTCCCACTTACGTTCCTCAAAGACTCGATCGAAACAATCAGCTAAAAATGCATGCTGGAAATATTGAAAGGACAATACAATTTTAGATTTACAATACAATTTTAGATTTATTTTAACATATAATAGAATTTGTTTGTACTCACATATGGCGTATATACTTTCACCCAACGCGTCGGTTTATCTGGACGATTGTATTGAAAACAGAATGACATGGACTCTTCGTCGCTTTCCCAGCGAGTTATACTATCCCAAGCTAGCTCGACTGTTTGCGCTTCAAGTGAGCCATCTTCCCGACAAGCAAGCAAACGAAAACTTTTCATACCTATTATATACAAACGGGAAAGAGTGATAAATGTAATTTAAAATGTTATAATGTAAATAAATAAAAAAAATTAGTGACCACCGCAGCGTCAAAATTCTATTTAAAAAATTGCGATTCTGATGCAAACAATTTGATTTCGTCAGCTAATAGTTCACTTATGGGCTAAAGCATGGCCCCTAATGGGTTAAGATTTTAATAAAAAATAATTTGATTTCAGAATAATAACAAAAAATAGGGTCACTAATATAATTAATATGTGGCCACTGGCCATTAATGGGTAAAGATGTCACTCCTAGGCTGTTTTGGGTAGGTGTCGCTATTTTGATATAAATAATTTCATTTCGGAATTTCAAATATAAAACTGGTCAACAATGGGAAAATAGGTTATGGCCACACTACAAGTTTAAGCTTAGTTTAAACCACCAAGTTGTATGTGATAAACTCTAGTCAACTTTGTGTGTGGTTTAAAGTTGCTTTAATGTGGATATAGCGATTCTGATGTAAAAAACGACTGCGCAGCGTGATTCTACTACTGTCGCCGGCCTCTCACTAACTTCCAGGTAACAACAAAACGGCCTCTTGTAATCGCCTTAAGTCAAATAATAATACTCTTGTTAACATACCTACAGCTGGGACTACGTGTCCCTCTTTGCGACTATCACAGGAACAATGCGGGAAAACAACATCGCCATAGCCGGGTAGCGTACGTGCTAATGCCAAATATTCGGATGCTTTTTTTGCATCTTGTAAGGCTTTTAACTCGTAAAGTCGACCTTCAGCTCGTATATTTCCACGATTAACTTCGTCCACCGCCTGGTATAAAAAACATTCAGGGATTAATATTATTTATAAATGTCGTTAATGTATATAGCGACTACCTGGTAGAAAATAAATTTTGCGGCTTGTTCGCCATCGGGTAGGCTAAGCTCCTTGTTCACAGAGAACAACCATCGTCGCACACACAGACATGTACTGGAGGCAGTACTGTAGTTTTGCACATAAAGTTGATGCGGTATCTCATGTGGTTGCAACTTTCGCTCAAAATTGTATTCGACAATCTCAAAAAGGTAGAAATATTGTTGGGTGTACGATGTGAAATTCGCACGCTGTACTAAAAGATCCCATACCACTTGCGCATTTGCAGATTTTCGCACTGATACAGTTGTAACTTCATGATCGGGCAGCATTACTTTAATATCCACTGGCGAGGCAGATATATCATCTTCAGAGTCGGTGAGAAAATCTTGTACTGCATCACTCTCAGCTATGACACGCACCGCACACACCTTCTCTAAGTACTGTTCAAGACCACGTCGACGTGTGTCTAATTGTTGTTCGCTTAATTGGAATGGCCATTTGCCAGGTAATTTTGGAAAATTGAATCCAGCAAATTCCTTTCTTAATATTGAATGTAGATTTGAAAATTCGCGATAACGACGAGAACACAATTGACGTCCAGCCATGTGTATATTAAATACGATATAACGTTCACCGCTGCGATTAACGATGCTGTAGTCTGGAATGCTAAAAATTTGTAAAATGATTTAAGTAAAGTATGAAACAAGGATGCATAAGTATTTAAATTACCTAATAGGCAAAGATCTTTTGTCGGAGTAGTCTATATAGGAATATCCACTTTGATCCTCCTGCGGTTCAAGTCTTTCGGCCTCCTTAAACAATTTGATATTAACGAATAAAAATGTGCATGTGTGTAAATAAGGAAACAAATATAACTTACTTGCTGCGTCACTGAAATCACAGTCAATGTTAGACAATCTCCGCCAGATTTGATCAAATCCACGACTTGTTTGTGTGTAGCTCCTTCAACGCTAACACCATTTCTAATGGTTCAAGTAAAATATAAATAATAATTATAAAATGAGAGGGCAGTTGAATGGAAATTATTCGTTGGGGGAGTGATTTGTCATTACAAACAAAAAAACATAATAGTGAGGCTTCGATGTTTCATCCAAAATATAACAGATTCCTACTAAATATAGAAACTTTTAGGTTTGTTTGTACCTAAAACATTTATTTTCTGCGGATGACATTACTTTACAGAAAAAAACGCATCAAAATGTGTATAATGAAAAGGCAGCATAGTTGTAAAAAAGTAACAAACTACAACGAACGTTAACGCAGTTGATTTATTGACTGTGTGTGAACGAATAATGTTGACAATCAAAGTAAATCCAACAAATGACTTTTATATTTAATTTACACTTGTAAATTGTATACCAACTTTTCGCCTTAGTCTTCAAGTGTAGATTTGAAATTGATTTATAATTAGGTTAAGCAATGTCATCATAGACACTCAAAGAGAACGCATTTATGTACAATAGACCGTTTTACACAGAAACTAAATTTATGCATCAACTTTCGGTTCTTGGTACCTAAAGACTGAAATACGGATACAGCGGCGGCCAATTCTCACTGCCAGTCCCTGCTGTGGGTTAGGGTTTTAAAATATATCAGAGTTAGGTATGCCTGTCGTAAGAGGCGACTAAAATCCTCTTCGAGCCCGGATACCGGGTCAACGAAATCGTTCCCAAAACAGTCTGCTAGGACCACAAGGTGCTATTCACCGGAACGTACCGCATTCATATCCGGTAAGGGGCAGTCAACATCAGTATAACCCTGTCTGGTCCGTCACGTAACTTTTTTGATGTGGATCTTTCGACTAGGAAGGGCGAAGTACTGCTACAACAAAAACAAGTGCCTTATTTTTCTTCAAGTTAGGTGGTTCTTTTGGCTCTAAAAATTCAATCTGAGAAGGGCTAATACTTAGTTTTCTGAACTTTTCAATGATGTAAAGATTTGTTAAAATTTAAAATAATTTTGTATGGAAATAAAAGTGCTCCCGACATTGACAGTCCGTTACCGGATATGGATAAGAAACAATCTGGTACTGGCACCTTGTGATAATCAAATGTTTTTCGAATTGAATGGGCCTTGGTATATTATAAGCTTATTTAACACACAGGCTTGAACTTTTGTCCCGTTTTTAAGCTTTCATTTTAATTAATAAGGTCTTAGTTTCTGTATTAACTCTCTTCTTACAAGACATAAATAAATAATAAAATTAATCAATGCAGATGTGCTTAAATGCTTTTACTTGGGTCATTGATAAGGCAATCATATATGTACATATATACACACAGATGATAATCCATCCATGCAAAAGTAAATGGCAATAATGAAACAATAAAAAAGTTTTAATAAAACATATGCTAACATTAAAAAATATGAAAAGTTCAACCAAATGTGTTAATCATGATGACTAACATATCTACACACATGCATGGTTTTATGTGTGCGACACAGACATGTATTCATTTCATATTGCATTTAATTGAAATCTATGCTAATAGCAATACAAATCGTTACCTTAATTCACAAAGGCCCTAACTGACTTACAAGAAATTTACAGAAGCAAAAAACAAAAATTTTTTTACATTGAACGCATGCAAATATAGCTTTGTAAATTGGGAATGTCTCTGATATTACTGCTAGTAACTTCTTAAAATTTGTAGTGAGAGTGTATTTTACTACTACTAATGGCGGCGATATACGATTTTGAAAAAAGTTTCAAAAATTAAAAGAAAATTCACTTTGAAAAAAGTGCCACTTTTCCCCATACAAAATGTATGGGAAAGGGCGAAAAAAATAGCCATCCCTAAGGGTTAAGTTAGAGCGCAAATTTTTTGCAAGGCTTATTTTCTCATCCATACCTAACTTTTTAGGAGGTAAGACCAAGTCGACCTTTTTTTTTGAATCACCCTATTGAATATCATACTTAAATATGCGAAAAACTCATTTTCGAAGAATGTGTCAACTAGGGCCTTTGTGAATTAAGGTAACGAAATATACAACTCTCTTGCTGGTCGCGTAAGGCAAAATACTTAACCAAATCTATCAAAGGAAAGTTCAGCAAACTTTTAACGATTTTGTTTAACCATACGAAAGAGGCAGTAATTAAACGAACAAAATAAAACGCCAGTGAATTCGTTCTAAACACTCTGGTGGACATATATAAGTGCATGTGTGCAGATTCGTTTAAGTACGAAACACACCCACACAAGTATAAGCAAAATAAATTGGTTGTCTATTGACTAAGGTTGAGATAATTTAATTATGAATAAAACTAAAAACCTAATTTTAGAAACGACTCAGAAGTGATTTATTTTAGGACTTAGGTATGCCGCTCACTTTTCCAATACAGTAGGCATACCTTTAGCTTATAAATCAAGTCAGATCATAATTAATCCCTTAAGGCCACATTGCATGCGATAACCTCTACTCAACATCCTATGTTTATTAAACTTGCACTCAAAAACCGGGCTTTGAGTACATATTAGGGGGACTCATCAAAGCTTATAAACACCTTATAAAGCGTGTAAACGTATAAATTTATCAAGTGTGTAAATGAACTGTCAAAATTTGTATGGAACGCAGTTTACACAAATTTGATAAACTTCCGCGTCGATTTTGGTGTGTAAAAGAGTGCGTAAATTTATACAATAGCTTTGTTTCTTGAAATCTCCAGCAAACAACTGTCAGCAGAAGAGAGTCTTGCAAAAAGCTGTCAAAATCTCATTTCTGTTAATTTTTCGTCGAACAGGGTTTAGCAGAAACTTGCAGAGAAAACAGCGGTTACGTTTCTGATTGGCTAACAATTTGAATTTACATTTTTTGTTGTTGTTTTGCTATGCCACCGATCAGCTGTTATTGCTTGCTGGTTTCTGCTGGACGAAAAATCTCCAGCAATAACTTGCAGCGAATTGGCGCTCTCTCTCTCAATTAAATGTCAAAAAGCTGCTGAATTCGCTGCTAATTTTTTCAAAGAACACTTTTTTAGGAATAATTATTCATAATTATTCATAATTAGCAGGAAAGAAACAAAGCTAATGCAATGACGACGTTCGACATGTAATTTTTTTAATGCATTCAATACACACTGGACAAAAAGAGAAGAATATGCTGAAAATGGGTGGAAAATTACTTTTTTAATGAGAATTTCGAAATAAAAAGTTTTTGTTTGACATTAAGTACACATACATTTAAATGGGGCGTCTAACTGAGCTGATAAATGTATAAACTTACGCATTTCGTAAACTTATAAGATTTGGTGAATCCCCTTATTAATTTAACGTGTATAACATAACTAGTATATACCCGCGGCCTTGTCCGCCCCTGCGAAGTACCCTTTCAACATTTGAAGTAAAAATTCGGTCGTCGAAGTTCACCAAGTTAGTTAGATTGGTCAAATAAAAAACTGTTGGAAGATCAATTATTTGTCTATGTTCCTAGAGTTTTGAAAAAATAGTATGTATTGAAAAACGGGTTTCAAAAATTTTATTTAATATACATATCCTTGAAATCGATTGAAAGTGAGGTTTCTAAAGTTAAATATTGCTTTGGCTTTAAGTATGGATATAAATGTCTCAGAAAGCATTTATCGAATAGTTCATCTTAACTTCAAACTTTGATATTTATATAATATTATTGAATACTGAAGCATTTGCCAAGGGTATTTAAAATTTTCAAAATTCCCATCAATGGGGAAAGGTAGATTGATTAAATAATTTGATGTTTTTGGGCGATCACGTTTTGACCGATAACTCAGTTATCGATAAATATATCGAAATACATATATCGAAGTCCAAATGAAACCTGGGGCCATCCCTTTTCGTTTGATACCCATATTGTTGGCCAATTTTAAGGCTTTTGAGCCATCTCGTTTTCACCGATAACTCAATTATCGATAAATTTATCGAAATATATTGAAGTCCAAATGAAAACTGGGGCCATCCCATTTCGTTTGATACACATATTGTTGGGAAATTTTAAGGATTTTTCACCGATAACTCAGTTATCAATAAATTTATCGAAATATATTGAATCCAAATGAAAACTGGTGCCATCCCCTTTCGTTTGATACCCATATTGTAGGGCAATTTTAAGGTTTTTGGGCAATCACATGTTCACCGATAACTCAGTTATCGATAAATTTATCGAAATATATCGAAGTCCAAATGAAACCTGGGCCCATGCCCTTTCGTTTGTTACACATATTGTATTGCAATTTTAAAGTTTTTGGGCAATCACATCTTCACCGATAACTCAGTTATCGATAAATTTATCGAAATATATCGAAGTCCCAATGAAACCTGGTGTCATGCCCTTTCGTTTGATACCCATATTGTTGGGCAATTTTAGGGTTTTTGGGCAATCACATTTTCACCGATAACTCAGTTATCGATAAATTTATCGAAATATATCGAAGTCCAAATGAAACTTGGGGCCATGCCCTTTCGTTTGATACCCATATTGTAGGGCAATTTTAAGGTTTTTGGGCAATCACATTTTCACCGATAACTCAGTTATCGATAAATTTATCGAAATATATCGAAGTCCAAATGAGAACTGGGGTCATGCCCTTTCATTTGATACCCATATTGTAGGGCAATTTTAGGGTTTTTGTGCAATCACATTTTCACCGATAACTCAGTTATCGATAAATTTATCGAAATATATCGAAGTCCAAATGAAACCTGGGGCCTTCCCCTGTCGTTTGATACCCATATTGTTGGGTAATTTTAAGGTTTTTTTGGCAATCACATTTTGACCGATAACTCAGTTATCGATAAATTTATCGAAATATATCGATAGCCTATACTTCCTTCCAGACTATTAGCTGTCTGGATGTGAAATTTCAAGAAAATCCGTCTTGCCATTCTCACGTGATTGAGGAACGAAAATCGTGAACATCCAAACATCCAAACATCCAAACATCCAAACATCCAAACATCGCTACATTCAGATTTATAATATTATTAAGATATTAAGATTGGTGTGAAAAGTAGTTGAGAGCATGCCAAGGGATTTTATGTACAGTACAGGACTAGCGACTGGAGATATTTTAAAGGTTATATGATTGTGTTTCTCGATAAAAAGTAAAATATATTTGTCTTGAAACTACGAGTGGCACACTATAGCGGTGTTGACAAATTTTTATGTAAATGTAAATGAACATATTTTGATTGCTAAATTAGGCTCTTAAGGGGCGGATGAACCATGTCGCTCAATCGCACTGTATATGCGTACATCTGTAGATATGAAAACACAACCGCCCATTTATTGAACTTTACCGCACTCCCCTTTTCAGGGATATTCAAACTATGCAATACTTATAATAGGAAGGAAGACATCCTCTTTTCGGCTGAGAAAACATTGGCTTAATCAAACTTACACTTCTAGTATTCGATCTCCTTTTTTTATTCCAGCTTTTTCTGCAGCTCCATTTTCCAACACAGCGCTTACATGTTGTAAGGGCGCATACAACTCTCCATTTATTGAACGAAGTTGCCCACCCTCGGAAACTTGCCCACGAACATTGAAGCCAAAGCCTGTAATCAAAGATAAAAAATCGATAAACTAGCTCTGTACTGAAATGCTTTTAAAATGCCCAAGTATTAATTTCTACAGTTATAAAACTCACATATTTAGCTTATACATAAAAACATAATAAAAAAGCTTATAATTAATTATTATATATAAATCCATCAAAAATTACCTGTTTCCGTTTTGTATATATGTACCACTCGCGGACCACTTGGCGATGCAGAGTCGCCACCAACTCCACCTCCACTCATATCAAATCCTTCAATGAACGGTTATAATTCAAAGAATCTGTTATTAGTAGGTGAAATTGTGTTCTTAAAACCACTATTTGTAATGTAAAAATAATTTTGCGTAACTTGAATTTTTTTTCTTCGGCCACGTCCTTAGTTGCTGCGGCAGAGAGGTTCTCTGTTGACTGTAGTTAAGGAATTAATAAAAACATTCGGTATTTGTCCTCATCTCAGATAACTCATTGGTTCTTTAAATATGATGGCTACTTTTTCACAATTAATAAATAATAAAAATTGTTTTTCTTTACTTCCAGTCCCGAATGAAAATCCTAAGAAAATAAAATTCTATTACAAGCAGCAGAGGTTGCCAGCTGTGGCGGTGAAGGAGTCGTTACCACTTTTTTATACGAAAAACGATGTAACGAGAGAATGGAAATGAGGTCCTCTGGCAACCGCCATAGCCACTGCGCTAACCATCTTCAAGCCTGAAATAGATGTGCAGTTACCCTGCGCAGTACAAATTTAGACATAGAAGTTTGTACTACGGCAAAGACATGTATCCCTGCATGTCTTGCAGGGACTGCACGACGTGTTCAAATCAAAATTCTACGCACCTCGCCAGTGTTAGTTATCGAAAAACCCAATAAGCACGGTTCTACGAGAACGGTACCAGTACTTGTGCTGTACCCATCGTGCCGAGACGACCCGAGCCGTTTTCTTATATCGACCCGGCCAAGAGCAATACACTCGGGGTGACCCTGTCTGACATTTCGGCAGGGCTACACCTCGCTACAACAACAACAACAACAAGCCAAAAATAAAATGCGAAAAAAACAAATATTTTATTTCGGGATTTGCATTTATTTTGTATTTTTGAATGAAAAAATTTATAAAAAAAAGTAATTTTGATATTAAATTGAGTGTAAACATATTTCAGCTTATTTATGTGTGTTTTAAGTATGTTTGTGAAAATTTGTTTAAAGCGGGCTACCCACCTGCCAAGAAATGCCTCAAGAAAAAAACGAGCATATATTTCTTGTGCCTGGTCAAGAAATTTTGACGTTTACCAAAATTTCCATTTTTTTGCAAATTACTCTTATAAAAATTTATAAAACATGTGTAGCGCAATATGTACTCACCTTTGCTGTGGATCTGCACGTTTACCTCAAGAAATATATACGAGCATATTTATTTCTTGAGGTAAACCGGCGTTGCCAACCATCGAAAATTGTAGTATTTTTTCTTATGAGCTGAGTATTGGCTCAAGAAAATTTGACGTGTGAAAACAGTTCTTGATCATCTCTTGAGCGTTTTTTTATATGGAGTTTGACATTTCTTGGCAGGTGAGTAGCCCGCTTAAGTGTCACTGCATGGAACTGCCAGGTAATAGTACATTTATACAGCACAGCAAATTTGGTAAATTTGGCGGAAAATTGCAAATTTGGCGCTTTTTTCCATACAAATCTCATTTTCCAAATTTGGAATTCCATCGCATTTGGCCTGCCTGTGTTCCACGTTTAGAATTGCCCAGCAAGAACCTTAATGGGTAATTAACGTGTGAAAACTTTTGCATTATGCACAGTTCTAAATAACAATTTCAACTACACCATTTCAATGGAAATTGTTCTGTTGGACTTTAGAAAACGTCAATTGGATTTTAGAATTGTTTATTGGATTTTGGAAAGCGTCAATTGGCATTTAGAATTCTCAATTGGATTTTAGAAAGCGTCAATTGGATTTTAAAATAGTGAATTGAAAATTAGAAAGAGTTTATTGGATTTTAGAAAACATAAATTGGATTTTAGAAAACTGGAAATTTTCCAGTTGGGCTTAAAGGTGATGGCCCATTGCAAGGTTGCTTTGCCGGCTTTGCCTCGAGAAATGTCAAAATTCTTTTGAACTCTACTGAAATGTATGAACGTTGGCCCAGTGGCAACCTTACTTTGCTTGCTTAAAACGCTTCAAAGCGTCGAATAGCTCAAATCTCTATTTGACACGCTTCTCTGTTTGTCTTGTTGTTGTCTTGTTTGTCTCATGCTGTATTTTTGACAACTTTTGTAGCTGCTATTGAGCCATAGAAGCTTTCAAAGAAAAGCAAGGTAAGCAAGGCAAGCAAATCAAGCGTGCATTGGGTCATCACTTTAAAGCTACGTTTACACTGCACCAAATGCGGCACTTTTGACCAAGTTTTTTCGAGACCGTTCATCCGCAGATTGATTTTGATCACCAAATTAGGTCAAATTAAATTAAATTCATTTAATTTTGCAAACAAATTCATTCTGCGGACAAACATTCTAGAAATAACTTCGCCAAATGAGACGCATTTGGTGCAGTTAAATGTATCATAAGAAAGAGTCAATAGGATTTTAGAATTGTCAATTGGATTTTGGAAAGCTTCAATTGGATTTTAGATATTGTAAACTGGACTTTAGAAAGTGTCACTTGTATTTTAGAATAGTTAAATGGAATTTAGAAAGCTTCAATTGGATTTTAGAAAAGGGCAATTGTAAGTTAGAAAACGTAAATTGGATTTTGGAAAGCGTCAATTGTATTTTGTAAATAATAAATTTTGTATTAATTCTCATGCTACGTATACAAACATATAATAGCAATAACATGGTAATGAACAAGGAATAGCATTATTAAAGAATACTTATCTATGTAAATGTACGTACATTTGAAATATGAATATGAATAGGTTAAATTACATAGTTTAGGAACGAGTTATAACATATGGTTAATACGGAAATTTTAAATAAGTAAGAGTTATAAGAAAAAGTTTACAAACAGCTCATGTAACAAAAAATAAGTAAATGTTTAACTCCAATTTACGCTTTCCGAAATCCAAATTACGTTTTCTAAAATCCAATTTACGATTTCTAATTTCCAATTGACTATTCTTAAATACAATTGATGCTTTCTAAAATCCATTTTTCTTATTCTAAAATCCAATTGACGCTTCCCAAAATCCAATTCACGCTTTCAAAATCCAATTGACACTTTCTAAAGTAAAATTGAACAATTCCCAGTTTTCTAAAATCCAATTTACGTTATCTAAAATCCAATTAACACTTTCTAATTTCCAATTGACTGTTCTAGAATCCAAATGACGCTTTCTAAAATCCAATTGACAATTCTAAATTCCAATTGACACTTTCCAAAATCCAATTAACAGTTCTAAAATCCAATTGACACTTTCTAAAGTCCAACTGAGCAATTTCCAGTTTTCTAAGTTCCAATTTACGTTTTCTAAGTTCCAATTTACGTTTTCTAAGTTCCAATTTACGTTTTCTAAAATCCAATTGACGCTTTTCAAAATCCAATTAACTGTTTCTAAAATTCAATTGACTCTTTGTAATATCCGATTGGCTATACTAAAATCTAGCTGAGGCTTTCTAAAATCCAATTGACTATTCTGAAATCCAATTGACGCTTTCTAAAATCCACTTGACCTTTTCTAAAATCCAACTTGAAATGGTGTAGTTTTTTTTAAAGAAATTTGACCAATTCTACCAAGAAAGGACAGAAGCACTCTTGATTTTTCATTTAACAGGTGTTTAAAACATCAAGGTGCTACATTTTCTTTCGGTGGCTTTATGTTCTGGTAGAAGATTGTTGCAGGGAAGGTGAAGCCAAATGCAAATTTGCCAGTGTGAACAGGTTCAAAATGACACATTCAAATTCGCCAAACTTTGTGGAGTATAAATGTATTATAACTTTTGCTGCTCGTGTGTTTACAAATCTTCGCGGCATTTTCCATTTTCTTGCAAATTACTATTATAAAAATGTATTAAATATGTGTAGCGAAATATGTACTCACCTTTGCCATGAATCCGCACGTTAAAAAAAACTAATGGCGGCGATATACCAACAGGTTATCTAATCTAACGAAATTTTAGCCGAGCTTTTCTTGCCAACTTGTTGTGTGTTGCTTTTGAGTTTTTCCTACAAGTTGGCGGGACCTACAGTTTTTTGCCGACTCCGAACAGCACTTGCAAAGCAAATTAATTATTGCTGACATTGATCCGCCACGACTTGGTACGAGCATATTTATTTCTTGAGCTAAAGTGGCGTTGCCAACTATCGAAAATTGTGGTAAAAAACGAGCATATATTTCTTGTGCCTGGTCAAGAAATTTTGACGTCATTTTTTTGCAAATTACTCTTATAAAAATGTATAAAACATGTGTAGCGCAATATGTACTCACCTTTGCTGTGGATCTGCACGTTTACCTCAAGAAATATATACGAGCATGTTTATTTCTTGAGGGAAACCGGCGTTGCCAACCATCAAAAATTGTAGTATTTTTTCTTATGAGCTGAGTATTGGCTCAAGAAAATTTGACGTGTGAACACAGTTCTTGACCATTTCTTGAGCGTTTTTTTATATGGAGTTTGACATTTCTTGGCAGGTGAGTAGCCCGCTGAACTGAGCATTGGCTCAAGAAAATTTGACGTGTGAAAACATTTTGTATTTCAAACAAAAATTTAATTGAAGGATTGTCTATTGTGTTGGCACATTCATCTTGATATTTAACAGGATTTTGATTTTATAGCTGGTTTTGGAACTACATAGTTTATCCACATATATTTAAGTAACTATTTTTAATTTGTGCATCAATTGTTACATAATTTGTAAGAGACTTTTTTATTTTTTGTAGAGAGAAGAGAGAAACTTGATTGTCAAAGAAATATTAACCTGGTAATATCGCAAAGTGTTTTTGTGATTGTCAAAGAAATATTAACCTGGTAATATCGCAAAGTGTTTTTGTTTACATTTGCTTTCACGGACCATTCGTATGGGATGATTGTTGGTGCAAGAATGTTAAAAAATGTCGGTTGATATCTGATGAAATAAATAAATGTGCGGTTTGTTTAGTTTGCAAATGCAAATTTTAAGATTTGTAATGTGTGAAAATATGTCTACATGCCAATAACACATATAAATAGTAAAACTTATAATTAATAACATTTGTGGAGTGAGAACAACTCAGTTTTAAGATAGCAGAACTCATAGCGAGAATTATAAGAAAGAATTACACTCAAAATGGCGTCGGATGAGCAAGAGTTTGTAAGTAAAATAATTTAACCGAATAAATAAATATCTACATATATATGTATGTGCATAAAAATAAATAAATATTTAAACAAGTATGGAGTTTTATATCGTTCGAAAAAATGCGGTGAAGAGTTCGTCAAACATTTCGAAATCACCCATAAGGAAAACAAATAATTTCAAGTTGGAAGATCAAAATTGTGATGCAGGCAGTTATTCCTAAAGGAAACTAATACCTATAAAAATACTGCATAAGTGGTTAATATACGAGAAGATCTATTCACATTCATATCGCGTATAAACTACTAGGCCCATTTTTACAGTGGCGAATTTACAACTGTTTTTTATTATTGTTAATGAATATGTACATATATGTATGACTAATTGCACTGGGAGAACTGTAAGTAGCGTTGTGCACAGTGCACAGGAAGTGGCAGTTAATCATATGCGCAGCGTTCTAAACAAAAGCGGTTAGCTTCGATTACTTCCACACGCACATACATTCGTACGCAAACAAATTTCATGTATATATTTCACGGCACGATTAAATGTTATAAACTGATGTAGCCACGTCTGTACAATACACTGGCAAAATTAAAGAAAATTGTGGTCGGTGCTGGAACGCTGCAATTTGTTTGTGCTCGATGCATATCTACCGCCCGTTTAGCTTTTCTAAGCTTCTAACTGGCTGGGACCATATCAATATATAAATTTGATAGCTCTGACGAGAAGTTCGACATTCCTAAACAAATGTAGCAAGCATTTGGATGGCCCTCTTAAAGCTAACCTTAAACTTACCGCCGTTGACCCTGATATACCGACACCCTTATGGCTCGATATGTTGATTCCTATGGGTAGTGGATTTTAGTAGTCTCGGATTACTCCCTATACTTTTGTGTATAAGCATACAATTTCTTTTAACATTATATGTCCTTGGCAGGCTAGTAATCCCTTTGAGCTCCCAAAAAAACAGTAAGGGATGCTTTTTTTTGATCACAGTCAACTTTTAAACTTGATTTCCAACATTTTGATTTTAACACATTCATGCTTCTGGCAAGCGTAGTGGGAGTAATCTTTGACACATAGTTTGGGAACACCTCCCTTATTGCTCCTGTATGAGTAATATGGGAGCAAAGAGTGGAGAATTTTCTCCTATTACTCCTCGATCATGTCTAAAGGAGTACTCTTTCATTCATCGCTTCAGGAGATCTGCCCACTGAGAGTAATGTGGGAGCAAGCAATGGAAAAAATCTCCCCCATTGCTCTAAAACCATGCTTAAGGGAGGCATCTTTTATTCCTCTTTCGGGGAGATCTCGCTTCAAGTTCCACTGGGATTCTACAAAGTAGTTGTATTTGAAAAAGCAAACAGGAAATCATTATTTCGCAAAAGTATTCGGAAGCTGGCTTGAGAATGGGAACAACAACCTTTGAATGACTTGCCACGTAAAAACACTCTTATTCCAGCATATCGTTCACTACGTAGCGACAAGGTTTAGGGTTGATGGAATGTGAATGAAAGGAGCAAATGCAAATCCCACATACATACCTATGTATGTGTGTACATTGTGAGCAAAGGAGGTAAATCAACTCGTCGGAGGCGAACAAGGAGAACTGATGTTTTTGCCTTAAATTAAACAACCAATAAGCTCTAAAAAATATACAATTACAATAATTAGCCTGCGCTGGGTATAGGATCATACCAATTTTTTTGAAGAGATTAAGGCATAAAAAATGGCGTTCCCCGTTTTTCGAAATAAGTCTCCAAAATTTAGTTACGGGCTTCGAGGTTCAAAGTTCGAAAGTAGGTTTTTGATTGTTTTGTTTAAAACAATTGAAAAAGGCAAAATGTGGGCGTAGTCTGCTTGGCTCTTTTGTTTAAGTGGTGTCTTTTTTTTTAAAATGTTTTTTTAATTTAAAAATGTATGTAAGAAGTGCTATACACGGCCAAAGTGAGATCTTCGTAAAAAAAGTCGCACACTTTTTCTTAAAAAAAATCTTATTTTCGAAGGGTCTAACTTCAAAAGCCGGTTAATAAGATTTGGAGACTTACTTTGAAAAACGGGGAATGCTATTTTTTTACTTATGTTCAAAATCTCTTTAAAAAGCTGGTATAGTCCCATACCCAGAAAAAAGTGATTTCGTCGTATTTTTGAGCTAGTTACTTTTGTATTCTACAAAGTTTTGATTTTTTGAAAAAAGGGTTTTAACTTGGTTTTAGCTGAAGTAAGTGTTCTCAGGTACATACATATAAAAGCGAGAAATAACAATAGCGAAGAAGGAAACAAAAGAATTCTAACAATAATCAAAAGGCAATGGAACTAGGTTGATTGAAATGCCAACAGTTCGGTATCGTCTGCTGCAAACTCGCACTAAAATCAGGTAGTGTCCGACCGAAACCGAAGTCGAATATTCGGCATAGTCTTATATTCGGTCGAAAACCGCAGCCGAAGCCGAATACCAAAATAAGAAAACAAATTTTTTCATTTCATAACAATCCGTTATTTTTGTTTCTTGAATAAACAAAACACCTTACAAAAATAAAAACAATCGTAAATCTTTTAAGGTTTTAATTTGCTGTTATTAGATCGGTACATTAACTCATTAGTGCCCGCAACTTTTTCTTTCGAATTTTGACACAAAAATTCAAACGCATAATCTCTAACACTATAGAAACCAACTTTGTTCTGGGACTTTAAAAAAAAAGATTGCAAAGTGGGTGTTTTTGGGTGGCAACTTTAGTTGCCAGTGGGCACTTACGCTTGCAAATACTATACGAATTAAAATTTGTTAATTTCTGATATTTCATGTGTATTTTTTATTTTATAATGGGTAAGTTATGCAAATGACATACAAAAATTTTTAGGAACTATGATATTGTTCGAAAGAGCTTACTGGATATAGATAAACATTATCTACATTTTTTGCACAAAAATGGAGTCCGAACCCTACATTTTTTGCAGCGGTGGTATTTTCATTCACCCTTGACTCGAATGTGATCTTTTTTGTCAAATCTAAGACTATCTACCAAATCTTTTTGACTAGACGGGGTTTTCCATAGGATCTCATCAAAAACATAGTACACTGTCGTCTGAACTCGAAAAGAGATACGTATATTGTTTCCCAGCTTGCGATAGAGCAGCCAACCTTGTACACAGCTTATATCGATAGCCAATGAAAAAAATGGCCACCACCACTTCTTTGTTCGGATTGAAGTACGATAAGTTGACAAAAAATGGTCATCATCGACTATAGGTTTTTTGACTTTCTCTGTTAGGTCCTCCTCATTGTGTTCAGGACTCATTTGGAAAGAAGACAGGGCAAAGTTTGGTGTATCTTTCGACCACTTGACGGGATCAAGATTTTGCCTCTTTCGACGAGGCTGTTCTTCTCCAATGTTTTCGATGACATCATTTTCTTCCTCGACAGTTTCAGCAGCATTATTTAAAAGTCTGCGGGGCAGATGCCCAACTGTCGGAATCGACATCTGTGTTTTGGTCTGCCGACTCAATAGGCGGAAGAAGTTATATTTCCTTGGAGTTAATTTTCTTCGTCATTTTCCAGCTCATTAATTATTTCATCTAATCTTAGTCCACGCCGGTTCGATGTATAAATTACATTTACATATAATAATATATCGAATAAATGAATAAAAAACACAATAATATACATGCAACACACGCAAATACAATAACCATGCTAGTGCCCATTGGCAACTAAAGATGCCAGTAATACAAAACTACGTATAGCTACTAATATTCATAAATTATTTTTATATGCCTATCTAATACGCACAAATACGCTATTTTTCTAAACGAAACCACAATTTTTCACTTTAAATATATTAAGAGTTTATTAAAAACTCACATTTTCTTCAGCAACTTTTACCAAAACACGTTTTTAGAATATGCACGAAATTTAATATCAATTATCATGTTCCGACTTGCACAAATTAATTCCAATTGGGTAAAAATGGAACATAGCATTCTTCTTCGCCTTTTCAGCCAAAGCCGAATAAAAAATATTAGCCGAATAGGTCGAATACCGAAACTTGGCCGAATATTCGGTCGGACACTAAAATCAAGTGAAACGCCAAAGTCTTTAAAAATTAGTTTTTTGCTTTTATTTTTCAGAATGTTTCAACGATGACTAAGGCACTAAGATAATGCCTTAGTAGTTTAGACAGTATCACAGCCTATCCTAATATAAACGCACTCCGTGCGTACATTCACGACTCTTTTCCTTGTAACCTAAATAAATGTGCGTGCGTTTGTATCTCTGTCTGAGTACAAACGTCAAATCGAAATGTCACGCAAAAAAAAAATTGGAAATGAAGTTAGGTTTTTAGGCCGTGCGATCAAATTCGGTTGCTCCCATACAAGTTGTGTGTGCATGAGACGAATTTGACAGAAAACGAACGGCGCGCGTTTATATTAGGTTAGGCTGTCAAATTACCGCTATTTGGATCAATATTCCCAACGATTACATTTCCTGATTCCAAATTTTTTTCGGCCTAGTATAATGTATGTACATTAGGGTATAGACATAGATTAAGACATAAATAAAAAAACGGCGTTCCCCGTTTTTCGAAGTTAGCCTCCAAAATGTAGTTACGGGCTTTCGAAGTTCGAAAATGGGCTTTCGATTGTTTTGTTTAAAAAATTGAAAAAAGCAAAATGTCTTTTGGTGCCGTTTTTTTTTTCAATTTAAAAATGTATGTATGCTATACTTATAGGGCCAAAGTGAGATCTTCGAAAAAATTTAAAGCCGCATATTTTTAATTATATAATATTTCTTCACACATACACTTCCAAATAAAAACAGTACACCACTCAAGTAAGAGGAACAATAAGGCCACGCCAAATTTAACCTTATTCAACTTTTTAAACAAAACATTCGAGCCATATCTCAACTAAAAATGTATGGAATTGACGTTGTACCAAGGTGTTTTTGAAGACAATTCTAAGATAAGGCGTTTTCGAAAATTACAGATATCGACACCCGACCTCACTGAGTAGGTTAGAACATGGCAGAGAGTGGCTTCGCTTATGGACAAAAAATTGTGCAAATATGCAGACATCACACTTATGTACATTAAAAAAATGCTATAGTACATAGAGTTTCGTGATGGATTAAATGACAGATTGCCCTTTGTAGTCAATCATGTATTGTAGTAAGCAATAAAAACTTATTGTTAATTCATTAACTTGACTAAGCATGCTTGAATCTTCTACATCACCCTCGTACAAAAGACTAAGGAGCCTGCATCCACATATGCATTTAACTACGTCTGATTCAAAAAAATACCGCTTTTATCATTATACATACATATTTATATTGCAAATTATCAAACAGACAAGGTTCACGCTAAATTGATAAAAAAGTTACTGAATCAGCACAGGACATTGTCATATCAATATCTCATGTTAATAATACATTACTTCGAAAAATTTTATTTAACTTTAAAAATGATGTAAACAACCGGTTTCACGTCAAATTGGTAAAAAAAACTTGTTGAGCCAACATAAGTACGTCACATCACTGCCATCAAAGGATGTAAATTTACATTCTTTGCTGCCATATCAATTTCTCATGTTAATATACATTTCGACATCATATCAAAGAATTTACATTCTTTGATCATATTGATATAAAAACTGTTAATCTCACATTTGTATAACATTCTCATGTTAATATGGGATAAGCCGCGCTGCAGTTGACATTTATCATGTTAATAACCAAGGACTGAAACCGAAACCGAAACCGTAACCGTAACCGATTAAAACCGATTAATTTTTCAAAACCGAAACCGAAACCGTAACCGTATTTTGATCTGGAAAAGACCGAAACCGAAACCGTTTCAAAAGCCGGAACCGGTTCCAAACGGTTTCGAATTTTCTCAATACCTTACTTCTGTGAGTGGGCACATAGGTAGTTCCTTTTACAAACAGGTACCCTGAAAGTTTTCATGGAAGATTGTCGAGCCACGTTTTTCAAAATTCTGAAAGAGGAAGTTTGACTATAGTTGAATGAAGCGATCGAAACAAATTTACGAGATCCGTAAAAGAAATGTTCAGGCTTGTCTCAGAAAGCGCCACTAATTTTAATGTTTTTAACGATTTATACATTTCATTTGGCTTCCATTTTTAATAAAAAAGTAGAGTTAACTTTAGGAATTTGTTTTGCAGAAATTTCATCCATGCATAGCGTTAATAAATGTATTATTATATTGGAGAAATCCCATCATGGCCGCAGGAAAAAAGTTATGAAAATTCAGACCTATTTCGTAGCTACATAGGTACTTGAGTATTTTAGTAGTAAAATTTTTGTTTCGTGTTTTTATTTGGAAAACGAAACCGTAACCGAAACCGAAATAAATTTTGTAGAACGAAACCGGAACCGAAACCGAAACATGTTGCAAAACCCGAAACCGAAACCGGAACGTTATTTTAATCGGTTTCAGACCTTGTTAATAACACATTTCGAAAACCTGCTTCATGTAAAAATGATATGAAAATATACTAGCATTTGTGTATGTAATTATTTCATTCTAAAATGAAATGAACCGCGTTACAGTTGATCCTCAAGTTCGGGCGTGCTGGGAATATAATATATTACCAAAAATAATTAACATAAAAGCAATTGTAAAAGTGAAGTGAAAATAGCAGCGCAGGAGGAATTGGTGCTTCATCTGTATTACATTTACGAAGGAGCAACATTAATAAGATATAAGAACTTTTAGTTTCTGTGAAATGCATAATAAAAGTTTGTCTAGAAAGTTATTTTATGTGCTCTAAAAATATTCAGTTTGTCATCTTATCAAATGTATATAAGTATTTATTTAAAAAATGTTAATAAATTTATTTAAAATAATTTTTTTTTATTATTTTATTTACAAGTTAGGTACTTAAGTGTAAAACTTAGATCTAACAATTAGCCGTGGCAACTAGGCCTTACAGCTGTTATTTAAAATAATATCATTCGATGTGATTCTCATTTAAAATAAAAAGTTTTAGAATGTAGATTCAATGTACATATATATATATATACATATCATGTCAATTATACCTGAGAATCCCTCCAATAATACATGATGGTCATGTTTATTTTACGTTTCATGTCAATTATACGTGAGAATGCCTTCAATAATACATGATGGTCATATTTATTTGACGTTTTCCTGTACGTTTTTACGTTTTTTTTGTGCACATCCATTTCACGTAGAAATGATATTCTCGAAATTATAAAATTGACATTTTTTCTTTTCAGTTTCATTTGGTAAACAAAAAATGTTAATTTTACGGTGGTTTTTGATATAATTTCTGCAAAGGCAGATTATTAAAAAACTTGAATACATTTTACAAACGTCACTTACCGCAGTGTCATTCGCTCCAATTCTTGATCGCCGACTAAATCACAGTTTGTCGTCGCTTACCGAATTTATAGACTACAAAGTACATAATATTTGGAGCGATCGACATTACGGTTTACAAATACATTAAACGAATTAAGTATACAAATAATACAATAAGTCACGCAGTAAAACGGGGCGATCTTCCACAAGCGTCATTCTGCTTGTGTTAAGTTTGCTTAGGAAAAAACCACAATTTGTGATTGCAAGCATAAATTATGTAGTTCCATAAATTTTCAACGAAAACGCATCTTCAAATTACAAGAGTTTGTAATGCAAATAAAATAGACGAAATTACCATAGCTAGTGTTGCTCAAACAATATGGACTGAAATAAATTTTTTTTTTAAATAAATAAGAAAATATTTCTTCAATAAAATGAAAAATTTTCTTATTTAGTTCTTTAAAAAAATGTTGAATATTTTTTCCTTATAGTTTTTTTTTTGTTGCTTGTTTGAAGTACCTAAACTTGTTTGACTAATTTCAGTGAAAATCAAGTAAATTTTTAAAATTTCTCAAATTATTTACTATTTTGAGATTGAGAACATATTTTTCTAAATTTTAGAACAATATTTTTTTTTGTGTAATAGACGAATTAGACGGTTTACAATTTTTTATTTCCTACTTACATACTACATATCAACTTCTGAGTGGAAGATCACCCTATTTGAAAATATTTTTTAAAATGAGCTATATCAGAACTCATTTGAAGATTGCTATTAGTTAATCGAGTATACAAATCGGTGGGTATTGAATGGGCAGTGTGCATAGCTCAAAATTTAAAATTTTTGAATTAGCTCTCTTTAGATCCAGGTGTGCGATATGGTCCACCAAAATGCATTAAAAATTTGCCAATATTTGCTAAGGTCACAAATTAAAAAAAAAGCACCAGCCTTACAAAAACTTATATTTAGACTCATATTGAGATCATTAGTTTAAGTTAATAATGTAAAAAATGTTCCGGGACATAAGATAAAAGCATAATAGGAGTATTGAGTTTAACAAGCAGGTGAGTGACTCACCAACAATTGAAGAATCTCAACAAAAATCTCAGTATTCGTCAACGCCTTACCAACAACATACAGATTTATCATTCCAATACACTGGAAGAGGTTGTGTGTTTATCTTCTCGGAAGTCATTATTGCTTCATGGGCATATACAGTCAATCAATAAAGTTGTAATACCAACCACAGTGAAAATACCAAAATTTTTTGGAAATAAGTAGACACCATCCATTTTTTTAATTTTAGGTGGCAGAACGGCTTTGGTCTGAAAATGAGTGGTTTATTATAATTGTTTTTAAAGGGTGGTTATCGCCAAGAGGGTTAATGTATGTATAATGATTCGCAATGGTTTTAGTCGATGGCTAGTTGTATTAAAACTTAATTGACTGACTGTATGTAGGTAAAATGTATGCAGGTAAAATGATCATGCTTGTATGCATATGAGCAAAGCTTGCGGAATTTCTTTAACGTTTGCGTACTTCTTTTGTCAATCAAGTTACAAAAAAAATATCGGCTGCTCCATTCCAAAACAAAGTATCCAACATTTACTATAGAGCTATGAAGACGTAAAAAAAAAATCAAAATGAAATGTTTGGAGAAACTTTATTATACAGGGACAATATGGGACAGCATAATGTGCCTCAATAAACTTTTACATTATCATGCTTTTGCTTGCAAATTAGAGTGGCTTCCCATTATACATTATATTCAAGATTTTGTCATAACATATAATATCCTATCACAGCAATATCAATATATATACAGCAGCCGGCCAGGTATGGAACCAAACCTACTTTCTTGAAGAGATTAAGACATTAGTAAAAAGGGCGTTCCCCGTTTTTCGAAGTTAGTCTCCAAAGTTCAGTTACTGGCTTTCGAAGTTCGAAAGTGCTTTTCTAATTGCTTTGTTTAAAAAATTGAAAAAGGCAAAATGTGGCCGTGGCTTGCTTGTCTCTCTTGTTTGGTTGGGGTCCTTTTTCTATTTAAAAATGTAAGTGAAAAGTGTTATAAAGGGCAAAAAAAAAAAAAATTAAAAGCCGCATATTTAATAATTTGATAATGTTTTTTAGGTCCCTAAAGCTAGCAGAGCCATGTTAGCAGAACATAAAAGTAACATGTGGAAAATTATGTGCTCATTATGTGCTAATTAAGTGCCCTAATCCCAAAAAATGTGCTCTTCAACTTTTCCCAAGCTAGCAGAGCACTATGCGTTAACAGTGAAGGATGAGGACTACATCAAAAGTGAACATACAGAAATTATGTGCTCTCTATGTGCTAATTAAGTGCTCTAATCCCAATTAGGCTTTTGATGTAGTCCTCATCCTTCACTGTTAACGCATAAGCTAGCAGAACATCGTATTTTGGAAAAAGTTGAGGAGCACCCTAATTGGGATAAGAGCACTTAATTAGCACATAAAGAGCACATAATTTTCCACATGTTACTTTTATGTTCTGCTAACATTGCTCTGCTAGCTTTAGAGAGCTATGTTTTTTCATACATACACTTTAAAATAGAAAAGGGACACCGAACAAACAAGGGAGTGAAGCAGGCTACGTCCACAACCAAATCTTCGAAGGGTTCAACTTTGAAATTCGAAAAAAAAAAACGAATGGCGGCGATATACCAACAGGTTATCATAACCTCTAACGAGATTTTTAGCCGAGCTTCTCTTTCCAACTTGTGGTGTGTTGCTTTTGAGTTTTCCTTTGGCGGGACCTACAGTTTTTCGCCGACTCCGAACGGCACTTGCAAAGCAAATGAATTTTATGCTGAGAAGCTTCTAATGGCAGAAATACACCCGGAGAGTTTACCAAACTACTGCCGTGGGGCGACCCCGTTTAGAAAAATTCTTTTTCTAAATAATTTTTGATGTTACTTTTGCCGGGCATCGAACCGCCACGACTTGGTGAAAAAGGCCGAACACTTAACCGCTACACCACGGCGGCCGCCTTGGAAAGCCCGTAGCTAAATTAGGCTAACTGCGAAAAACGGGGAACGGCATTTTTTGTTTATGTATTAATCTCTTCAAAAACGTTGGTATGGTCTCATACCCAGAAAAAGAGTTGATTTTGTCGTATAGTGTTATTTATATTTTGTATACTTAAATTAAATTCTCTGCATATTTGATATATTTATTATTTTCTATTTATTTACAGGTTATTAAACAGTTCATTGACCTCTGTAATGGATCGGCATCAAATATTCGACGTAATATCTCACATACCACAGCGGTGAAATTTCTATATGCACGCAAGTTTGATGTGTTCAGAGCTGTCTCACTTTACGAACAACATGAACTGATTAGATTACGCGAAGGACTGTATAATATAAATCCTGATATAGAGCCTTTATTTTCGGAATTGCAAACTGGAAAATTCACAATATTGGTTGGTTTAAATTTGTGCAATTTATTTGTTAATTTACTTTGCAATAAAAAAAACGTTTTCCTTTACAGCCTACACGTGATACAACTGGTGCTGCCATCGCCCTCTTCACCGCAAACAAACACAGTCCCCTTAGTGTTACGCATACCATAACATTGCAAGGCATTGTATATCAACTAGACTGTGCTTTGCAAGATACCCAGACCCAAAAGGCTGGCCTTATATTTATATATGATATGAGCGGATCGAAATATTCGAACTTTGATTATGATCTATCACAAAAAATTCTTACGTTGCTCAAGGTAAGAGGTTTTTAGGAACACTTTATTTATATCATTTGTATTAAAGTATGCGTTTAGGAATGATTCCATTCCTGTATAAGTATAAGTTTAACCAACTTTAGACCGAAGAGATAGTGTGCCTTGCATCTCCCTGTTGAGATCATCGTGGTGCGTGCTTACCATACAAAGATGTTTCAAAATTGTGATGTTACCTTTTCTGGGATGCGAACCGGTAATCTTCAGTGTGATAGGCTAAGTACACTACCTCTACAGCGCAGCAGTGCAATAAGGTGACCGATTTTTTAGTCGATGACAATGCCGTTGCTCGCTTGCCAGAAGCATTACTGTGGCATTTTTCGACTTTGAGTTATTTATTCCACTGGATTGTAAACACAAAAAAAATATACGACAAAATCCACTTTTTTTTTGGGTGTTGGACCAAACCAACGTTTTTGTTCAAAAGTTAGTTGCGGGCTCTTGAAGTTCGTAGTTGGACCCTTCGAAGGTTTGGTTTTCTAATTGTTTTGTTTATAAACTTTAAAAATGTTAAATGTAGGCGTGGCCGTCTTGCTCCTCTTACTTGATTGGTGTTCTTTTTTTTATTAGAAAGTTTATGTATGAAGAAGTATTATATAATTAAAAATACGCGGCTTTAAATTTTTTCGAAGATACCTCCTTGGCCCTGTATAGCAATACTTTAATATATTTTTAAAAAGAAAAACAACACCAATAAAACAAGAGAGGCAGCAGGACACGCCCACATTTTGCCTTTTTTCAATTTTATAAACAAAACAATTAGAAAACCACTTTCAACTTCCAAAGCCCGTAACGAAATCGATGGCCCGAGCAGCTTTGTACCAACTCGTGGAGAACGTTTTGTTTTATCTTATCTCGCGCTCAGTTCAGTAAACTATCTTACCCCAATCGCTTTTCATAATGTTTCAACTCCCGCCGCGGCATTGCTTATATAAAGTCTTAAATCATTTTTTTTTTGGATTTTTTTTTATTTTAAAATACATATTTCCATAAAAAAAATTAAAAACAAATTAGTTAAGACATTATATAAGCAACGCCGCGGCGGGAGTTGAGACATTATGAAAATACGCGATTGAGTTAAGATAGTTTACTGAACTGAGCACGAGATAAGATAAAACAAAACGTTCTCCACGAGTTGGTACAAAGCTGCTCGGGGCCATCGAAATGTTGGAGGCTAACTTCGAACAACGCCATTTTCTTACTTATACCTTAATATCTTAAAAAACTTGGATTTTTCGAAAACATTCAGCTTTTAAAGTTGACTTCCCAAAATTTTGATTTTGGCACAGAGATGGTTCTGACAAGCGATCGACGATATCACACGGGTTTTTTTGCAATCTAAATTTAAGATGGACATTGTTTCGAATATACATCAACTTTCCATCCTATTCGAAAATCAGGAAATAGTTTTTCGAGTGTGAGGCATGGTTTAAAAGTATCACAAAAACGAGTTAGAAATGGTTGACTAAGCGAAAAAAATTTTTGGTACTAAAACATAAAAATTTTTTGTATTTAGAGGGTGTATTTTAGTATATCCTACCAATATTTGTGAAAATCGCAATTTGAAAAAATTTGTCAGTTAGAGCTTTGGTGAATTATGTAAATCAAGACCCAAAAATGCCAAATGACAATACAGATTACAAAATGCTTGGTTCTATTTTATTGCCAGTAACTGTATTTTATGAATATATACATACAATATGCTATTCTTCCACCCACAAACTAAAATGAACTGTATGCAATACATATTTGGAAGCTTTGACTATATAAATATAGTTTAAAAAAACTAAAACTCACGCTTTTAGAGAGTATTGAACTAAAAATTTGAAAATAATTTTAAAAACCCTACACAGTAGTATTGTGGAAAAAGCGTGGTCCGCTTTGTTCCATAATCTTCGTTTTTTATTTAAATTATTTTTACCTTTTTAGTGCATTATTCTTTAAAAGCGCGTGTTTTCGCTTTTTAAACTATTTTTATTTTTACTTTTTAGTTAAATGTGTTATGAAGTAACCGATATATATATCGAAGTATACCGCAGTGCAAACGAAACCTCTGGGCCTCCACTTTCGTTTGATACCCATATTGTAGGCAATTTTCAATATTATTGGACAACCTCATTTTGACCGATAACTCAGTTATCGATAAATATATCGAAATATTCCAAAGTCCAATAGAAACCTGTGGACCTTCCCTTTCGTTTGATACAGGCAGTAGGCATTATGACCGATAAATTATATATTTATCGATAACCCAAATGCAACCTCCTATCGTTTGACACCCATATTGAAGGCACATTTCAAGGTTTTTGTGACAGTCATATGCCACTATCGGGTAGACTGAAGTAGAGTTACATACAAACACGCAAACATACATATGAATGTATGTACAAGTAAAGCTAATGAAAGCGCAGTAAAGAAACTAGCATTATGTGGGAAAAGCGTCGAGCGCTGGATATACGAAAATTATGGCACAAAGCGGACCACGCTTTTTCCACAATACTACTGTGTAGGGTTTTTAAAATTATTTTCAAATTTTTAGTTCAATACTCTCTAAAAGTGTGAGTTTTAGTTTTTTTAAACTATATTTATTTTTTACTTTTTAGTCAAATGTCCTATGGAATTATCGATAAAAATATATCGAAAAATACAGCAGTCCAAACGAAACCTCTGGACTTCCACTTTCGTTTGATACCCATATTGTTAGGAAATTTTAAGGCATTTGGCCTCAAATTTTGACAATAACTCAGTTATCGATAAATTTATCGAAATATATCGAAGTCCAAATGAAACCTGGGCCTTTCCCTTTCGTTTGATACCCCTATTGTAGGGATTTTTTTAGGTTTTTGGGCAATTATATTTTGAACGATAACTCAGTTATCGAAAAATTTATCGAAATATATCGAAGTCCAAATGAGACCTGGGGCCTTCCCCTTTCGTTTGATACCCAGATTGTAGGGAAATTTTAAGGTTTTCGGACAACCACATTTTGAACGATAACTCAGTTATCGATAAATTTATCGAAATATATCGAAGTCCAAATGAAACCTGGGGCGTTCCCCTTTCGTTTGATACCCATATTTTAGGGACAGTTTACGGTTTTTGGGCCACTGGGGCTTAAACCGAACGAGAGTTACATACATACAAGCAAGCAAACAAACAAACATACAAGTGAACCTAATAAAAGCGTGGTAAAAAGGGACATATTGAGACGTTTTTAAAGCTTGTGGTGAGTCGTGAGCGAATACGATGTGCTCATCACTCTGAGACGCAAGTGCTCATACATACATACATATGTACGTATGTAAGCTTGTTTGCATGAATGTGTTTTAACAAAACTATAACTTCTCTAAAAACTATAAACTAGGAAAGATAATTTTTCAAGCATTTTGAAGATCGCGGACATATTTGCATTTCTTGCTTACCTCCTTATGTACATACCTTAGACTGAGTCAAAAAAATAAAAATATGTTTTTTTTCAAAAATTATATAGATTTTCTTTTTAAGAAAGGTGAACAAAATACTGTAATTTTTTCCGATTTTTAAATTTAAGTCTAGAGGTCTATCATCGCTAGTTTAGATTTTATAGACTTTACCTCACATTTGGTATAAAAACGACAAACCATTGTTGTAAAAACCCCATTTACCTGAACATATTTTTGAAGGAAGTCGAATTCCCGACAAAATCTGCATAGACCAAAGTTTTCTCAGACTAGCCGTTTTCTAGTATTCTAGCCTCAAAAATTAGCATGTTTTTTCGATTTCCCATTTTTTCTTTCAAAAATTGTCAAAAAGGCAAATACCCATGTATACAAAAGATAAATACCGATTCTATAAGGAAATTCAGTGGGCTACAAAAAAGGCCAACCAACTTTTTTTTGTAAAGTTACTCTTTCAAAACTTATTTAGTATTAAATTAAAAAAAATTCTATTTCTGTCTTTTTTTGGTGCTTTTATCAAAATTTTGTTTATTAATATTCTACCTGAATAACTATCATTATATCGGCGGTTCCAAAGTATACAGATGTATTTACTTTTTAAATTTTGAAATACTTTTGTATACTTTGGAACCGGCAATATGATCAATATTATAACTAAAAATATACATTTCTCCTATACGTTCATACATATTTTTGCTTAATATATGCTTTCTCTGCGAAGGTGTAGTTTTTCAGTCTTCAAATGGCGCAGCCACCAAAACAACCTCTCTAACCTCACAAAACCATCACAAAATAGTATTGGTCTCTTTTGTAAGGTTAGGGCCGAACCTCGGGCCCGTTGTTGAATTCTGATACCGAATTCGGATTCAGCAGCCAATTTCCCTTAGGAACATGTATTTAGCTTTATTCCATGTTGACTTTTTCATGTTTGGCAAGTTTTCAAACCAAAATCGGGGAATCCAAAAAACAGGCCAATGTTTGAGGCTAGAATACCAGAAAACGGTAAACGGTCAGGTAAATGCGGTTTAACAACAATTTTTGTACCAACTATGAAGTAAAGTCTGTAAAATCTAAACTACCGATGATAGACCTCTCGACTTTAATTTGAAAATCTGAAAAAATTACAGTAATTTTTTTCACCTTTCCTAAAGAGAAAATCAATATAATTTTGGAAAATAATGAAATTTTTTGTTGGCCCAGTCTAATGTAGATACAGGGAAGTAGATATGTATGTATAAAGGAATGAAACCGATAAAATAACTTTCCAGTTTCGGTTATGGTTTTGTAACATGTTCCGGTTTCGGTTCCGGTTTCGTTCTTTTACAATACACGAACACAATAAATTTGACTACTAAAAAACTCAAGTATGTAGCTCCAATTTAACTTTTCATAACTTTTTTCCTGAGGCCATGATGCAATTTCTTCAATCTAATAATAAATATTATTATAAACAATTCTTAAAATTAATTCTACTTCTTTTATTAGAAAAATATTAGCATGGAAGCTGAATGAAAAAAGTTAATTGTCAAAAGGAAAAAACACTGTTTTTAAGGACAAATCTACTTAGTTTAAAAGAACATTTCTACTTGCCATAAGTAAATCAATGTACTCATTTCAGTATTTAAGACATTTATACTAGTTTCAAACAATTTAAAAGTTTATTAAGTATAAAACTGTCCTTAAATTCAAAATAAGTAAATATTTCCTTATGCTGAAGACATTTTTTCCAGTGATATCAAGGCAATGTTTAACTTAATTTAAGAGCATATTTGCTTATCTTAGCTGTCGCCGCCAAAAACGTCCCGACCCCGTAATTTTCAAGAAATTTTATTGCATATTAAGTAAAAAACTATCCTAAAAATTCAAAATAAGTCGATATTTCCTTCTGTGTAATTAGACGCTGTCAAGCGTAAGTATTCGAAAAGTTATGAGCTCGATTCTCGTTGAAGGCAATAAAAGAGCTCTGTAAAATAGTTTTTATTTAATTTTAAGATTACTTGAAAGTAAATTTAAGTATAACAACTTCTTTCTTTTAAGGCAGTGTGGCCTTGGTGCAATATTGTTCCCTTCATTTGCTGGAATTTGTATGGAGGTTTCCTAACTTTTAGGAAATCATTTTTATCAGTGTATTTATATACTCTCATATCTATTTTTCAAGGCACGAAACCGGTTAAAATAACATTAGCAATGGCGACGATATACCAACAGATTATCATAACCTCTAACGAGATTTTTGTCGAGCTTCTCTTCCAACTTGTGGTGTGCTGATTTTGAGTATTTTCCTAAAAGTTGGAGGGACCTATAGTTTTTTGCCGACTCCGAACGGCACTTGCAAAGCAAATGATTTTTTGATGAGAAGCTGATCAAACTACTGCCGAGGGGCGACCTCTGGACTTCAGTGAAACCTAGCCGGATAGCTTTATATACATACATATACATACAGAAGTAGCAAAATCGTATAATAAATAAGGATTTTCTGAATATCTCGAGGGCTGTTAAAAATTTAAAATGCCATAGGTACATAGGGGATTGGTACAGTTTCTCGAGTTTTTTTTAACATTGTAATTATTTGAGTTTATTGCTGTTTAGATCTACGCCGATAAGTTGAAAATGAGAAAATATCAATTTGAAATTAGATTTATCAATTTAAAATGAGAAAACTTCAAATTAAAATGAGAAAATTTCATTTCAAAAACAGATTAGTCAATTTAAAATAAGAATACTTCAATTCAAATAGCAAAAAATATCATTTGAAAATACGAAACTTTCGTTTTAAAATGAGAATACTTACGAATTAAACAAAACGGGACAAATACTATGCACATATTGCCCGTAGGCAATTAGATATGATCAACTATGTATGTACAAAAAATTTGTCCAATTACTGATTTTGATTTGATAGTTTCTTATTTTTAAGAGTAATATTATTATTTTAAAGTGACTATTCTGATTTTGAAATGAAGTTTTCTCATTTCAAATTGACTAATCTGATTTTGAAATGAAGTTTTCTCATTTTAAATTGACTAGTCTGATTTTCATATGTTTTGATCTCAATTCAATTCAAGTCTATGCCCTATAAGTATAACCGCAGCTTAAAAAATTAAATAAAAAACTGATTAGAACCGATCCGGTGTTTCAATGGGTTTAATTATTTTCGAAAGTTGAACCGGTTTTTAACGGTTCGTTTTCGGTTCCGGCCCCTGGTATTTACTCAAAAATATATCTACAAAATTAGATTTAAATATGCAAAGTTCCGAATGGTGGGAGAATAAGCATGTGATTCAACAAACACAGGTGTACACATTTACAAACTTATATATACGTACATATGTAAGTATGTACATTAGGGTGGCCCTTGTATTTCAATGTGTCAACCAAAAATGAAGATTTAATTAACATTAGTTCAAGAGATGATCATATATATGTATGTATAATACTTCTAGATTGCGCATATTGAACTGTTCAGTCCGGCCAACATTACAGAACAGGTATGCACTGAGAAAATGAGACAAAATCTTAACGTTGTAGTTAAACTTTTGTAAAAAAGGGAATTAGGAATATGTGAATATTTCTATAGTTAAACATTTGGGATTTCTTCTATTACTTGCAACGTTAGCCATCGTTATTTATTTCTTCTGAAAAAATATGTTTGTTTTTTTCTTCTAGCAATTCTGTGAATAGTATAAGTTAAGTGGCTGTTAGCCAGCAAAAATATGAAAAACATCATAAACTGTGATTTTATAACTTTTATGCACAATTTTTGTGAAGGAACTTTCATTTGAACCGTTTCGAGAAATAATGTTGGCCAGCCTTTTTTCACATTTTGAAGATAGGAAAGACGCAATGTATGTACTATATAGTATTTTGTTTATGGAGATGATACCTACCTATGTACACGGATGGAAATCTATGGATCGAACATCCATAATTATTGATTCCTCATTTAATAAAAATTGATAATCCTGTTCCATCAACGAATATGGATGTTCCATCAATGCATATTTGATAAATCACTATTAAAGTGGTATCCATATAAACTATTGATAAATTCCTAATACTTAGTTTAAAAAACAATATTTCATACAACTTGGCATCTGGTTTCATTGGGATTCGAACACTGCTCCTCTGACATGTTAGTCCAGTGTTCTACCATTCGGCTACGACATATTATAAAATTTTTTAAAAATTTTCCATCTAAGAAATTAAAAAAATTTTGAATCCGAAAAAACTTTCCAAGAAGTTTTAATATTGTTAGGTAATCCATAGTAAAAATTGTTGAACTAATATGATTATGCGTCCCAGAAAAATTTTCATTTCGCCCCTATATATTAATACGCTGTCTCTACCTTTATTACGATGCAGTAAATATACTTAGATATGGATATAGCGACAATAGAAATTCATATTACGACCATATATATTGACATGCCATTCAAATATATTACTATCCATAAATATAAACAATTTTTATTGGAAGCATATAATATTTGATAACTTGCTCATTCTCAGTGAATATTGCATCAAACTCGTCGCTATCAATAGTGATATTGTCAGAACATTCAAGGCATTTCTCTCAGTGTATGTATACATTTCTGGTGAAAAAACTTGGACCACAATGGACTCTAAAACATTACCAAGCAAATGAATTTTTTGATACTGCATATCTTTGAAGGAATTCATGCTACAAAGTTGCAATTCTGTGGCATATCCCAAAAGAAAAAAGTTAACGGAAAAATGGGGGCGTAATGGGAAGTATTCATTCTACGAAGTTAAAATTCGGTGAGGAGTTCAATGAGAATAGTCGGTAATATATGCGAAAAATGTGCGATGAGGTAAAAGGGGCCGTGGCACCTCCAAAAAAAATGCTACACTGAAAAAAGAGTTTCCTTATATCAAGGAAAATTTCCCTTATTTGGCTCCAAAGACATGGCGTTCTTAACATAAGTAACATTTTCCTTATTTTAAAGACTTTTTTTCCTTAATTTAAAGACTTTGTCTTTGAAGCCAAATAAGGGAAATTTTCCTTGAAATAAAGAAATTTTTTTTTCAGTGTATTTTTCAATATATGAATCTAATCTGTAACACCTTAGGGTGAATGTGGGTGTGGGGAACGGAGGCGTGCCACGTACAAATGGGACTTTTAAATGTAAATTAGGGTAGGGAGTTATATTAAAATAATCTCTAACAACTCAAGGAATATGTGGAACATGAAAAAGGGGGGAAACGTTTACGCCTCAAGCTTAACGAACCACTCTAATGTACTTATGTTTGTACGCTTGCCTATGAATGAAAGCGGGCGTCAGGGAACGATTTCAATGATAATAACAACAACAATAAACAGATTACGTGTGCGCATGCGTCATATTAAATTCACTTTTCAATTGTTGCTTCTACCGCCAAAGTATACGCCATATATGTATTGTTGTAATTGTTGGTGCTATTGCCATTTTTCTGCTTTCTCATTATAATATGCGTATATGGATGTAGGTATATATGTATGCAAGCTCGATACTTTTGGCCTATCTCTTAGTTTATTAAGTAATTCGCTATTTAGTTTACTTGTTCTAGTCGTTTGCTTAGCTTCGCTTTACTAAGGTTATACGTCATATATAACTACATACATATGTATAGTATATATAAAAATAAAATACAATTTTTTAACGATTTGAGTTTTCACTTGATACTAAATCCCGTAGATTGACACTTGTAAACATTTTACATAATTTCGCAAATATTCATTCGGACGACACTGTAAAACGGAATTACTATGAGAAAGTTGAAACAGAAATCTCCGAATCAACCAAGTGGAAAAAATATCTACCTACAAAATCGTGCTGAAATTTTATTCAAGTTGTCATTCTGTTGAGACGTAGATTTTTACGTTCCTTCATCTTTGATTTTACTTGGATTTTAAATTTACGTGTTCAAAATTTGTTGTTTTCTCCCGGTTAATTGCAAATTGTTAAAAATGTATTAGTTTGAAAGAAATTCAAATGGTGTTTGTAATTGCATCTTCTGCTTTCAAACAAGTGTTGTGTTAAAAAGTTATTAATAAAAATAAATAAATATTTCAGTTGTACAAAAGTTTGCAACAAACATAAATTAAATAAGACAAGCTGGTCAAGGTTAAAATTACCGTTGTACATCCACTTACGTACATGTTTATATGTGATATTGATCCGTTGCAAAGTTAAAAATACAATACAAAAAAAAGCTGACCAAATACATACAAACATACATAAGTATATGTGTGCATAGATACATATTTTGAAGTGCGACATCAATCCAATATTCTCCCTGTGGTAAGTTCCTCACTAAACATATGAACATGTACCTAATGGCTTCCTTGTTTTAACCCGTCAAAGCCCAAATTTTCCAATTCTTTTAACGTTTTATAGGATGTACAGCACAACTAATGTGTATCTTCATACTTGTTTACAAGAATTCACAATCAATATTAGCACATTTTTACGCATTATGTTATGATATTTTCATTTTATTCTCTATTGCGCAATTTTGAGTTTGTCAGTGTTGCCACCAAGAAAAAAATTACACTGATAAAATCAACAATATCCCTGCAAAAATATTTTTGTCCGTTTGCTGGAACTCGAACCAAGACTCTGCGCCTGCCACTGAGCTACATCGCACACATAAATGTTGTGGGCAAAATTCAATCTTGCATAAGCTTTGAAAAATAAATGAAAACAAAGCAAAAATTGTAGACCGAAAAGGTTTTAATTTTAAACCGAAAAGTTTTAAGAATAAAATAAAATTAAAAAAGTGTGACACTTGGCAGGATTCGAACGGAAGCGCTCAGAAGTCACAGCCGACTGCTCTACCGCTGAGCTATTGCCCCTGCGGGTTAGGGGTTTAATATACCCGAGGTAGGCATGTCGGTCGTAAGAGGCGATTAATATGCACATAGGTAATGACGTGCTAACTCGATGGTTGATCTACACATATGATGCCTCTCTCCTCTCATTACTCATCTTCTCCTTCCTTATGGATGGAGGGATGACATGGCCTAGAAGGTTCCACTGGTCATACCAATTCGCTACCATGACAGTCGAGGGAGTACTGCAGCGTACCAGGCTCATATCCGCCCTAGGACTGTGAATTTCGGCATCACTCCCCAAAACCTTCGGGGAGTGTTTTTTGCTGTTAACAACAACAACCGCTGAGTTTTGCAGCACATAACGTTTTTGTGGGCAAAATTCAATGACTTTCAAAAAAACCAAAAAACTATTTTGATCTTAAATTGAAACAAAAAAAAAACATTTTTTTATTGACGGGTTTATTGTGGTAGACACTTGTGTTGAGCGTTCAAGACAAATGAGTTCGATTCTCGGTCAAGTTAATATGTATACGATTTTTTTACGTTCATTCCTTTTGTTTTTAAAATAAATCAACAACATTGAATAGTGGATAAGAATTGACCGTAAATTTGGCAGTTTATTTTTCCCTGTGTAGACATAAAATTTAACATTTTAAGACAGACATAAAATGATTTAAATACATAGATAAAGCTTTTTTTTAATTTGACAATGAGTACGTGCCAATGGCGTTATTCGGGGAGGTCAGTAATATTTGTAAGGGGAAAAACAGCTGATCGTGACACACCAAAACAACAAAAAATTTGTTCCTGTTTTCCTTACAAGTTTTAACTAATTCCTGTGCGGGGGAAACTTTTCCAATGTGAGATTTTGAGAGAGTTTTATACAATTCTTGCAGGTTTTTTTTTATAACTCAAAATTGCATTGCCTTCTACAGAATTTTACTAAAAAACTTGTTTCCAATTATGAGAACACCACTGTATGCTTTCATTCGTATGTAACTGTGTGAATGCATATAGCCAAGTGACAAAGAAGGAAACTCATTCCCGTTTTTAATGAATGGGCTTGTAAGAAAATCTACCGGAAGAGGTAACGACTATTAGTTAAAAAAAAACAAACAACAACGACCCACCATCCATTTAATATAATTAACATATTTTAAGTTATTAATACAAATATGGTAAATATTGAGTGTCTATAAATATATGTACCTTAGGGTGATAAAAAAAATATATTTTTTTTATATTTTACCCCTTCAATAGTTAGTATCTAATTGAAATTACCCTCGCAAAAAATAAGCGTTGCAACCTAATCGTTGAGGTCGCTATTTTATTTAATACACTATGTATGGTACATTTTATTTTATTTTTTCAAATTGAATTTTCTCATAATTTGTGTATTAAAAAAACAAAAACTTTCAAAACTTTTTACCCTAATTCAGATACAGTCGATGTCGAAAGATAGTGTACACCATAAAATTGCACTTTCCACCAAAAGCTACTTCCTTATGAATAATTTCTCTAGATTTTGTAAATTAAAGTTAAAAACTTTGTCCAAAGTTCAGGAAAACACGACGTACAATTTTCATCAAATTTTGAACATTTTACAACCAATTTTTAGATATTGATAGATTGAGTTTTCAGTTTTATTTTATTTTTTGAGTCGTTCAATTTCAATATAATTTTTGGTACTTTTTTCAGTCGACCTTAGCATTTAAAATTCGTATGGAAGAAAGTATGGATGTCGGCTAGAAAAAAAAATTTCCCGAAAACCAGGTGTTTTTGTCATTGCGGACTAGTAGTTTGTTATACTTTAATTTAAAGAGCTATAAATCAACTGCTAAAAACTAGTCGAGTTTTCCAGAAAAAAACTTTTTGTTGAAATTGAAATTTTATGGTGTACACCAGGGGTTGCCAGGGCTTTCGACCTACTGAGACTTACAACATCAACGTCATTTTTTCTACAACAACATCGTTGCTGGAATCACAAAAAAATACTCGAAAGAATTATTATTGAACTAAGAAAAAACAGTAGCCGCAACTAGTATGTACCACAATTAAAAAACGGAAAAACAATGAAATACAACTACTTGCGCACATAACGGTATTCCAAGAATAAATTTGCAGTGATTTTTCGTATTTTTCTTGCGATCCTGGTTTGTTTTTGTGAGCCACAAAACAGCCACATGATGTTGTTGTAGAGCCACAGTGAGCCAAAATAGCCACTAGGTGGCGATGGCTGGTGTACAGTTTCAGGATTGACCATGTTCATATTCGGGCTTCGAGTTATTTTAAAACCCGCGTTTCAACTCTTGAATCACGAGAAAACCAGATAGCCCGGGGCTTTTAAAGAAACTTTTACCTGCGATAAAGTGAATAAACGACGCCGTTGTTAGAGAATCTTTACTCAAAAGAATTTTTTGTCCCAACTACATTTATATTTTCACCATAATTTTGTTCTCCTTTACAGCAGTGCTATTTTTGATGGGTGCTAGAGATTAGCCCTATATATGTAACTCTTCCAATTTGCAGTATTTTACCGTCAACACTTTCAATAAGTATTTTCCCACTTTCATATAATTTGTCAACAAAAATATATGAAAGTGTGAAAAAATGCATAGGTCCACTTTTCGTTCTCGCCCGCTTTTCTGCGAATGTTGAGGATTGACTCGTTACCGAATTTTAGGGTTTTAGCATGAATGCTTCCAGAGATATGCAGTGTAAAAAGTCCAATTCTGCAAATCCTTTCTTTCTCAAAACTAACTGTTTCATCCCATTTCCCACATTTGACTTTGCTAAAAGGTAAAGTTTCGAACATTCCATATGTGTAATTATGGCTACTGTATTTGTATAGAAGAGAGGAAAGTCAACGAAGTAGAATGACCTAGCAACCCCTAAAATGCATCAACGATTGTTGACGTTTCATTCTTAACCCTCGACAGTGCATATGGGAGAACAAATTTTGCTTCAAAAGGGGATTGATTATGTTATTTAGGCGCTCGCGGTTATGAAAAATCAGAGAAAACAGACCGCGCAGTGTGTACTGAGAGCAACTTGCAACAATTTTGGGGTTGAGTTTGTCCATTGCATATTTGTATCTATATATAAGTGGATGGGTTGTGAAAAATCAGAGAAAACAGACACCGAAATGAAAAGTGCAAATTTCGAAACAGACGCAATTTTCCTCTTCGATAGAATTTTTTCCCAAGATTAGATTTTCCATAAAAATAATTGCAAGTGTGCGAATTTCTGTGAATAAAATGTTTATCATAAATTCGATTTAAAATAGGTAAATACTATAAAATATACTGTGGTACATACATCTACGACGTATACACACATATGCGATAATTGAGTTTTGCGAAGGTTTGACGGTGAAAAATCGACCAATTGGCTGCTTGGTAAATATTGCAAAGGTGTATTTGGAAATATTGTTTCAACATAGATTTTAATTTACACAATTTTGTGTTTATAATTAAATCAGTAGAAAGTTTGGCTAAAGCTTAATTTTTGCATTGAGTTCTATAGTTCTATACCAACTTATAAATATGTATCTACATATTTGCATTAGACGGTAAGAAATATTTTTTTCAGTTTTCGTTCGCCTTTTGACGTTTTGTTTAAGTGGGTATTACACGATTTGCTTTGTCAGATGTATGTTTTTGGTATGGATACAAATTCAAACCGTGTAAACACAAAAGAGAAATATCTTTTGACAAACCATATGTGCGAACATAAGCAATAGAATGGTTTATATTTCCATCTGACATAGCGTGTAAACGCAAAGCAAATTAAGCGAATTTGACACACATTGAGTACATATGGATCGAAAACGTGACAGGTACATATGACAATACATATCGTGTATAACAACCTATAGCAGTCGCATTCTAATTAGAATTTGAAACTATTTGTCTAACTTAACTGCTGTCATATGTAATTTATTTATAATATACTTAATCAAACTCTTATAACGTTAAGAACCACTTAAGTTTTTATTTTACTTTATTTTATTCTGCAAAAATTTTTTTGGCTGGTTGACATGATAGTTTCGAATGTGACTGCTAGACGAAACGTTGAAAGACGATTCGTTCGTGTGGACCATCGTTTGCAATACATTAGGGGTTTTGTGTGACGAAAGCGCTCATAAACTACTGAACGGTGCTTTTTTTTCAATTTAACTGTTTATTTTTGGGTAAGCTTTATTGACATAGTTCTCCCGATAGATGGCACTGGAGTCCTATATTTTTAATATCCGTATTTAATCTCATTATTTTATTTTTCGCTGGTATTTTTAATAAAGGGAGATAAAAAAACGTTCGAAGGTAAATTCGCGGGTATCTGCTAGTTCATAAATAAAATCCTAGGCGGGTTTTGTGTGACGAAATGGCTCAAAACGACTCAATGGATTTTTTTTTTAATTATAAACTGTCTTTGGATATACTCTCTATATACGCTATATTTTTCTCGATAGATGTCACTGCGGCTATAATTGTTAAAATCGTATTTTTAATCCGGTTCTTTGAAAGAAAGCATTTTTTATACATACATGCATTCTATGGTTCGCAATTCCAAATGCTATTGAGGATAGCAAAGGTTTCAATTTATTAGTCTCCATATTTCTATATTCGGAATATTCTTGTATTTTATTTTTTTAGCTAATAAAACAGTAAAAGCGAATTCAATGACTGTTTATAGTAATGCTTTATGCCAGTTGTCATTTCCTTTTTTCTTTTGCGTTCTTTAACCTCTTCTAATGAGAATAATTCAGAATAAAATGTATTTTTGTGTTTTCTACATAAACAAGTGGGTGTGAATGGGACTGAAGTAAACATGAAACTAGTTCAGAAATAGAAAATTTCATATTTTGTACAGAATCTTTCGCTTTTCGGACAGTATTGAAGTAATTTTGAGTAAAAAGTGGTTGTAACAAGATTCTGAAAACGAGATACAAATGTATATGTAATATAAATATTATCTATGTATGTATGATTTGTTTATAGTCTCGATAAAATAAGACAATGCACAATATCGATAATATAAAAAAAACCCTGGTTCGGCTCTAAAAATCGATGCTCAGACGCTCCATAAATTGTAGTATCATCTTGTGGATGTTATTTCGTGCTGTTATTTTAACCGGCTTCATATGTACGTATATGACGTTATGCCAAATCATATTAAACACTGTAATACAAATGAAAACAATGCGTTATTAAAAGCAAAATATGACCACTGGAGATATTAGTTGAACACGTACCTACGATTTTACACTTATCTTATGCCAAAAAGAATTTTGTTTTCTTTTTGAGCTAACCATGTTTTTAATTTCCGCTTTAAAATTGCATATGTATTTACATATATTTTTGTATATGTATGGTTCGAAACTTGATATGCCTTAATAACATGTGTGCAAAGTTTTATTGTTCTAGGGTAACGGTCACACGTGCCGATTTCACAATGAAATGACCTAGTAGAGATTGTTCACCTGGTTGAATTATACACGAAACACCGGTTAAAAGATTCGTTTTTTCATAAAAAAAAATTCCTTTAAAAAACCAATTTTCAACCGATTTCAAAATTCTCAACGGTTTTGGATAGAGAAATGTTGACACTTTCGAACTATATATAGTGTTGTGTTCATTTGCAAAAAAGTGTGACATGTTTTTAACGCGAGAAGTTGAATTTGATGTCATTTTTTGGCACTAATTGGCAATGAATGATATTTTTTGGGTATGTGTCATCGAGGGGCATTCACTACTTAACCATACTAATTTATGTTTTTTTGGAAAGGACTTCAAGTTTTCAAGCTATGCAGCATAAACCGAAATCTAATATTTAATAATAAGGGGGGTCGATTTCAAAATCACTTAAGTCACAAGGAAAATCGTATTTTAAGGATGAAAATATGATACTTTGCCGAATTATGCATACCTCTTAAACGAATTCTGATGTCCCGACTTTGTACTTTTGACTTTGAGCGCCAAAGTTTGAAAAATCCTTTGCTGACCCATTTAGAGTGCCACAATCGAATCCAATGACGGACCCCCACTAACGCCTCCCAGGGGGTTCCCCATACAAAAATTAAAAAAGTCACCATTTTTGCAATTTACCTGGAAAAATCAGAAAAATGGCTGTCTTTTTCTTTTCTTTTTGGGGTTACTTTTTCTCTTTGGAACTTTCAAAAGCATAGCCATTCCGCTGATTTTTTCATATAAAGCGCCAAAAATGGTGATTTTATTATATTTTTCTTTCCGGGGTGTGCCACTGGCATGGGTGGGGGTCGGTCATACATTTGGACTCGATTGGGGCACTCTAAATTGGTCAACGTAGGATCTTTCAAACTTTAAGGCTCAAAGTCGAAACTACAAAGTAGGGACATCAGAGTTCGTTTCCTTCGGTAAAGTATCTTATTTTTTGCTTGTCACTTGGGTGATTTTGAAATCGACCCGCCTTATTACACAATATTAGATTTTGAGTTATGTTGCATAACTTTTGAAGTCCTTTCCAAAAAAAAATTGGTACAGTGAATGCCTCTCGATGACACATACTCCAAAAAATCATTCATTGCCAATTAGTGCCAAAAAGTTACCCAAAACCGGAAAAACCGAAAAATTTTGCAAAAACTCAACTTCTCGAGTGAAAAACAGGTCATAGTTTTTTCAAATGAACAAAACACTATATATATTTCGAAAGTTCTCTATCCAAAACCGTAAGGAATTTAAAAATCGGTTGAAAATTTGATTTTTCATGAATTTTTTTTAATGAAGACACTGATAAAAAGGTGTCTTGACCTTAAAACGTGATTTTGGGGGTGTTAGAAATCTTTTGAAGGGCGTTTCGTGTATAATTCGACCAGATGAACAATCTTCACTAGGTCGCTTTAAAGATGTATTAACTTTTTTTTTGTAACACTGTGTTTTTAGTTAAAGTAAGTTTGCAAAAAAGTTCTTATCACACAGGATTTTAGTATTGTGTCCATATTTAAAGGACTGTGCAACAAATTTCTAAATTTGAATTTTTATAAGGACAACAGGATCCTTTACCAGTATATAAAAGGTATTCACCAAAAAAGAACATTGAAATTTCATAATTGGTTTAGTAGATTGCGTAGCAATATGTTTTTAGCAAAAATAATTGTGTATATCTAGGAATTTTGCAATTATAGTGCACTTTTATAGGTCATACACGGCGTACGATTAACAATTACCCAGTGGAAAAAGGTAATGTTTGGTAATGTATAACGTTATGTATATCCTCTTTAAAAGTTTGTATGTTTACATGAATTCATGCATTACTTTTGTCTTTCTTCATGCATTACTTTCCCACTGGGTAGTTATACAATTATGAAAAGAACAGGTAAATTGTATAAATTTTTTTTTGATCGATATCTCTGAAACGAATTAAGATATCGAAATAAAACTTACACTACTTTTAGGCCCGCATGCAGACCTATCATTTGATACCCATATTGTATGATCAATTTCTAGGGTATATCCTGTCCATCTGCTGAGCATGCTTAAATATTTGTATATACATTTTCAGGACTTTTATTCAATTACAACTTTTTATAACGCATCGAGTTTTTAGAAAGTTGAAAAATAATAACTTTAACGGACATTATTTCCTTGTCCTTATAGGATAATCTAAACAAAGTTATATTTAGCCTCAATTCCAATTATCCTTTAAATTAGGAACTACATATGAGAAAAAATTAAAAGTTAATTGTAACTTCTGTTGATTTTTTAAATTTATTTATTCATGAAAAAATGTTTTATTTTTAGGGTGGCTATCCGGCACGTTTAAAAAAAGTATTAATTGTAACGGCGCCTCTGTGGTTTAAAGCTCCATTCAAAATATTACGACTATTCGTACGAGAAAAGTTGCGTGAACGGGTCTTCACTGTATCGGTGCCGACGTTGGGGCTTCACGTGCCGCTAAAAGTTTTGCCCCTGCATCTGGGCGGTGCATTGGAAATCGATCACGCCACATGGTTGCTACGGTGCCGCAAATCGATGACGAATCGTGAAGACGAACTGCTCGCCAATATTGAGCAGGTGGCTTTCAATCGAAGCAACAATAGAAGTACAACAACAACAACTAGCATTGGTGGTGACAACAGCAACAACATTAACAGTAATAGTAATAATATCAGTACAACAACAACCACTTTAACGAACGGCGATTGCAGCAGAGGATTATTAGGTGGTGAGGAGCCCAACGAAAACATTAAAATAAACGATCTTTCACCCGTAAGTGGGTTGAAGCGAGATAATTTTAACTCAACATCATCATCGACGGCGACTATTCAAATTGATTCAGAATCGGTGGTAGTGGGCACATCAGTTACTGTTGGTGTCCCCGTACTAAACGGTTTAGATTCAAGTAGCGCTCAAGGTTCAGTGGCTCTGGTGAATGGTTGTGTAGTTGTGCCAGCTGCAGGGACAGTAACAAGCAGTGGTAGCTCGAACGGTTCTTCCGGCCTGAGTGAGTTGTGGTCGGAAAACCCACCAAGTAGTGCTTCGTCCGGGTTTAGTGATGACGACAGCCTGGCTGGGCAAGAGGGAGATCCAAAAACAATTGAACAAATTGTTCAAATGGTAAAAGAGCAAGGCCGGAGAGGTCTAGTGAAGGAGTATGCGGACATACGAAATCGAGCGCCTGAAGGGACATTCGCTCATGCAAGGTTCGTTAAATTATAGATATGTACATAAATCAGAGTAAAATTAAAAATTGAAATATAATAAATATCAAATATTTCGCTTAAATTGAAGGATGCGGAATAACCTGACAAAAAATCGCTACACAGATGTTCTTTGCTACGATCACAGTAGGGTGGTATTATCGAGGGAGGATGGTGATGACTACATAAATGCCAATTTCGTCGACGGATACAAACAAAAGAATGCATATATCTCAACACAAGGTAAATTCATAGTATCTAAAAACACAAAACAATTAGAAGACCACTTTCGAACTTCGAAAGCCCGTACCAAATTTTGGAGGCTACTTCATTCATTCATTTTTATTCATTATTATCTTATAAAAATTAAAAAAATTAACATGGTATATAGTAATGCTGAAATTGAAAGAACATTTTCAAACATGCGTTTAATTAAAAACAAACACAGAAACAAAATCTAATATCTTTAAACGAGTTAATCTTGTATATTTGTATATTTGTATGTTCGGACTATCTCGAGAACCGCGTGACCGATTGGGATGAAATTTGGCACAAAGATAGTATGATGGATTCTGAGACTACCCACTTTAGGGTTGCCACTTGGGGCGGTTTACAGGGTTGCCACCTATCCCTTTTTTTTAATTATGGAACAAGATATGCCAATATGGGTATCATACGAAAGGTATTTTCGGCGAGATACCAACTAAAATATTTTCAAGTAGGGTTGCCACCTAGGGTTGCCACCTTACCACAATATATTTGTATATCCGTTACTATCTCGAGAATCGCTTGACCGAATTGGCTGAAATTTGGAATGGTGATAGTATGATCGATTTTAAGACTATGCACTTTAGGGTTGCCACTTGAGGCGGTTTACAGGGTTGCCACCTATCCCATTTTTTTTTAATTATGGAGCAAGATATGTCAATATGGGTATCATATGAAAGGTACTTTCGGCGAGATACCAACTTAAGTATTTTCAAGTAGGGTTGCGACCTAGGGTTGCCACCTTACCGCAGTACTATCTCCGATTTGGATGAAATTTGGTATGGTGACAGTATGAAGGATTCCAAGGCTATCTACTTTAGGGTTGACATTTCGAAATCGCTTGACCGAATTGGCTGAAATTTGGAATGGTGATAGTATGATCGATTTTAAGACTATGCACTTTAGGGTTGCCACTTGAGGCGGTTTACAGGGTTGCCACCTATCCCATTTTTTTTAATTATGCAGCAAGATATGCCAATATGGGTATCATATGAAAGGTACTTTCGGCGAGATACCAACTTAAGTATTTTCAAGTAGGGTTGCGACCTAGGGTTGCCACCTTACCGCAGTACTATCTCGAGAACCGGTTGACCGATTTGGATGAAATTTGGTATGGTGACAGTATGAAGGATTCCAAGGCTATCTACTTTAGGGTTGACATTTCGAGTAGTTTACAGGGTTGCCACCTATCCCAATTTTTTAAATTATGGAGCAAGATATGACAATATGGGTATCATATGATAGGTATTTTCGGCGACATATCAACTAAAATACTTCCAAGTAGGTTTGTCACCTAGGGTTGCCCGCACTATATTTCTATATCCGGTACTATCTCGAGAACCACTTGACCGATTTGGATGAAATTTGGCACAGTGATAGCATGCCTGATTCTAAGACTATCCACTTAGGTGTTGCCACTTGGAGGGCTTTTAAGGGTGGCAACCTATCTAATTTTTTTTTTTTTTTAATATTGAGTAAAATATGCGAATATCGGTATCAAATTAGAGGTATTTCCGGCGACATATCAACTAAAATATTTCTAAGTACAGTTGCCATCTAGGGTTGTCACCTTATCGCAGTATATTTGTATTACAGAGTTGCCACCTATTTAATTTTTTTATTTATAGAGCTAGATATGCCAATATGGGTATCAAATGAAAGGTATTTTTTGCTGACATACCAACTAAAATATTTTCAAGTAGGGTTGTCCGCAAAAAGTCCATTACGGCTACGAAAATTACAAAATTTTAATAATTTGCCCACATATAAAGGACAGTGTAACACATCCTCACAAGTGTGGTAAGTAAAGATAGCACCGAGCAAGCTCGGTCACCCAGGTACTGAATTTAATTCAGGGTATTGTAACGCGTTTCGGTTTCGGTTTCTGTTACACAGCTTGTAACGAAACTGAAACAGAAACAAAACCTGTAACGAAACTAAATTAATTTTGTTCCTTGTAACAGAAACCGAAACAGAAACAAAATTAATTTTGTTTCTCAGTAGCAAAACTATATTTGCAGTACATTAGGATGGATTTATTATTTTCTGGTATATAATTTACATGTATATGTCTGTTGCAACCAACTAAAGTAACTTCAGTCGACCTCTGAAATCCGGGTCCTTGGCACAAACAAATGGAGTATCACACTTTAAGATCCGACAATAAATGCTGAAGATATGAAGAAAAATATAACTGCGCGACTATAGGGTTGTCTTTTTTATTTTTTATTTTTAAATGATATATAAAAACGCTTCATACATATGCATAGGGCAACGGATTGTGAAAAAAATTAACATTAATAGTTATCAACAAATATTTCATTTTCTAATAATAATTCATTCAAACTACTTTGTAGTGCATCATCATCATCATTTTTATAAGATGTCGAAGGAGGATAGTTTTGTATGGATAATGGGATATTGGGCAGATATATATATCGTCGCTCGGCGCGCAATACCGGGTATTTGCAAAAAGCAATACCGCTTATTTGATGGAAGCCAAATTGTGTAGGAGGATATAAGAATTTACAAAAGAAAAAGCACTCAAACTACAAAACATAGCTTTTTTAAAATACGCGGTATTGAACAGCTCTATTTTAAAGAAAATGGGTTCCATAAAAGGTTTTTTATTTATTTATTTGTGTTTTTGTAGCTAAAAACGGAGGAATTTTAACGTCAATACATTAAGACCGATGAGTCCCAGCCAGGGTAACGAAATCTCGTTTTTGGACATTTTGGTATATACGCTTTTTTGGTTTTTGCAAATTCGCGGTATTTCGGGCCGAGCGACAATATATATTATATATATAAGTATTATAGGTCCATCCTAGTGTAGTGCCAATAGTATTATAAGAATATTTAGAGTTCTGCTACTGAGAAACAAAATTAATTTTGTTTCTGTTTCGGTTTCTGTTACAAGGAACAAAATTAATTTAGTTTCGTTACGGGTTTTGTTACAAGGAACAAAACTAATAATTTTGTTTCTGTTACAAGGAACAAAATTAATTTAGTTTCGTTACAGGTTTTGTTTCTGCTGGAACCGTTTCGGAGTTTTGTTACGACTTTTGTTACAAAGGAGTTTTGTTTCTGTTTCGGTTTCTGTTACAAGGAACAAAATTAATTTAGTATCGTTACAGATTTTGTTTCTGCTGAAACCGTTACAATCATTTTGTTTCGAATTTAGTTTCTATCCTTTAAAGTTTCTTGGAACAGAAACGCCAGAAACGCGGGTTTCGTTTCGGTACGAGTTTTGTTACAAGTCTCTGATTTAATTATAATAAATTCGCTTCTGACAATAAAAAGTGGTCTTAAAAGCCTGAATTAATGCTGTCATGAATTCGAAATGTAACAATAATAACAACAATTCATCTTCTGAGGACGAAATCATGGATTTCCAATTCTAAGACCTTCTAAACATATGTATATCGTTTCCTTGTGTAGGTTAATTACTGCTCACTTTTTAATCGATACCTTACCGCCAAATGGCAAACTAGTTTTTGGGAAAACGTTAATTTGTTATGAACTTTAAAAATTTTGTGGACTTTTGACCAATCGAATAATTTTTATCAAATTATTCTTTGAGTTTTTAGCGAAAAGAAGTTGAAAAATGCTACAAACAATACCAACTACAATGATTGCAATTTCGATCTTGTTGAAGGATCTTGTCAAACCACTTTGTATTGTTGCTTAGGAATTTTTCATGACCTTTACTGGTCGTCAGGCGTGGTGTAGCGGTTAAGTGTTCGGCCTTCTACACCAAGTCGTGGCCTATCAATGACTGACAAAAAGTAACATCAAAAATTATTTAGAAAAATTATTTTTCTAAACGGGGTCGCCCATCGGCAAACTCTCCGGGTGTATACCTGCCATGAGAAGCTTCTCAACAAAAACTAATTTGCTTTGCAAGTGCCGTTCGGAATCGGCAAAAAACTGTAGGTCCCGCCAACTTGTAGGAAAAAACTCAAAAACAACTCACCACAAGTTGGAAAGAGAAGCTCGGCAAAAATCTCGTTAGAGGTTATGATAACCTGTTGGTATATCGACGCCATTAGTTAGTTTACTGTTCATCGACCCAAATGTGTACAACAACAAATCTTTTCCTTACTTAAATGGCAAAAGAATGTCGCTTTGGGTATGCGCACTTAGGTAAGAATAACATTGCTAAAATAAAAATAACAACAAAAACATGCGAAAATATAGTTGCAATTTGCGCGCAGGCACACAGCAGGCACAGCAGTGTTTGGTGTAATGGTTACACACTGCGGCATAGAAATTCCTAAATCTCCTTCGGTCGATGACAAGTAAAACTCATGAAAAATTTCTAAGCAACAATACAAAGTGGCTTGATAAGATCCTTTAACAAGATCGAAATTTCAATCATCATAGTTGGTATTGTTTGTAGGATTTTTCAACTTGTTTTCAAAGTTCGTAATATAATGAACAATAATAACAATAACTAAGTTTATTTGTTATTAAAAAATATTGAATGGACTATAAAATCAGTATTATTTATGTACTTCTCTTATTCCTTATTTTTTTTTTGTTAAGTTAACTGTACCCATATTATAACTTTATTAAAGTTTGATTTGAAATAAAACTAAAACTTGCATTAAAGGAAATATGTATACCTTTAGCTCTTTTGGGAATAGTTGTGGATTTTCTTGCAGAAATTTAGACCTTTGTAGGCTCTTTTTTTTGAATCTAGCCTCAAAAATAGTTTTGTTCTGGCAACACTGCTGAACTGCATTTGCATATTTGCTACGAAGCTTTTAAAGCAGTGGCCCGCACGGAGGGAGCACTCTCACTATATTAAAGGTGTTAGTAATTTACTTCCAGGAAAGTAATTTCCGGCCTCTGTTCTAAAGGCTGGAAGCGGCAATCCTTGGCATCAAGCCAAAATCCCATTCTATCTTTTTAATGTTCGTTTTATTTCGTTTTACTTCCAGGTCCATTACCGAAAACATCCCAAGATTTTTGGCGGATGATTTGGGAACAACATTGCCTAGTTGTCGTGATGACAACACGTGTTATGGAACGTGGGCGAGTTAAGTGTGGCCAATACTGGGAACCGACTGAGAATAGTTCCTTAGAATTCGGAAGCTTCCATGTTCGAACGCTTAGTATAGAAATAAATGAAGATTATACAGTAGCATCATTAGAATTGAAAAATCTTAAGGTAAAAATATATTTTTTTTACATCTACCAATATTAAAATAAAATTTAATTACTAACCAGTATTTTAGACTTTTCTAATAAATTTAAATTTTATTCACATTTATTATAAAAGTCATAACCGTTGCCATTATTATAACGTTATTACGAGATTTTTATCTGGTTTTTCTTATTTTAGACTGACGAAATTAGAAACGTTTCTCATTGGCAATTTACAAGTTGGCCCGATTATGGTGTGCCCAGTACTGCGATGGCAATGTTAAATTTCTTACAGAAAGTACGGGAAAAACAAGCAGCTATGGTGAAAGCGTTAGGCGACACTTGGGCAGGACATGCACGAGGACCACCAATTGTTGTGCATTGTAGTGCGGGCATTGGCAGAACAGGTATAACTACATATATACATATGTATGCAATGATAGTTGTCAAAAATATTTTTCGAAGTAGTGGAAGTTGCAGCTTACAGTAGCCAACTCAACTTAAATTGTTGCAGAAAAAATTTAAATTAATTAAATTAGATTTATCATTTTGCAAGGTTAACTAACTAATGGCGGCGATATACCAACAGGTTATCATAACCTCTAACGAAATTTTTAGCCGAGCTTCTCTTTCCAACTTGTGGTGTGTTGCTTTTTGAGTTTTCCTACAAGTTAAATGGACCTACAGTTTTTTGCCGACTCCGAACGGCACTTGCAAAGCAAATGAATTTTTTGCTGAGAAGCTTCTCATGGCAGAAATACACCCGGAGAGTTTGCCAAACTACTGCCGAGGGGCGACCCCGTTTAGAAAAAATTCTCTTTCTAAATAATTTTTGATGTTACTTTTGCCGGGCATCGAACCGCCACGACTTGGTGTTGATGGACGAACACTTAACCGCTACACCACGGCGGCCGCAAACATACTTGGCCCACTATTTATTTTCAACCAGCTTTTGAAATATTTCCTTTACAATATTTTGTTTACATTTGCAATTTGTACAAAGATCGTGTCTGTACATTAAATATTTCATTGAGCCATTTTTAGAATCTTTGTATGTCTGTTTATCTGTTTTATGGTATATCTCAGGGTTAAGAATGCTAAACAATTTTTTTTTTTTTTTTTTAATTTAAAGCCATTCATTTTTTATACTGCTCCTAGGTATATTTCTTGGAAAGACCATATGTCACTTCACCGTGTAATTTTAAATAGTAATAACTTTTATTAATTTTTTAACAGGTACTTTCATTACATTGGATATATGCATATCGCGTCTGGAAGATGTTGGTACTGCCGATATACGTGGTACTGTGGAGAAAATCCGTTCACAGCGTGCCTACTCCATACAAATGCCTGATCAGTATGTGTTTTGTCATTTGGCCCTAATTGAGTATGCAGTGTCGCGTGGTATGTTGAAATCAGTTGATTTAACGGGGTTCGATGAACGGGATGAGGACTCAGATTAAGGTGGCTGCGAGCTGAACTCTTGTAGTGCGAACAATTTCTGTATGCACGAAGCAAAAAAAGCTGCGAAAGTCATTCTTCATCGTGTCAATGACAAAAACATAGCGTCAATCAAAGCTGTAAGCTTTAAGCTGAACCGATATGTACCGATGCTGTATCCGTTGCGAAATAACCGAAGTTTTCTAAGGAATGTAGTACTATTAATTTGAATTAATGTATTCATTTTATTAGATTTTTTTTTGTTTGTTTCATTTCGTTTCATCTTAGAGAAGTGAAATACATATTTAATATTTATGTGTACGCAATTATCCACTATAGTTTTACCTAAAAGCATACCATAATGAATGTTAATATTTAATAGTACATACATACAAACTATATATATAAATACATAATATACATTAATTAAACAGTAGCAAAATGTGGCAAGGTAAACAATTGGCATAAATGTATAAAATAATTTTGAAAAATAAATTAAAAAAAAAAACAAGAATTTGTAAAAACTAAACTTTGCTGTTTTAAGAGTTCCATTACATTATACGACAAAATCAACTTTTTTTCTGGGTATTGGACCAAACTCACTTTTTTGAACAGATTGAGACGTACATAAGTATATTTTGGTTTTTTTTTTAATTGTATTCAAAATATTGACAAGGGTATTTGAAAGTGTATACAAGGAAGAAATATTGCCCAAATAACAGAACTAAGTTTTGGGGGCTAACTTCGAAAAACGGAGAAATTACTTTTTTACTCGTGTCTCAATCTCTTCAAAACGTTAGGTTGATCTAATAATCAGCCGGGTGCTGTGCTGTGTTGTTGCAAATGTTTGAATAATTATTGCAGCTTCCGGCAGTCAATTAAAGATTTATGATAGTCTTTATTTCCCTATTTGGTATGCGCCTTTCAAAAAATCCTTTGGTTAATATCCCACATTTTATTTCAAGCAGATTTAAGTCAAATCTTTGATTTTTGAAAATATTCCCATACACTTTAGCAACTGGTTGATGGCATTATCTTCAGTTTAGTTATTTTCTTAACGACATAAAATTATAGTGAAAATAAATATTTTTTAATATTTTTATAGATGCTTTGATTCTTGACTCAACACGAAATAAATCTAGATTCCAGGGGGTCGATTCCGGATCTACTTTATGGTCAATTTTATGAAATGAAAATAGTTATTTTGAAAGTCATTGAGGTGTCATTGTTTTTTGACGACCTATGCTTGACAAAAGAAACAAGAAAAGAAAAAAATAGTAATTGAAATTATAGGAAAATAAAGGAAAAACTGTTACACTTGTCCAGCCGTCCTTCAATCATCTCCACAAAGCCCAAAAACAGTTAGAATAGCAGTAAGAATTAAATAGGAAAAAAAAACTAGGTTCCATTAACATGACACGACGATAAAAAGTTTCGGTACAAATAAAAAATGAAATAGCAAAAGATATGCGCAAAGAGTTACTAAATAAAGATTTATGAAATTTTGCTCTTTCACACATATGAAAACAAACTACATACTTTGAAAAAGCAGGATGAAATATATGAAAATATGATAGTATCAAAAGCTATCCAATACACTACATAAATAAGTACGACACATTTTTGTTTTGCTTAAATCTTTGTAGAAAATATTATTGAACCTGGCATTCGTGAATAGGTACGTACTTGAAGAGCTTCAAATACTATAAATTTTGACCTCAGAAAATATGTGGCGTATAAATTTTACAGCAAATATGTCATTCTTCCTATTGGAGCTCATGTGAGTTAAAAATTTTAAAGCTGTTTTTCTTGGTTTTCACCTTTTCTTTTCAAGTAAATACGCTATAATAACATTTTCCGTCGTAATGTACAACATTTAGGTAAAATTAGTTTAAAAAAATTATTTCATGCAAAACACTAGCTTTATTGTGCACTAGGGATTTACTATTTTAATTTTATGAAAATTGATTTCGAATTACGTACACAAAACTGTAATATATTTTTGATTTCCCCCCATTATATCAAAGAAGTAATCTCAATTTTCTATCGCCGTATGTCATATAAACTGACCGTAGAGTCCACTCTCAGCCAAACGACTTTCGTGCGTTATTATTTAATTTTTTTTTTTTTTTGTAATTTTGTTAATAGGCAGATTTGACTAGCCAAATAGAGAAAAAACTTTAATGGTAATTCACCACATGATATGAATTCAGTTTCCCTATTTTAATATTATCTTCATATTGAACTCACATTTATTAATGTAAATTTTTATACAATATTAGACGTTTAAGTAGCAGCAATTTAGAAAGCTGATAACCGTAAATAAAATATCGAAAAACAATAGTTTTGTGTTAATTGCAGTAAAAAAAGTATTAAAACAAAAACGATGCAATAAAACCAAATAAATTTCCCTTTTTATGAACAAGTTTTGGGACATCATTTAATAAAGAACTTTCCATTTTTAATTAATAGAAACTATGTGGAACAGTGTTGTTATAAAGCATTTAGATGTTGGTAATTTATAGGCGCGTTTCATACTAAGCAAGCGTGAAGAAAACGCTTAATTCTCTAAAAATATTCCTGTGTGTATTTAATTTTATCTGTCAAAATCATCATTGAACTCATTCACAATAGAGCAGTTTTCAAACTTGCTTAGATTAAAACGCGCCTTATGGTATGATTATGTCGCTTATGATGATCGTCCAAGAAAGCTTGGCGTCCATTTTTTAACAATAGGCTTTGATTTGGTCTGTTCCTCACGCTCCTTTTCCTGCATTTGTTCCAGCAAAATTCGTTGTCTTTCCCTGAATTGCACAATAGGATCATCGAACTGGCGATAGTGGTGTAGTACTTCGCGCACATCATCAACCTCAGCAGATGCTATTGCTGCAAATATAAGGAATGATAATATATCCAAAGAACTTACTAACATTAAGTAACGCTTACTTTTTAAGAATGAAATTAAATCTAACAATTGTGTATCGTCATCGTTGCCTAACCATCTTGCAATATTGAATGTGTTGTCTGGATGCATTTTAGTGGAATTTCGATCCCAGTCCACAACAATTACCTGAGGATTAAAATGTGTTTAAAAAATAATGTATAAAACACTTTTGTAGTAAAAGGTATGTATGGTGTCTACAAATTACCTTTTTTAAATCTCGATTCAAATTATCTAAATTTTTAACGTGATGCCCATCTACAAAATGTGTTGCATCACGTACCAATCGGTACATAATATATCCATTTGGATCAAGGGCATCTAGTATTGGAAAAACTGTCATTCCTTGTTCTGCCGTGAAAACAACGATTTCAAAATTTTTTGAACATTCCTGCAGAAAGTGATCGACTCCTGGTCTCTTCTTAAATCGCCAGCCAGTTTGGTATGTCCAATCAGGATGTACGAGAACGTCTTTCATTTCTAAAACCAAAGTGTATGGTGGTTGTATGTATGGCGGTTTTAGCGGATCTGGCAATAGTTTATCACGCGATGGTTCTTGTATCATTTTCTGATAATAATTCATAGACTTCCACATACGTTGTATATATTGCTGAACTGCTGGACTTTTGCTAAATTCATCCTCAATAATTTGCCCTTCGGCATCTACCTCTGGCTTGCCAAACTCGTACACGGCCCAAACAACAAGAGCAACTCCACTACCACCGAATACGGCAAACCTACAAAGAATGTCGAATACGTTTATCAATTCAGTGTAAAAGTAGTACATATGTTGGTAAGTAGGCTCTACAGTGAGTATCCGCCAAAACGCTGTACATACTGCAAACACCCCACACCTCCGGAGACTGTTTTTAGAGTTAATCTGCATTAACAACCCTTTGTCGAGTAAGGCCCGAGTCATTTCAGTACGAGGACCTGGCTATTATAGGAATATTAGAAGTTACAACAACTCCCACCTTGGTCTGATTAAACAATGAAGAACTAACTTACTTACTTAAAATCCTAATCTTTTATAAAAAAAAAATTATTTTTTTAATTCCTTTACAGATAACTTGACAGCATCAGATGAAGCGGCTCTAAGAGTATTCTTGGCTTGCGTCATTTATTGACGCTTAACCGCCTAGGCGATTTTTGCCGTTTCGTATCAAAGAACGCCAGTCATTCCTTTTAAGCGACAACTGACGCCAATTGAAGTTGAAGTCATCCCCACTGGTTGTTTCCATCTCAGTCGAGGCCCCCCCCTTCCTCTAGCGCCGAATTCGGGTTTCAATAGGAAAACCTTCTGTGCAACATGACCCAGCCAGTGGAGCCTTTGGGCTTTAATTCGCTGAAATATGGTCAGGTCTGCGTAAAGCTCGTACAGCTCATCGTTAAATTTCTTTCGATACTCGCCGTTGGCATCACGGGAAGGACCAACCACATATCTTCCGGAGAACTTTTCTCTCAAATACTCCAAGGGCCATCTCATCTTCTCTTGACAGTTTCCATGATTCCGAGCCGTACATCAGGACTAGTCCAAAGTAACACTTGTTGATAAGAGTTGAAGAGTGATTATTCTCCGTTGGATTTCTAGACTGACATATGGTGTTGGCGATCGCGAGCAGCGAATTATATGGGCTAATTGTGAAATTCATGTTGTTGTTGTTGTTATTGTTGTTAACAGCAAAACACTCCCCGAAGGTTTTGGGGAGTGATGCCGAAGTTGACAGTCCTTGGCCGGATATGACCCCGGTACGCTGCGGTACTGCCCGACTGTCGTGGTAGCGATTTGGTATGCCATCCCTTCTAGGTCATGCCATCCCTCCATCCGTGAGGAAGAAGAAGATGGGAAATGAGAGGTGAGAGGAATCATATCCGTAGATCAACCATCGAGTAGCACGTCATTACCTATGTGCATATTAGTCGCCTCTTACGACCGGTATGCCTACCTCGGGCATATTCTAAACCCCTAACCCGCAGGGTGAAATTCATCATTCACTATGGCTCTACCATAAACTTATCTTATTGCAGATAACCATTGTAAGCAGAGGAAGGGTATAATCTAACTACTTTTTATCGATAAATGTCAATGACTAGAGTAGTTTACTTTTAGAGTACTCTTAGACGGCTAGTAGCATTCAAGATATATGTTACGCAAGTGTTTGCAAAGCCTACCCTATTTTCATACGTTTCCATGCTTTTTCATTCTCTTTAGCGTCCTCATCTTCTTTACGTTTACGTTCACGTTCGGTTTCCTCATCAACATTTGCTGCTGTTTGTGGGAACAACTTCGATAAAATTTCAGGACTCGCTGCCTTCTCTAAATCACATAAGAATGCATTAATTAGAAAAGGTAATTGCTAGTAATACCCAAAGTAACAAACTTGTGCTTTCTGTAGTATAATTGCGCCCGTAAAGCTGATGTAGAGTGTTTTGTTTATACACTGATATAGCTCCAAATACATTTGGTCGTAGGCTCCATAGATGATTACTCAACGATCGCTGATTCTGCAACCCGCTACACTGCAACTTTATTGTTGTGCCGGATCCTAGCTTTTGAATAACGCTAAAGACTCCTCGATGTGCCATTATGTATATCACCTACTTTCACTATTTTTATTGATAATCTTATTTTTTGGTGCACTTTTTCAGTTCATCCCTCACCCGGTGGACAACTTTAATCTCGTGCAGCTGAATTGGAATTTTCTGACAGGCCTGAACGAACTACCCTACGAGAACCTTCAACGTTAATTGTCTAGTTTAGCTGTCAACTGCTAATAAATTAGCTAAAATTATGGAATGGGCCCAAAAGACGAAGTTTGGCCCCAGGATCACGAATCTGGAAGTGCTTTTTTAATATTTTGCTTCTCAGAACAGATATTTGCAATCAAAGTTGCAAGTTTTCATGTGGTTGTTGTAATTACATTATAGGCTGTGTGTCAATTGGTTTAAAAAAGCTAATTTTGACAGGGCGAAGGTAAATTCTGACAGTTATCATATGAACGTTAGAATTGGCCCTAGCCCAGAGGGCTAGGTCAAATTTTGACAACCAATAATGTAAGCACAGGGATGCATGTGCTGTTAACATTCATATTATTTCACATAAGTTTATGTTCACACGCGTTATTTAACACTAAAATATAATACAATGCACAATATAAATGCATGAAAAACAGCGCGTGCTTTTTCCATACGTCAAAATTTACTTCTGTCATAATTTAACATTTCGTTTGGCACAGCAAAATGGAAAATTTCTAAATCCGCTCTCTTTTCATAAAATTTTATGCTAGCCGAACACTTTTTCAGTAAACGCTTTACAAAATCAAAATATTTTAATTTTTGGCGAACATTTGCGCGAACTGTTCGTGCGTGTATGGCGAAATAGCTCATAATCGTAGTAATTTCTGAACGGAACAGACGTTTTTTAAACCATTCTTTGCTCCAAATTCTTTTTTTGCGATCTCTCCTTTTTTCACGCTTAATTGCCACAGCGACCAATATTGCTGCAGCACAATTGTTGTCCGTATTCATCGCTGTCTGAAACATTGTGTATCAATACCAAGTGTAAACTCTTCTGCATAGACGTCAAAATTCCAAAATGAGTTTAACACCTGTTTGAGATTGTGGTTAATAACAAGTCGTGAAAACTTCAAAGTGAATTTAGTCACCTGTTTTTAATTTGCTTTTTTGTCTCACTTCTTTCCATCTTCCCATCTCTTTCTACCATTAGGTAAAAGATAGGAGACCGCCATGTTGATGTGTGCAGGATGTTAATCAACGCCATTGCTTTTCTGTTATTCGGTGCTGGCGACATTTTAATATGTGCAGGATGTAAACAAACCGTCATTTTAATGTGTGTTGTCAAAAGAAGAGTTCACACTTGGTATTGATACACAATGGTCTGAAAGAGAACTAATGTTCGGCCAAAAGTTCGTATGGTGAATGGCCAAAGCTGCGAACAAGATTGCGGAATGTTCGCGGAAATGTTCGTGTCGTGTATTTGGCGCTTAAAGCGTATCGGTAAAAAAAATCAATATATCGATATTGAATATCGCGATGTAACAATATCGATATTCGATATATCGGCTAAAAATATCGATGTATCGTATATCGGATAATATCAAATACCAAATTTAACTATTACACTATGGCAGTTATCACACGGTTAATGTATATCACAAAGAGTTACACGTTCAATATTTAATGCGTTGGTACCATATGGTTTCTTCTTCTTCCTTGAAAATCAAATCGTAGCTGTCAAAATGCTCATGTTGTTGCTTTGTCTGACATTTTCAGTTAAGCGGGCTACTCACCTGCCAAGAAATGCCTCAAGAAAAAAACGAGCATATATTTCTTGTGCCTGGTCAAGAAATTTTGACGTTTACGGCATTTTCCATTTTCTTGCAAATTACTATTATAAAAATGTACAATATATGTTTAGCGAAGTATATACTTATCTTTGCCGTGAATCTGCACGTTTACCTCAAGAAATATATACGAGCATATTTATTTCTTGAGGTAAACCGGCGTTGCCAACTATCGAAAAGTGCTGTATTTTTTCTTCTGAGCTGAGTATTGGCTCAAGAAAATGTGACGTGTGAAAACCGTTCTTGACCATTTCTTGAGCGTTTTTTTATATGGAGTTTGACATTTCTTGGCAGGTGAGTAGCCCGCTTTACAGGGAGTGTGTGCGTGTGTGTAGATCTGAATTCGCTCGAACCCACCTTTATGACTTCGCCTTGGTTGATACCTACAAGGAGGGAAATTTATGGATCGAACATCCATAATTATTAATACCACATTAAATAAAAATTGATAATCCTGTCCCATCAATGAATATGGATGCTCCATCAATGCATTTTTGATACAACACTATTCAAGTGGTATCTATATAAACTATTGATAAATTCTAAATACTTAGTTTTAAAAACATAATTTCAAAATTGACATCTGGCTTCAGTGGGATTAAAACCAGGCCTGCATAATAAAGTTATTTTTATCAAAAAAAAAATAAAAAAATTTTGTTTTCAATTCGTTATTCAAAAGTTTAAACGTTTTTAGATCAACGAAAAGCTTTTCATTGAAACCAAAATCAAAATCTCAAAAATTTTGTTTACTTTGATTGTTTGAGTCAGAGTATATTTTTCCATACAAAAAATGCTCAAAAAAATACTCAAACTTCGAAATATCAAATGGAAACGAAAATTCTTGATTTTGTTCGATGCTAGCAAAATCGAATTTTTTTTAAATATTTTTTTCTGATAACGTTACTTTCAAAAAAATTTTGTTTATTTTGTTGTGCAGCCTTGATTAAAACACTGCTCCTCTGGAACGTTAGTCCAGTGTTCTACCGTTCGGCTACGGCATATTATAAAATGTTTAGAAAAATCAATCTTAAGGAATTAAACAAATTTTGAATCCAAAAAACGCTCCGAAAGGTTTTAATATTGTGATATAGCTCAAAAGAGGAGATGGCTCAAAAGACGGGGTTTGGCCTTAGGATCACGAATCCGGAAGCGCTTTTTTAATATTTTGCTTCTCTGAAGAGATATTTGCAATCAAATTTTATTAGGCTGTCCCTAAAAACGTGCAAAAAAGGTCGCGCCGTGGCGGTAGCCACGGTTATGTCACACGTCCTGACTTGGGATGCCGCAGCCCAGGGTTATTTTTTATAAGCACGGCCGAAGGCCGCCAACTCAGAAAGGTGTTTCGCACACAAATACCATGGATTCCCCCCCAATTTTGGTATCGGACCCGGGTCATTTTTCGGTTTTTTGACCATAACTTTTCACTAAAACAGAACATTAAAAAAGAGCTTCCGGATTCGTGATCCTAAGGCCAAACCCCGTCTTTTGAGCTATCTCCCATAATTTTAGCTAATTTATTAGCAGTTGACCCCTAAAGGAAACAGATACCCAAAAAATTAAAAAATCGCTTCCGAATTCGTGATCCTGAGGCCAAAACACCGTCTCTTGAGCCCTCTTCCATAATTTTAGCTAATTTATTAGCAGGGGGCAAATTCGGGTTCTATGAAATGATAAAATGAAAAGAAATTTCATACAAAATTTGTGAAAAGAAACTTCAAATTCATACAAATTTTTTTTCACGTTATCATTTCATAGAACCAGAATTCACCCCCAGTTGACAGCTAAACTAGACAATTACCTTGATACGCTTTCTCTTAAATTATTACTGTGCAGTATATCGTCGGAAAAAGTGCAAAACCGCTCATCGCACTTCTGCAAAACCGCACATTCGACATATCTGTCAAAAAAGAGATTTTCCTACCAGGAGCTCAGCTGAGGCTGTGTGCTAATTGAAAACATTTTTCGTCAGAGTAAAATGAGGTGAACAAATTTCCTATGTTGAACGAATATTTGCCATTTTGCTGTGCCAAACGAAACGTTAAATTATGACAGTAGTAAATTTTGACGTATGGAAAAAGCACGTGCAAAAGCAGATGCTTTGTGAATCAATTCTCATTTTACGTGTTTTTCATGCATTTATATTGCGTATTATTCGCATTATATTATATTTTAGTGTTAAATAACGCATGTGAACCTAAATTTTAAGTGAAATAATATGAATGTTAACAGCACATGCATCCCTGTGCTCACATTATTGATTGTCAAAATTTGACCTAGGCCCCAGGACGAATTCGTCACAATATGCAAAATTCCGATATATCGGGGGAAAAATATCGTATCGTCCAATATCCTAACTGACAACATCGATTAAAATATTGAATAATATCGGCTCATGATATCGAATATCGATATGATATCGCGCATCTCTAATTTATATGCGCTTGTGTAAAATATTATGAAAATCTGCATTTGTTTAAACAAATTTGTATTTTTCGTATTCTGGTGAAATTTTCGAACTTTAAAATGGTTTCAGAGTCAATTGATGAGGACGTGGTGGTTTGCCGAACCTGCATTAGTGAATGTATGGAATATAAATCAATATACAAGCAAGGCATTTTCTTAGGTGAGGTCCGAACTTTGGCTTCTATGCTGAACTTCATCACAAATTTGGAGTTTGGAATGGATGAAGTAGAAAATTTGCCCTCAAACATATGTGCGCGTTGCGTTCAAAATGTAGCAAAAACGTTCGCTTTTAAGAGGTTGGTTTTAGAGACAGATGAAGTGTTGAAAAGACAATACGCAGAGCTCGATTGTGAGGTGGGCATAACAGAGGACAACCTTGTCGATGGTGGTGTTATTGAGGATGTTGAGACAGACTCTGCGGGTTCTATTGTGGAAGAGCAACATCTCGATACAGAGGATGGAACTGAAGGGGATGGTACAGATCAATTGCAAGAGTTGGCTACAGCAGCTCAATTTAAAAGATCTGTTGAAAGCATGGAATATGTAGCGCTAACGGTGTTAGAAGGTTTGGTAGAAGCTGATGAAACAACAATTTCGGAGGGAAATTCACAGAATAATTTAGATAACGATGAACAAAACTGTGAAGAAGATGTGGTTGTGCATGAGGTAGCAGACTCTGAAGAAGTATATCAAGTAGTTGCCGACGACGAAGAAAGGGACGAAGAATACGAAGAAATATATGAAATAAGAGAAATGTCTCATGATGATTGTTCCATGTCCGATAATCCGGAAGAGTTAACATCGGATGCAAATCGGCCACCTTCGATAGTTGTTAAAAGTGAAGAGAACTTAAGGGATCTTGATGCCGATTTCAAACCAAGACCAACAAAAATTCGAAAAAAGAATAATCAACCAAAACAACCGAATCCTGATTTGCAGTGCAAGGTAATACAGAAAGATTTAAATATGTATTCAAACACGTACTATGCGTATATAAAACTTAATTATTTTAATAAATACATTCTAGGTATGTGGCAAACAACTTAGCAATCAAAATTCATTTAAGTATCATATGCAATTGCATTCCGATGCTACACCTTACTTGTGCAGTCTGTGTGGTGAGGGCTTCAAAACACGTAATGCTTACGAAGGGCATATAGTAATCCATGATCCAAACAATCCCAATACGTGTCATCTGTGTGGTAAATCATACCGACAATCATCTTCTTTAAGAACCCACATGTTGTCGCATACTGGCGAAAAGCCATTCCAGTGTGATATCTGCGGCAAGTCTATGACGCAAAAGTCAGGCTATAAAAAACATATGCTTGTTCATACTGGTGAGAAACCACACGCTTGTGATCTATGTGGGCGTGAGTTTCGATATTCAAGTAATTTGATTGCACATAGACGGTGTCATACGGGAGAACGCCCATACGAATGTACCCATTGTCAACGTTCTTTTCCAACATCAGAACAAATGAAGAGGCATGCTTTAGTACATACAGGCGAACGACCTTTCCAGTGTACAATCTGTTTTAAGAGTTTTAAGCGACGCTCATCACTTATTGCTCATCGGCACACACATGACAACGAACATCAACCAGAGTTAATTGTTGACCATAAAGTTTGTAAATCCAATGTCGTGGAATTGTATTAAATTGAGTTATACTTATTAAAATTTGCAAGTAATTTATATTGATGTAACATCTTTATATTCGACCTTCACTCAAGTTAAAAACAATATGACAACTTGTAATTCAAATAAGCATTTTCAGATATGACAACATCAGGTTAAATTATGTTGCTTAACGTAAATTAAGTTTAAATATTTTAGCTTATGTAAAAAAATAGCAAATAAAGAAAGGTTCAATACTTTTAACAAAACAATTTATAAAAGTAACATATTATTTATCGGGAAAGTAGAAAATTGTGTTCGCTATAGTTGTGTTCTAATTTTTTTTTAGATTCTTCACCCTGCCTCTATGGCACCACGGCAAACGCCGCTCTATGTGGTATTTTGGGAAAATTTTAAAATGTGTTTGAAACTTCAATTCAATGCGCACATCAAGGCGAATTCATTTTTTTTCAAGAAACAGAGCTATCAATTTATCGCCGAATCCATAAAGCGAATTCAAATTTACAAAAGCGAATTCAAATTTACAAAAACAAAATATATGGGAAATTTACATATATCTTACTGCTGCCACCTGTATAAATTTGTGCGCACATGAGAAAAATCGGATAATTGAAAAAAAAAAAAACAAAACTAAGTTTTGGAAAACGTTTTTGAAAAATGTCATTTATCGTTTTTGGGTTATAAGAAAAAAATATATAAATCGTTACTTTAATTCACAAAGGCCCTAATTGACACATTTTTCGAAAATGAGTTTTTCACAAATTTAAGTAGGATATATGTATTAAAATACACCCTCACTACAATTTTCAAGAAGTTACTACCAGTAATAACGCAGATATTCCAAATTTACAAAGCTATATTTGCATGCGTTCAATGCAAACAAATTTTTGTTTTTTGCTTCTCCTGTAAAATTATTTTTATGTCAGTTAGGGCCTTTGATAATTAAGATAACGATATGCTTATTTTAAAAGAAAAATGATTTTTATCACAGATTTTGAGATGCTTAAAAATAAAATGTTTGGTTTTATAACGATTTTTTGGGGTTGTTTTTGGTTTTTGTTTTGTTTCGGTTTAGGTTCCGGTTTCGTTTTTCAACATTTATTTTTTTGTTAATTTCGGGTTCCAAACAAAAACACGAACAAAATTTTGTGAACAAAAAAAAATTATTTCAAATCATTTGTGGTTTGTAATTGGACAACATGGAATTGGAGCACGAATTGTCTCTATTAGTGACAACAACATTAGTGACTATTGTCTCTATTAGTGACTAGAGACAGCTTACAGAATTCGGGGGTAAGACTGGAAATTTCTGTTGTAGGCTATAAAAAAACATTTTAAGCATCTGAAAATCTGTAATAGAAATCCACGCGCCCACCCTAGTCCCGACATTTTTCGATAATATATCCCGGTATTTTGCAATTTTTTTTTTTTTGGGAAAAATTTTCCAACAATCAAATTTCTTAGTAGCGGTTAAAGCTAGAGCCATAAAATAAAATGTGTTTGAAACTTCAATTCAATGCGCATATCGTTACACTAATATAGAAAGGCCCTAACTCATTTTTTATTTTAAATCAAGTTGGTGATGTATTTATGTAAAGTTAACTTCTGAATGAAGCTTCACTAAAACCTTAGTACTACACTATATCGTAGTTAAATATTAGAGGCATTGATATTCCGGTTTTCGGAAAAGCCATTGTTGTTATAGTTTACTTTATATTCAGTTTTTTCGAGCTAAGCAACAACGCTTGAGGTTTGAGAAGCCCCTTAGTTCCCAGCTTGAGATCTAACGTAACGTAACTCAAGCCGGCTGAGGGTTATTTTTAGGTATTTCTGCACATTTTTAGGGACAGCCTAATGTAATTACAACAACCACATGAAAACTTGCAGCTTTGATTGCAAATATCTCCTAAACCTCCTGAGCCATCTCCCATAATTTTAGCTACATCAAGCTTTCATACTTTTTTAGCAGTTGGGTGCCGCTTTGAATAAACTCTGAAATAGGAGGTTGAAAAATATTTTCAAACGTGGTAACCTTCCACTCAGCCGCCGATGCTTTTCCAATAGCTTAAAGTGCGGCTTGAAACGTTGTAATCGAATACCCCAGTAAATGTGGCTAAAGCTAAAACCACATGGTAAGTGCTAGATCATGCATTTGAAACGACAGTAATGTAATGTTTAAGGAAAATATTTTATTTTACTTGGTACATACATCGTTATCGTTATTAGATATTATTTTAATTTACTTACATAACATTACATTACAATGTGACACATTACACAATGCAAGTGTCTTTTTTTATATGTATACCTAAATATTTTTTTTTATAAATAAATGTATTTGTGGTGTAAATATAAAATCTGTAACTCCAGAATAACTTAAACAGTGGACGTGCTAGGGCTAGTAAAGATTTGTATATTTGACACCAAATAGTTTTATATCGGATAATCGTCATTATACTATAATAAAAACAATGCATTTATGAGAGTTATTAGAATTTAAAAACAAAGTAATACAATTTATCACAAACAAAATTTAACCCACTTTTCTACAATTGAATACATTTATATAAACATATAGTACATACATACATATTACAAATTATTGCCTTAGTTTCTTTCCTTTCATTGGAAATGATCATGCACTTTTTATTACAGTAACGATTTAGTCAGGGACACTCTTTTGTGATCCGTAGAAAAAATATTAGAAAAGTATCGTAATCTCGGCGAATCAGCTGTGGCGCATCTTTTCTCGACTGTCTCCGCGTTTGATAAACCAATTCTTATTGGGTTCACGAAATTCATTGCGACGTCGTGCGTTTTCGCGCTGTTGCATTAGTTTTTCATGCCATTCACCATTTTTCTGTGAATGCTCAGCGGAATCATCATAACGATTTTCCTTGGAATTAATCTTAAAGCGTCGTTCCTTTGAACGATCCTTTAAAATGGCATTTTGATGTCGATGCTTGTAATTATCGCCGTTAGTTTTGTAGGATTCTTTGGAAGTAGGCTTGTTTTTTCCAAAATCTTCTAGCGAGTCATCGAAATCTTCGTCTTCGTCACTGAAATCGTCATCGTCGTCATCATCAATGTCTTTGTAGTTATCTTGTTGTTGATGTTTGAGATTTTGTTTCCAACTTTTTTGTTTTTCATAGATTTTTTTCGAGGATCCGCGTTCCTTTGAATTTCTATTGCCATTTTTATATTCATCGTTATTTTCCTTTGAACCCATTTTATTTGTATTTTTTTGAAACAGACTGTCTTGGGCTTTACCTTGGCCAATTTGATCCAGTGGAATATCTTCTATTGTCTTAATATAAGAATCCATATTTTTTTTGATTGCTTCGGCTTCTTCCCCACACAAACCATCAGTATCCTCAGGTGAGCATTTAAATGGTTTCATTGGTTCATCCAAACTATCTTCAGAATTTGACCCCGTTTTAAATTTTTTTCTCTTCTGTTTCAGTATCCATTCTCCAGTTTGTTTGAAATTTCGCTGTTGTGGTTTTTGCTGCCTTTCAACCTTGTCTATATGAATTCGATCGCCCTCATTTAAACTACTTAAATAGTTAACTTGCTTTGATAATATGTCTATTTCAGCACGCATCAAGTTATTTTGTAGCTCCAAATCGGTCAACTTTTGTTCTAATACTGACAAATTATTGACGTTCGTAAAAGGTTGCCAACCCGGATTACGCAATTTTCCGATAAATGCTAGGATTGAAAGGGTAGCGCAGATGTAAAAGAGTCCTTTTAGTCCTCGTCGTACTAATGGATATACCATGCCAGATTCCACAAGGCTCTCATTTTTTGTGTTTACAACTATTGTTTTGGGGCTATCACTTGAACTTGAACGTTTGATACGCCGCTGTCTTAGTGTCTTTTCCTCAGAAGGTCCAGCAGTGGCGGGCATAGAGTATGAGGATTGTGGTATGTGTATGGGCAATCGAAGCATTGACGCGGGCGAAATATCGTCCAGATTCGGGAAGCTTTTCAAGTCTGCATTATTAAAAGTGTCCGAAATCGCTAGAGGAGATGCACGGCCAGCACTTTCACTTTCGCTAATGATCGAAATGCCTTCGGAAATATCGTCAAGATTGGAATCATCATCAGTTCGTGAACTAAAATGAAATTTATGGATTATTGAACATGATGAAAACAATCAATAAAAAATTATTTGAATTAAACGTACTCGGCGCTTTCATGCGTGTCTTTGTTTGCATCTGGTCGCAAATCGTCAAAATTAGTAGCTACAATTTCAATTCTATTGTTTGTAATAGAACTGTTTAGTGTGATAGACCTTTTTATATCTGCTTTATTTCGCTTTTTATCATTCACTAATGTCCATGTTTCTAAAGAATCCGATTCGGTGCTGGTCGTTATTGATTCGTCGTCCGTATGTTGTGTTGACATGGCCTTTCGTGTGTTATCCTCCTCTGATTGATTCATGTTGTGAAACTTAATTCAGTCTGAAAGAAATAAAATATAATTAATATTTAGTTTGTATACTAATTTCTAGTTTTATGTAAGCGTTTATACAATAATTAAATTTATAAACTAAAATAGCCAAATTACTTGAATGTTAATGTGTAAGTTGCTTCTAACAATGTTAACTACATTCGCTACGAACTAAAAATATTAAGCTAGATATCTTTGTTTTCCCAACAGACAGATATTATTTTTGTCTGCAACTTATAGGATATATGCAGGTTGCACAAGTAAAAATGCCTTTCTTTGTTTCCGTACAGAATACATATGTATCTATGCACATACAGCAGTGTGCGATAAAATAGTAAATTTTAAAATCTTTATATATAAAAACTTGGGTGTCAAGACCCTTTTAACCTAGGGATATGAAAAATAGTTTAAAACCTATTCTCATATTCCCCAAATATACAAACAAAATTTCATACAAATCGACCAAGCCAAAAAAAAAAAAAAATTTGGGCGTAGATACAATTGTTTGTACATGACAATGTCTTCCGTGCATAAATAAGTTGCTTCTATAGGCTATCAATACCCTGCTAGACAGCGCTATGGCATTCCGTCAGCTTTGTAATTTTGCCTTTGAGTAAAAGATGGGAAATCGTGAGTTAGGTAGGTTCAAGTGGCTGCCGCAGAGGCACACTTAGGCCAGTTTTGAAGGCCCGTTGTGATACCACCAACACAAGGAAAGTCAGCCCCGGGACCCAGCCATATGGAAAATCCCTGAGTTGTTGGGATTTTCCACATAGCAGAATCCCGGGACTGACACTCCTAAACCGACACCGTTACTCCTCCTCGAACCACTTAGATGACTTTATGAAGCCCATCAAGTCCTTTATGTCCAGTTCCGCGATCTGGCTTAGACTATCTAGGAACGGAACTCCCAAAAAGCGCGTTCTCACGCCGCTTAAAGCCGGACAGTTGCAGATGAGGTGCTCCACCGTTTCCTCCTCCTCATCATCTTTGCAACTCCTGCAGCATCGTCGGTAGGGCACACTTAGCCTTTCTGCATGCCTACCAATGAGGCAGTGACCGGTTAATGCCCCTATCAATATGCAGATTTCCCTCCTAGTTAGGGTATAAATGCGTCTAGACCTTTTAAGATCCCATTTTGGCCAGGTTTGTTTCGATATCCGACACCCTGGGGATTGCAGCCATCTTTCGTTGGCTTGACGGAGTGTGTGCTCCTTCAGCATTAGTTTGCATGTGGCAAACGGCATACCTAAGCGCTCTTTATCCCGAAGAACCTGCTTGGTCGTGCCCTGCCTGGCAAGCTCGTCTGCCTTACAGTTTCCCTCAATGTCCCTATGTCCCGGGACCCATATGAGGTTTACGCGGTTCTGTTGGGCCATCTCCTGAAGAGATCGACGACAGCTGAGCGTCAGTTCAGAGTTGAACGTGTATGAGCCAAGGGATTTGATTGCCGCCTGGCTATCGCTGAAAATAGTGATATCTCCTCCGATAACACGTTTGCTTAACCAGGCCGCGGCGTCCCGGATTGCCGAGACTTCCGCCTGGAAGACGCTACAATGATCAGGTAGTCTGAAGGAGAGTTCAAGGTCCAAATCCCTTGAATAAACCCCTCCTCCAACTCTGCCGTCCAACTTCGAGCCGTCGGTGTATATGGAAGTGCCACCATTTGTTTCGGGACACCAATCCGTCCTCTCCCAGTCTTCTCTGCTGGGAATGTTTATTTTGAAGCAGCTATCCCCGACTGTAGTGGTCGCACAACGATCTGTGCTTAGAGGGAGAAAGCTGTAAGATTCCAGAATACTGGAGTGTCCAATAGTACCCGCACCCCAACTGGAGGTTTCTCTTAGGCGCAGAGCTGATGCCGCCGCTGACCGAAACCCTTCCAGATCAAGTGGCAAAATGCCCAGAATGGCCTGGAGGGCTTCGTTGGGCGTTGTCCTTAGCGCACCGCTTATACAGATCATATTGGATCTATGGACTTTCCGCAACAGATTCAGGTATGTTGTCTTGCTCAGTGCCGGCCACCATACGACGACTCCATACAGCATGATTGGGCGAATGATGGCCGTGTAGATCCAACTGCATACTCTAGGGCTGAGCCCCCATTTTTTGCCAATGGCTCTTTTGCATGTGTAAAGAGCGATGCAAGCTTTCTTCTGGCGCTGAAGAACATTCTCCTTCCAATTCAGTTTCCTGTCCAGAACTATGCCTAGAAACTTGGCCTTATCCGACAAGCCCAGGCGCGTGCCATCTAGTTCTGGTAGGCTTAGTGGCGGTATTTTGTACCGGTTGGTGAAGAGGACAAGTTCCACTTTCCCCGGGTTGATACTAAGTCCGCAGCGAGAGGACCACCTCGAAACCTCTCGCAGTGCTACTTGCATCAGGTCACACAGAGTTTGTGGGAACTTGCCTCTGAATGCAATAGCTAAATCGTCTGCGTATGCCACTATCTTCCCGCCCCCCCAGCTTGTGTCACGTAGCAACGAGTTGACTGTGAGGTTCCATAAAAGCGGGGAAAGAACACCACCCTGGGGTGTTCCCCTTGTGACATAGCGTGATAACTCAACCGTACCAAGTGAAGAAGCTATTTTCCTTCCTCTTAGAAGTTGGTCAATTAAACCAGTTAGAGGTCTATCTACGCCCAGATTAGTTAGAGCGGAGTTGATCGCCTCCGGGCTTATATTGTTGAAAGCCCCCTCAATATCTAAGAAGGCCACGAGACAGTAGTCCTTTTCACACAGCGATTTCTCAATGACAGATACTAGGCTGTGCAGAGCAGTTTCTGTTGATTTACTCTTGGTGTATGCATGCTGATAGCTAGAGATAAGGTTGCTATCAATAGTCGTTGAAAGGTAGTCGCTTAGTATCCTCTCAAAGGTTTTGAGTACAAAGGACGAGAGACTGATCGGTCTGTAATCTTTTGGCTCGTAGTGGGATGCCTTCCCAGCCTTAGGGATAAACACTACCGTGGCGCTTCTCCAGGAGCCCGGAATGTGGTTGAGAGCCAGGCAGGCTGTGAAGAGAAATACCAGCCATTTAGCTGATGTCTCCAACGTGTTTATAAGTTGCGCGGGGATAATCCCGTCCGGCCCGGCAGCCTTATACGGTTCAAAGCTCTTAACTGCCCACCTTACTCTTTCCTCAGTGATGGGTATATTTACTGCCAGGTTTGTTGCAGGTGCTAGTGGTGCATCATGCAGATTCCCCGGAAAATGTGTATTCAAGAGCAGCTCAAGGGTTTCCTCTTCCGTGCTGGTCCAGGATCCGTTAGGCTTTCGCAAATAGCTGATGGTTGTTTGACTTTTCGAGAGGACTCGTCTAAGTCTCGCTGTGTCGTCGACCTTTTCGACGCCAGTGCAGAAATTTCTCCACGAGGTTCTCTTCGCCTGTCTCAGAGCTTTTTTGTAGGCCCTTAGTTTAGCTTTATATTCATGCCAATGAGGCTCAGAGCCGAAGCTCTTGGCCTTGTTAAATTGTTTCCGGCATGATATTCGGAGCGAGTCCAAATCGTAGGACCACCAATGTGGCCTGTGTTTACCGCGTGGTTTTGGCACTGGACAAGCCTGTCCTAGAGCATTTGAGAGCGCCGATGTAAATGTAGTAACAAGATCCTCCAGCTCCTCTACTGATGAGGGGGCTTGTGAGGGCAGTACTGGTAGGTCTCTGTCTAATATTTCATTGTGTAACTGCCAATCAGTGTTACGTGGATTGCGCTTCATGATTGGTTGTTCTACAATAAAGTCTAAAACCATTTCTATGTAACGGTGGTCGGAGAAAGAATGTTCTTCCAGAACCCGCCATTTTCTGACCCACTCATAAGCGCCTTCACTACAGATAGTGAGGTCTATGACCTCCCTGCGGGTCTTAGTGATAAAAGTAGGCTCATTACCCACGTTGCAAATCACCAGGTTGGTTGTTAAGAGGTAATCAAACAGAGACTCGCCCCTGGCATTAATGTCGGAGCTCCCCCATTGGACATGGTGAGCATTAGCGTCCGCTCCAATAATAAGATTACCCGTGCAGAAATTTGACACCAGGTCTTTCACCTCCGTTTGTGGTGGGGGTTCTTCGGCGTCGTAGGGCATATAGACCGACGCCACCGTCAGGCGGGTGCTGTCGACCGTTAGACTGATAGCGGTAATATCACCATTGGTGTAGTTAGGTAGGAGAAAGGAGTTCAACTCAGACTTGACCAAAATACACGTTCTGACTTTGCTCTCCTCGCTGGCTCGAATGAGCTTGAAGCCCTTAGTCCCCAATCCGCAGATTCTCGAGCTATTGACCCAGGGTTCTTGGATGAGGACCACATCCACGTCGCCTTTAGAAAGACGACTACTTAAAGCAGCCGAAGCCACTTTAGATTTGTGCAAATTAATCTGAAGCACCACCAACATGAGAGCGCACAGACTTCCCTGCCGTCCCCATATCGTCGAGGTTTGCTCCATCCCGGAGGTTGCCTATCAACGACGAGTTGTTCCGATTAACTGCCCGATGTGGCGTTGCAGGAGTCCTGCTGCCTGTAGCGTTAGATGTTAGTCGCTCAGCGTTGGCTGCTACCACCGTGACGTCGAGGACTTCCTCGTCCTGTAGGCTGTCCTCCATCTCCGAGTTGTTCACAGCACTATCGCCAAGAGACGTGGCGGATAACATGCTTTCCGCATCGGAATCCTCCGCTTCCTCTTCTGGTAATAAGTTTTCCGGTTCCCCCGGAGCAGCCGAGAAGGCAGCGCGCTGAGCATCACCACGATATACGTGGATAACGATCTGGCCTACGCTGTAGTGTACTAGGCCATTGCACCTTTTGAGGGGCTCGATTGACTCTTTATTCATGGTGAACACCACCTGTCTGTCGGGCCCTACCGCATCCCCGACCAGATTGACACTCCAGTCATGCGTTGGGAGGGACGGATTCATTAGCCGTAGCATCCCGAGTATTCTCTCGGGTTCGTCAGGGATGGCCGGAATCCACGCCCTTGCCCTTGGACGAGCTGGAATGTCCTTCCAGTCGACGACCTCTATCTTTGCGCCCTGGTAGACTTCACCCAGTTTAGCAGCTGCTGCCTTGTACAGTGCTACGGTTTTTGCATCCTCGCATGCGAGTAATTTAATTTGACCCTGGTGCCAACCCGCATCCGTTACTCGTGCCGAACTACCCGGAAACTCCGGAGCAACGTTGAGAAGAATGTTGCCGAGTTCATTTCGCACGTAACGCCACCGGTCCTTGGGGATGGCCAGACGGTCATTGCCTCGGTCAAGGACGCCTATAAGGATCCTGTCCTTGGTTACCTCAGCAAAGCTTAGTTTGCCCGCTCCAGAGGTATTCTGATGCCGCTTGGGAGGGGGAATAAACTCCAGATCCGATCTCTGGCGCTTGAAAGGGTTAACTTTTAACCTCTTTGGCATGTACGAATTTTGGAAATCCGGTATCACAGCTTTCGCTAGCTCTACAGATTTACTGGAATTCGGCGACAGTGATTCCTGCGGTACCCCTTCATACCTCTTCAGGATCTTTGCAGCCAATCTTTTCTCGTGGTATGTGAAGCGGCGGGGAGATGTCTCCCTGGAGTGCGGACCCGTAGTTGCCATCGCGGTCGCTCTCCTTGCCGACATCTCAGTTGCAGCTTCCTTCTCCTTCGAAACTCCGAGGCCAGGTCGTGAGACCGCTGCCACAGACGTAAAGATACTGGTTTTCATATCAGCGGTTGATGGGAGTTTAGCATCCGCCGTTGTCCGCTTAGCTGCGTTGGCAACCGCACTGGTGCTAGCTCCCATCAAGTCAATCTTATTCGATAGAGGGTTGGTTGACCGACTCGTAGTTGCCATCGCTGTCGATCCCCCCCTTGATTGGGGAACGGAGGTTGTCCTCCGGCGTTGTTGTTGCTTCCTCGCCTGCTCCTCCATAGCTCTCCTTTGCTGAGGAGTGAAATTTGGCGTTGTTTGTTTTTTAGATTTTTCGTTTTTATTCAGGTTATTCGAGTTCATCTTGTTCGTACGACCCATCGCCGGACAAGGCCAGCTTAGGGTCAAGGGAAGAGTAGGGGAAAATGTGTCGTCCGCCGCGGCAGAGCCCCGTACCGCGGTAAGGCCATGCTTACTCTCTGAGGCGACCCGGTGTCAGAGAGGCTCCGTTCAAATACAGCCACGATTTGCCTCCCGGCTGCAAACGTCCAATGGGCACGGTTTCGCATAACACCCTGGATTGGGAGGGGGAAGATCTTTGTCGTCGCGCCAGAGAGGCTAGGCTGCTCTCGTGATGAAGTGCCGTACGGAGCTATGATCACAAGGGCAGCGTAGCCCTGTGGCTATCGACTTAAGCCCTCGTACCGCGGCAAGGTATCCACCCTTCACGAGGGAAAAATCGTGAGTTAATATCAGCACATCACGTTCTCAAAGGCAACATTACAAAGCTGACTGAATGTCATAGCACTGTCTAGCAGGGTAACGTCTGTGAGCACGACCGTGTGAGTCGGCTGCATCGAGTGCATTGATCTCTCTAGGGTTGTCGGAAAGGCTGATTTACGTGGTCGTGTTGCTGTCGGCGTTTATGGAGCACTTGCTCGCGTTTCTGTGGCACGGAGGTGGGCAGTGACCGTATGGGGTATTACAATGGGCTTTTTTTATAGCCTAAGTGTCGGGCAGAGTCCAGGCACTCGGTCCAGCCTAACCTAAAACATTCAATTGTATCCCGATGTATTGAATATCACATGACTGTACCTTTAAGTACATATATATATATATATACATAAAAATTAGCCATAGGCACTAAAATGCAATAAATGTGACCTTCTATTTTCAATAAGAAGGCACTACGTAGAAAGAACAAAAGAAAATCGACTCAATTTCATTTTGACCAAGTAAAATTAAAAATAAATATTATGTGCGCTACATTGGTATGATTACAGTGTATTACACAGTAATAAAATGTTAAATTTTCGATAAATAGTTACATACATACAATACTTGATGAATATCTGTCACGAAAGAGTCGCTCCTTCAGGGATCTTCATCATCATCAACTGCTATTGGAGCATAGGGTCTCGTCGTTTCGGTTACATTCATCATAACATTTAAGCGTGAATTTGGCACCTCTACATCCGATGTGTCAGCTGCCGAAGCAGAGGAATTGTGAAGCAAATTCTGGTTACCCCGCGGATAATTGTTTCTGTTAATGTTTTGATCCGTGCTAGAATATAGCCACGTAACTAGCGACGCGCCCTCTAGGGATTTCAGGCTTCCCCGAGCCCAAATCCAATTGCATTTTAGGTTTACAAGTTTCACAGGCTGGCGAAAATTCCTATTTAGCCACTTTTGGAATCCTGACAAGGAACACTGTTGTCTATCTGAATAGGTACTTCATTTCGTATTTCTAAAATGCTGTTGTTTTACAGAATGGTCAAGGTTTTCTAACAATTTATGTTCCGAAAATCCTTGAACCCGAAACATAGAAGTTTGTTTGGGCGAGTAGCGACTACAAGCAAAGCTTATATTTGACAACCTCAAAACTTCTGGCTCGTCTCACAACGCAGCTGATTAAAAGACATACATATATATTATCCTTTGATCAACACAGTTAATTTGATTTCTCGTAGCGAAAACCCACTGCATCTTTTTAAACGTGCTTTTAATTAGTGGATACTCATTTATGCGTAACCTTTCACAAGGACGAAACTTCGCTTCAACGTCTGTCTAAAGTGCATACATTGTTTTATCTATGTATGAGCACGTACAATGTTCTAATATGCATGTAAGTACGTAATCCAGCAACTATTAAGGCGAATAAATAAAAAAAACCTACCTATTGTTTTCATCAACTTTCTGCCAATAATTACCGTTTTTGGGTTAAATCCACTTGAGTTTTACACTTCATATATTTTTAAGTATTATTTACATTATGAACCTTCGATTAAGCATTATTTAAACATTTTTGTTTAATTATTATTGTACACAAATAACATTTACGGATCGAAAAGTTAATTACGCAAAAATAAAAATTTTTCACAATAGCATAACGAACAAAGATAAATGAAAAATATAGATAATTTAGAGCTGCCAGACGTTTGCGTAGCAAAAATATCTGAAAATAAAGCATCGCACACATAGAAAGCGACTGTCATACGGCGTTGCGTTGTTGCGCTTTTACGCTAAGTAGAAAGAGTGTTTCACAGCTTTTGTCAAAGCGTCAACATTTTTTAGAGTAAAAATAATAGAAGTGTCAAGAATGAATTGGAAAATCGGCCAGAAAAGCAACCAGTAAATCAGCCTTTATAATACATTTACACTGCACCAAATGCGCCGCTTTTAAAAAACTTCATTGTAATTGCAAGCTTGAAGCCAAGAAATAATGAGTTTTTGTTTTTCAACAATATCATTATTGCTATTGGTATTTTTAATTTTAATAATTCATATTAATAATTAAAAATTTTTGTTAGAATAGAAAAAGTAAGTTTTTGGGTCACACGCCATAGCTTCATAGATTGATTTCGGGAGTTGCTAGTTCCACTCATCAGTATGATTTAGGCAACGCGTCTCTAACCTACCGGCTAGTTACGTGTTATTTTTGTGAACGCCTTAAACACCCTTTTCTATTCTTGGTTCTTGCCAACTGCTTTATTAGCGGCCGTAACACCGTACACTAGGTTTCAAGTGAAGACAGCTGATCGCGAGCAAAACAACAACAACTTCAAACTTCGTGTGGAAAAAGTAACAGCTATGTATGTATTTTGTTTGCAAGTTTTTAAATTATTATTCAAGCCCCTTTGAAAAAGATATTGGGGCATAGTCATAGTCGAAATAAAGTAGGCACTAAAGATAGCGTCAGGATTTTTGACAGATAGGCCGTTAGAAATTGTGTCAAAAAGCTGCCGCTAACTTTAGTGCCTACTTTATTTCGACCAAAGAAGAACGACAAAAACAAAAAAATGCTATAAGCTGGCCCGTTTATTTGATGGTGAGCTCCTTAAGAAACACGTATCCTTGTTTAGTGGGGAGAGGGCGAGTTACGATTCCCATAAATTATGAAATGGAAATGGCAAATAAAATATGGCAAAGGTATTGTATGAAAGTCTAACAAGACCGCCTACAACCTAATATTTAGGAGCAAAGTTTCAGATCTAATATAAATCTATCCATTCCGCTCTCTGAATTCAACAGCCAACGTAAGATCCTTCCTATAATTGAAATCCAACCTCTTTAAAATGCTTACTTCGAATATTCGAAGTGTATATAAAATGTCAAAATTTGAAAAACAAAATTTATAAAATTTCCCAATAAAATTTTTTAAAATTCATATTCGAAAAGAACGGGAAAAATACGTAAGAAAACGGTTTCCGCGTTCCTCCTCATTGCGTCAATTACATGACTTCTAATTTAAAGAAAAGTTGCTTGCACAAAAAAAAAAATTGCGAATTCAAACCCGTATATCTCGGTAATCATCCAATATTTAAACGAGACCTTTAGTGATATTTTTTTACATAAATAGCATATGACTTTCAACAAATTTCATATAAATCGAACTTTTAGGTGGTCCGCTTTAGGAATTTTACCCCATATAAGAAAATTTACTTTGGAAATAATTAATTTTAAAATCGTATACCCGGAAGATGCTATCCCGCCCAAAGGTAAACCTGCGCAAATTTGAACGCATCTCCCCTTCTTCCTTTCCCTCTCTAATTTGAGGAGATATCTCCGAAGCCGCATGAGATATTGAAATTTATCATATTCGCTTACGGCAGCACTCATCAGCACCGTTCGTTGGATACCCATATTGTACACGGTTAAAAAAATGAGCCTAAATTTCAACCCTGTCTAAGCGATTTTTTAAACTTTTTTCCAAATGTTAAAAAGGAATTTCAATATATTTTGGTTTCGATTTTAACTTTTCGGTTTAAAATTAAAACTTTTCGGTTTAAAATTACAGCTTTTTGGTTTGATAGTTAAAAATTTCCGGTTTAAAATCAAAACCATTTCGGTCTACAATTTTTGTTTTGTGTTCATTTATTTTTAAAGCTTATCCAAGTTTGAATTTTGCTAACAACATATACATATGTGTGCGATGTAGCTCAGTGGTAGAGCAGACGGGGATGATGCGGGGAGTCTTGGTTCTAGTCTCAGCCAACGGACAAAATATTATTTTTTCTTTAGAAAACTGTTAAAACATTTGTGGTTTAAAAAATGAAACCCGTTTCATTCAACTAATTTTTCTGAAAACTGGTCTAGTTTAAATATGAAACCAAATTTGGTTTGGTTTTACATATACTAGTAATACAACGATAAAAGTGGCATTAAACCCCATTCAGCAGCTTTTGAGTGATATGGGATAAACATACAGACAAACAGGCAGAGACAAATTCTAAAAACTGTTGATTTGAATTTTCTTTGCTAGCCATGGATCGCCAAATATGATAGTAATGGCTGAGTAACTCATACATATTTCATACCGTCTCCTAATGGCATCTGCAAGGCGGATAAATTATTGCTGAAAAGCTTTTAACGATAGATATACACTCGGGTAGTTGCCCAATTACTGCCGATGGGTGACCCCGTTTAAAAAAACTATTTAAAAGCACTTTCTGACAAGACAGCAACCAACTATACGCGTTTTTATAAATTCATGTCCATATATTCAAATTTTTATTTAAAGTATTATTCGGTTAAGTTTCTTTTTGAGATTGCTCAGGAAATTCCTTGGTCTAAACTCACCACTATTTCTAGGATTTTCCAAAATACGTTGAACTTCGCCGGCCTCCGATCCACTCTCCCATTCGTAAGGATGTGGCCCAAGTCCATTTGAATCGCCTCCAAAATTTCTCGTTTGGTGCTGCCGACTGCTGGGCCTACATCCGCGATCTATTGTCGTTGGTTGGTGATTCTGAATGTTACCATTGGTAGTTGGTTTTAAATTATTGACGTTCGACATATCCATTCTAGGGGCGGCCACAGGTTGTTGGACTTGTTTAAGCATATATCGTGGACTGTTAATTTCAACTGGGAATAGGTCTGTATTCTGTTGCCACTGTGGATTGTGTGATGTCCAATATATTTGACTCGCCTGTTGACTTGAATGATCAAGTATCAACGGAGTACTTCGTCCATCGAGCAGCCTAGGCCTAAACTGTTGCTTTAGTAGAGGTTCACGGACGCTTATGTAGCCATAAGCACCTGGAACTGGTTGTAACTTATATGGTCTGACGTAGTGTGGCTGCGCGTATATATCATTTTGTGCGGGGTAATAACTTATAACTTGAGTAGCAGGAACCAATTTATCGCCCTCAACAAGTACATACTGAGGAGGTGGTAAAGTTCCACGACTTACATACAATCCTGGGCCTTCCACATCTCCGCGCACTAAATTTGCCATTTTTTGTGGACTGTCGTAAATTTCAGACTGATTGGATAGTAAACTGCTCCTCTTCACCACGTGTGCGTATATTGGCGACGATGTGTTTGGATTAATATCACTTATCACTTGATGGTTATTAATTGGTATGAATTGTTGGGGCAAACTTTGCATTCGTTGTGGAACTTGTGGAGCTGCATACATCCGGGATCCAGGACGGTGGTTAGTTTCGACGGAGGCATAAGATACCGGTGATAATTCGGACGGCCCTGTCAGTTTTTTGGGCATAGCCTGGTTTGAAGGTTGCTGGATAGTGGGAGTTTTATTTAGGGATTTTCTGCAAAATTCTTTAACTTTTTGCAGGATTTCATCTCTCGTCAGTATACCGCCAATGCGACGTTGTTCTGTTGAGTCAATCTGTTCCGGCTGATTGGTCTCTTTTCGTCTAAGAACCACTGGTGTGCCAACGTCACTACCATAGCCGTTTTGGCCTCTGTTGACATATCTAGACGTTAAAGTCATATTGCCCAAGACACTTTGACTTCGAGGTGTTGGTTCGCAATTGGTATGGTATTCCTGTGGTAATAGAGCTTTACCGTCAATAATTTTAGCTTGACGATTTCTGGTTAAACCTGAAAAAGTATTCCTTTGTGGCGAGCCACGTATAAAATTTCCCTCTAACGTTTTGAGCTGGTTACTTGGAAATTCGTTGATTTGTTGTGGTTGAACACGTTCATATATATTTTCAACTTCCTTTTTCTGTGGTTGCTCCTGCAACATTCGGTAATATAACTCTTTATCCATGCGCTCTTTCATTGCCTTTAATCGCTCCCATTCTTGTTTATCTACATATACTTTGTTGGGGGGATTCAAATTGTTTATGATAGTGCTCTTTTCAAGGTCACGTTCCGCATGCCGAATAGGAGTTGAAGTTAAAATTGGCCCATTATTCGGGGTAGAAAATTTATCTCCTATGTTTTCTCTGGACGTCAAAGGTGTAGGCATTTTTGGTGTCTCATTGTCGCTTTTCGATCTATTTTGCAGCTCACGGAGGAGTCTTTTTTTCAAGATTTCATTACGATCCATTGAGGCGGATCGACCAAAAACTTGTTTGCGATCCAATGTTTGCGTAGTGCGCTTAGGTATAAGGCTCTGACGCTCAATACTCCGTTTAAAAGTCCCATTAGAGTTGCCACTAAGTTCTTTTGGGGGCACATGCACAGTGTTATTGAAGACTTGGATTTGTTGTGCTTTTGTTTTAGCTATTGTATCAGTTGGATGAACCGGTTTGGTTTGCTGGGTACTGCCTACTCTTTCTCGGGAGAGGGTACGTCTTGGTGGTTTTATAATTACACTGGACGGTTTTCGTTCTGGCGAATTGTTAAGCTCGGCATTCGTTAAAACACTAGACAATGAAACTGAAAGATTATCACCACTGGCAAAACTCTTTCTAGAACGTTCATCTTGATGTTTTAGATGATTAGTTTCAGAGGGACTTAATAAGTTGTTCGTATGCGGTCGTCCATGAAAGCTTTGTCTCTCTAGAACCACTCGTTTCATTGAAGTGTTTACATCATCATCTTCATTTTCTTTGACATGCATGTTATAGTTGTATAATGACCTTGGTGTAGGAACCGCATCTTTGGGAGTTGTTTTACGCCTAGTAGCGAAAATGCTATTAGAAAGAAGGCGTTGAAATACTGAGGGCTTCTTACAATTATGCGCAGATTCTATGTTATTTACGGAGATCTGTACACTTTCTGGTGTTTTAAAAGATATTCGTGCAGTAGATTTAGTAGTATCAACCCCATTAGTATAAACAGATCTCGCACCATTTGGAATTTTTCTAGGGATCAACGTGAGTCCTTTTCTCTCAAGATACTCTTGAAATTCTTTCGATTTTATAGTATTGGTGAAAGTGCCTCCAATTTGCTTTTCATTTCGTTTTTCACCATCCATATTTGCAAATTCGGCGGCTTCTTCTCTGTCTTCACTTGTTATTTCTTTACTAACTGTGTTCGGTGTGACTTCGTCACTCGATTCACTTTTAGTTAACGGGCAATCTATTTCATCCAGATCATCGTCCGAGCTTATATGAAGCTTTTTAACTCTGTCATCAAACTTTTTAGCATTTTTAGAAACTTCAGCAGGATTAAAGAAATTTCCCTCTAAGTCGGTACCAACCTTTATTTTGATGTCGGACAGTTCGGGATAATTTGGCTTCGAACATTTCTTAAAAGGAAGTTTTGAATATGAAAGCGAGGTTTCTGCTGAGGGTTTACTTTTTAAATCTTTAATTCGATCCTTTGTCTGATTCGATAGACGTAATTTTTTAGTTGGTTTCTTCTCAGTAAGTTCACGTAATTCCTCAAATTTTAAGCGTGCAAGTATTGTTGGATCATATACGAAGTATGGATCAGGATTTTTAATATACGTTTTTACATATTTTGATTGATTAAGAACTTCCTCAGTGGTAACAAAATCGTCGGGAGATGACAATGGTGGGTGCACGCCAGCATTTGACTTCCGGTTATTGGTTTCGTTTTTAAGCCTCTCCCTTTCTTTCTCCTTTTCACGTTCTCTTTCTCGCAATTGCTGGGTAACAGTTTTGCGAACACTCAACGTCGATCGTTTGGTTGGAACCGGCGGAGGGATTTTTTTCTTTTTCGACGAGTTTGCCCAGGTGGAATAATGTTGTTTGAAAGGGTTCTGCTGATCTACAATTGGCTCGCCAGCTATGAACTTTCGTACTTGTTCGTCTTGTGGATCGAAAGAAACTGACTTCTTCAGTTTCCCGTTAGGTTTATTCGTTTCGGATCTTGAAGCATTCGATTCATCTTGGGAAGTATCACAGGTATCACATACAGATTTTTCCGACTCACTGTAGCTGTGTCTAGAGAATTCTTTTTCTTCGAGGATGCTTACGTTAATACTATTTTCGTTGTTAGGATTATTTAAAGCTTCTGTTAAATTATTTGGTCTGAGAAAAGGTTTGGAATTAGTGCCGGTATTCTCTTTGATATTTTCTATTACGGTGCAAAGTGATTCAGTACTGACATCATTTCTTATTATTTCGGACATTTTTTCGTAGAAGAGCTCCAAGATAAAATAACGGGTTCAAAGATTAAGGAGGATAGTGAGTAGGGAAGTGGAAAACAGTTTAATTCGTTCAATTTGTATTGTTGCATCGAGCCTTCGTATGTAGATTTCCTAACGATATTTAAATCTGCAAATATTAAAAAGGGGATACTATATAAAAAATAGTAATTTGATCACAAATATTACCTTTTTTTGTTATTTTAAATCACCAAATCATCAATCGATTTTCAGACGTAACTAGCATATTATTATACGATCGTCAGACTTAGCTGAAATGAAACGATTGTTTATTATTATCAAGTTCAAAAAGTTTCTTAATTAAAAAAAAATAGTAATAATTTTTGACCGAATAAAATACAAGGTAGTTTTAAACCGAGACTGATATTAAGTTTTTTTCCGACACCTTGCCAATTGAAAACGAATAAAGCGCGGGAAGCATTTGAAGATGTGATATACCCATGTAGCTATGGGTGTTCTTGAGTTTTTCGAAGAGCTATGGTAGGTAACTGTCATGTATTCTTTGAATTTGCAACACAGCTACGAATGGATCTTCGACTTTAAAGCGCAATGAATAGCTATTTAGGTAACACTAACCCCTCAACAACAACAGAAGTTTAGACTTGCCACTTTGGCCATTTACATACAATTTTACTTCTCATCTTAATAATGATAAAAACTTGGTTAACTGTACCTTAAACTCCGGCGGGAGTTCTACAACACACAATAGGTATTAAAATCCACAAAAAAGAGGTACCTATCACAGCCTACAGCAAAATTTACATAGAGCTTAATTCGATTAAAACATTACATTTAGCTATGTTTGTGGTTTGAGAAAGCGTGCGTATAACGGTTTTCTGAAGACAATACAAAATTTTGAACTTTTCGTTTCAGCTCTAGAAAACTAACATGTTTCTATTTGCGATTGTCGATTGTATGTACATGAGGCCAGCTTTGCAGATACTAGGGGTGCTAGTTTTGCGTTCAGTGCAAGTTACATATTTTTCATTTTGAAAAACATAGCTTGTTCTTGATAAATTCTAAGATAGGCCGTTCTTCAAAATAATTTTTAAATATTATTCACTTAACCATCGATATGGAAAATAAGTTTCTCTTCTATTCAAAATAATAATACTCCGGTCAATATAGACATTTCAAACAACAATAATTCCCACAGAGCCAATGTATACAGCTTAGGTTTACCTTCAGATAGATAACCCCAAAAGTTCTCATCGATGCCATGTGTGCTAAAAAAGTTATTCGGGTTCAAAGGTCAAAATTTTAGGTTTTTGGAACTTTTCTCGAAAACGGTAAGGTTAGTTCTATAGTTCTCGATCAAATTTGGAGTTTTCTCGACTTTTGTCCCCGAATAACTTTTTTGCCCACAAATGGGATCGATTGGACTTTGGCACTTTTCCTCCTTGGGGTGAACCTAAGCTCTCCAAAAAAAATTTTCCCTTTCGGAATTTTTGTTATACAAGATAAACTAAATTTACCGGACTTGATTTTTTTGATTTTATGCATGGAGAAAAGGTGACTATAGGTCGAGAACTATAGGCTTTACAAATATAACTACATATTTTCATTGTCGATAGGGAACTTCGTGACAAATAAACGATAAAAAAATTCTTCTACGCAAATTAAATTTTTCGAAAAAATCCGGAAAAGTCCATACGTGGCATATATTTGCATATAATTTCCAGAGCTAATTTTTCAGTCGCGATGTCTCAGAACTGGTTACTCTTAGAGAAAAAAATGCCATCACCATATATGAAGAGAATTTTCAGATCTAGAACTTAATTTTTCTAAAAACCTTACCGTTTTCGAGAAAAGTCCAAAAAACCTAAACCTGAATAACTTTTTCAGCAGACATGAAATCGATCAGGAGTTTTATGATAATTTGAATTACATATGTTTGCATTAAAACGTGCGATATAAATAAAATATCAATTTATATACCGAGCACCCAAAGATTAGTGGCCTGTACCCAGTGCTTGCAGAGCTATTAAAACATACGGGATCCCGGTAGCTCAAGCATGGGATCTCTAATACGTACATATGTACAGACATTCATGCCACATTTCATGTAGAAGTGTATATGTATATAAGTATTTGTGGTCATAAATATGAACCTCGTTCGGGGATGGAAACGATGAACTTTTCGATCTTGTGGTAGAGTTCCATTTAAGCCCATCTCAGCCACAAAAACAACCGTCAAAGTAAAGAGTACAATTATGGTACTAACATATACATATGTATGTACATATGTATCTCTATGTAGAAAGTAAATATTAAAATACTAAGATTTAAATGGGTTAGAAGGCAAGGAAAAACTAAGTGAAAGGTCATAGTTTTTGTGGTTGTTTTGCTTTTCTGAATGCAATGGCTCGTGGTATTTGCTCTTGTAGTGGCGTTATGACTTGGTACCTAGGTAAATAAATAAAAACAAAACTTAGTAGCCCACATAATCATACACAGAAATATACATATATGTATATTAGGGCGGGTTGATTTGTATGGATCCAAAAAAAAGGGGCCCATCGCGGTTATGGTTATTTGGCTCATTTCAGGCATTTTTGCCCAAAAAAACTATAGGTCTAAGTTTTTTCGATAAATTTTTTTTTTTCTTCAAAAAGTGATTCATTTCTAAAAAAGCTGTGTTGAAAACTAACAAAAATCATTCAATGTTCTCTTTGGACGTCCGCAAGAGGGCGCTTTCGCTCTTTTTTAAGGGGCTCTAAATCCTTTTTTTTTTCGAAAATCGACCATATGTTCCAGAAATTTATGAAATTTGACTTTCTTTAAAAGCAATTACAGTTACTAAACAGCTCAGCCTTGAAAATTAAGGGAAGGCGAGGTGCATTCAAGCAAATCTTTTATCGATATTATATGCTTTATGAAAATTTCATTTTTTTAATATATTTCATTCTTTATGTGCATCTGGGGGTTTTTAGGTTCGAGGAAAAATATGCTTGTACCCAAAAAAAGTGTTTTTGAATTTTTGAGTCAAAACCCAGTTTTTTTATTCAAATTAATTTCAAAATATTTTTTTTGAAAACCAATCGCGATGTTCACTGCCTGATCCTTAATAGAGAGAGAGCTGACAACATAAAAATCAGATCACTCGGTGCAAGGTTGATTTCCACATATGTATGCCCACATATGTATATGACTGTTACCAAACGCCAGAAGGCCTACTGGAAGACAAAGGCATCTTGAGGGGTAGTCCGCCCCTCTTAAGAAACCTGTGAGTGAACCAAACCACGCTCAATATAAGAACCCTCATACTCAGAAAATTGGGTTTTTTCAGAGGAGGAGGCCGGACCCTAACACGCCTTTGTCTTCCAGTAGGCCTTCTGGCGGCCAGGCTGACGTTTACTTGTGAACAGTCGAACTCATAAATGTGGAAATCAACCTTGCACCGAGTGACCTGATTTTTATGTTGTCAGCTCTCCGTCTATTAAGATCAGGCAGTGAACATCGCGATTGCTTTTAAAAAAAATATTTTGGAATTAATTTGAATAAAAAAACGCAAAAATTCAAAAACATATTTTTCTTGATAATTTATTAAGATTGATAATTCATCAAGAACTCAGAATCAGGGTGTTCTTTTTTAAAAAAGAAATTGCATTCTGCTTAAATTTTGCTTAAATGTTCCTCCCTTTCCCTTAATTTTCAACGCTGAGCTGCTTAGTAATTGTAATTGCTTTATAAGAAAGTCAAATTTCATAGATTCCTGGAACATATTGTCGATTTTCAATAAAAAAATTTGGAACCCAAAAAAAGAGCGAAAGCGGCCTCTCGCGGACGTCAAAATAAATATTTATAACGGAAATGGATTCCTCGACCCCAAAAACCCCCAGTTGCACTTATAAAATGATGTTTGTTAGTTTTCAACACAACATTTTAACAAGTGAATCACTTTTGAAGAGAAAAACAAAAAATATCGAAAAAACTGCTGGCTCGAAAATCATGTTAGACCTAGAAGATGTAAACGGGAAAAAGTAACGGTTGCAGTTGCACCCATAATAGTTTTGCAGTTTATTTTTCAACATGAATCATGTTAAAATAACAAGAAAGATCTTTTTAAATTAACATGTGATAAAGAGACAGATAGTGTTGTTTTAACAGGAAGACAGGTAGTTCCAACAGGAAATCACGTTGTTTCAGCAGGAAGTTATGTTAATTTAACACGAGGTGGAGTTATTTAACATGAGGTTCATGTTAAAATGACATGAGCGATAGTGTTGAATAATAAAAACCTGAAAAAGTATTGATTTACATGGAAATTATTCTATGCGCACTAAAAAAAAAAACTAATGGCGGCGATATACCAACAAGTTATCATAACCTCTAACGAGATTTTTAGCCGAGCTTCTCTTTCCAACTTGTGGTGTGTTGCTTTTTGAGTTTTTCCTACAAGTTGGCGGGACCTACAGTTTTTTGCCGACTCCTAACGGCACATGCAAAGTAAATAATTTTTTTTGCTGAGAAGCTTCTCATGCCAGAAATACACCCGGAGAGTTTGCCAAACTACTGCCGAGGGGCGACCCCGTTTAGAAAAATTGTTTTTCTAAATAATTTTTGATGTTACTTTTGCCGGGCATCGAACCGCCACGACTTGGTGTAGAAGGCCGAACACTTAACCGCTACACCACGGCGGCCGCCGTCCAGTATCTTTTCCCCATAACTATACTGAATTAAATGTCTTGTCGAAAGGCCTTATGCATGGACTATCAACTTGATACATTCGATTTTCTCCTATAGTGTGAGATAGAGCTGGAAAACTATCGATATTGCCGCCTTGCAATATTTTCGATATTTTCAAAATTGACTATCGATAGTATCGACAAAATTCAAATGGCTTCAAATAACGGCTGATTTGCACGAGTCGATTTTTTGTCGTGCCACCGTATAAATAGCAATTCAAATATCGGCAACAGGTATTGGTTTCCTTTAGCACCCAACTGTTAAAAAACTGGATAAAATTATGGGAGAGGGATCAAAATACGTGTTTTGGCGGAAGCGCTTTTTAATATTTTGCTCCTGTAAAGAGATATTTGCAATCGAAATTGTCCCTAAAAATTTGCAAAAAGTGTTCTGCGGAGGAATACTGGGGATGGCGTAGCCGGTGATGGACCGGCTGAGGGTCCCCAACTCAGAAAGGTGTTCTGCACACAAATACAATGTATCCCGAAGCAAATTGGGAGCGGACCCGGGTCATTTTTCGGTTTTTTGAACATAACTTTTCACTTAAACAAATAATTGAAACAGCGCTTCCTGATTCATGATCTTGATCCCTCTCCCATAATTTTAGCAACTTTTTTAGCAGTAGTGTTAAGAAGACTTAATAAATAATTCTTTTTAAAAAAATAATAATTTTTTCACAAAATTTGTCCTTCATTTGTGAAACTTTTGAAATTCCAACAAGTGACGCTAGAAATGTGCATACTTTCAAAATGGTCGATATATCGCTATATAAAAAAAACCATCGATAGTGCCTCACCAAAAAAACTATCGATAGTATCGATAGTGCCATCGATTGTTTTCCAGCTCTTGTGTGAGAGCGTTCCAGACCCAGTTTGAGCTTATTAGCTCTGCTTTTGAACGATCTCCTTCGCATATATCGACATATGTAAGTTATATAGATTTTAACCTGGAAAAAGTTAAAACTAGTGGAACTGAAAAGTGGAATGCACTTTTCCCAACTCTGGTATGGACATATACTCTGTATGTATACTCAATATGCAGGTACAGAAATACGCATAGAAATATTTTTCATAAGGTAATCATCACATATGGTAAAACTGCTTGTTTACATGCTTCAGACTATAAAACATAAATCTTTAACGAAGTTCCTTAGGGAAAGCGAAAAAAAATGTTAATGGTTTTATTCAAGCACTTGTGGCCTAACGCAATTCGGCACATAAACGCCTCAAACCGGTGGTTCAGATAATGTCGGGGTTTCAAGGTTCTAAACTTTATAAATACTATGATTAATAAAGTTCTGCGGTATAAGGTCGTTAAAAGGGAAATAAAACGGTTTTTGGAATTAGGTAGTTCAATTAAAAAAATCGATTGAAAGTTAAAAGTTTAAAGCGGACACACAAATACTGTACAAAACATCTGCTTCCAAAAGTAATGACAACAAGAACAAACAAAAAATTGGTTTTGGGGTGTAGCCCCCCTTAAATTGTTTTAGTCAATGGTAAATATGCGAATAGGGTGAATGATAACGACTTTATGGGGTTGCTTGCAGGCGACATTTAATAGAACAATATAACTGTTTACATCTATCATTTGTGGTGGTGTATGTAGTTGGTGATTTCAAAATAAGAGCGCAAAAGAAACTTGTCTTTGAGGGTATGTGTATAGGTACAAATCTCAACAGGGGACACTGTATATTCTACTATATTAAAGGTCGTTTTATTAAAATTTCTCTGCGCGATAAAAATATTTGTGTTAACCGCTCTTATAAACTTTAAAGTTTATTTTAAAAACGGCCCTAAAGAAAGGTTTTGCAAATAGCTGAATATCATATTTATAAGAAAAATCAATTGCTTTTCAAACCTTTTACTAAAATTTTAAATTTTCTTCATATAAATTTGTGTGTTGGAGAAAAAACAATAGCTTTCTTTCTCAAACATAACCCAATATCCTAAAAATTATGTAGTTTCATTTGCCTCTTCTCAAATAAGCCAAACAGTTTTATAACCACCATTTTTCAAAAACTATTCAAAAATTAAACCGTCTCTTCTAGCCAGCAGCGGATAAAATCTTAAGAAATTACCGGTTCGCGTTTCAAAGAAAGGAGGATACAAAAGTGGATAATTTTGTTCAGCTAGGCGACCATTCTATCCACGTTGAAGTGCTAATTAGTGTTGGAAATTTTCGAATTATCGACTTACGTATATCGACTTACGCGTTGGTATTTCGATGCATACTTTTGCCCACAGTCAATTTTGGTATTTCACAGCTCTAATTTATGATTTTGTTTTCACCATGGCTAGCTCTGGTTGGCAGGGGTTTTTTCGTTAGATTTTGACTTTTTCCCACTTAACTCTATACGGCCAAAACACTGTGCAGCATGTGGGTGGGTTGTCTAATAGCAAACAGTCGTGTTGTATACAAAACTGGTATTGCGATAAATCTTTCAACGAAAAAATAATGCGTTCATGGTGCACTGCTTTTCTAGTGACGAGGGTGACAATCGCCAACAAAGCAAGTATCGAGAATCGCCCGTCAAAACAAAAATATTTTGCAAGTTTAAGCTTCAACCTTGCGGCGTAAGCAGCCACTATGGCTTGAGGCGCATGCTATAGAAATTAAGGTTTTCATTCAATAAATACTGATTAGATGTGTTTTCATACCCAGCACAGCAGAAAACTCGACAAGTTTAGAATCAGCTTAATTATTTAAGGACATTACTAGTTCAAATTGAAGAAAAGCAAAGTAGAAGAGAGTTCTAGGCCCTAATATTTGCAAAAGATAAACCAAAATATTGGCTAATTTTTTCAAACTTCTATTTCAGAATTAAGACCTTTACATTTCCTACTTGGTCCACATAACTGTCGAGTAGTGGTTCCTTCCAACAGTTTAAGTCACTGCGGGGTTACCCGTCCCATGAAAGTAAACAGAAACAGAAAAATGTTTGATAATAGTACGTGGCATAAATGCACCTTCACGTACCCACAATATAACTTCTGGCTGCTAAATGAGCTCGTGCCCGCTAGATAAAACCATTGAAGAAAGAATAAATGGGGGAGATTTCTAGCACTCACATTTCATGTGCCTGTTTATTTCTATTATCCCAGCTAGCATTTTAAGAAATAATGCTATTATAAAGACATGTTTCTCTCGTTGATTTAAATTTCAAGTCCCATACGACCTAGCCGGTCAAAAAACTAAGCTTAGTCAGTAGTTGTAAAAATCTCTCTAAACAATTAGTGAACTAAATCTTTTAATGAACTACTAGTTCGCCCAGTAAAGTGGACTAAACTTTTCTGTATCAACTTTTCAGTGGAGAATTTATGCAAGTTATTTTATGTAGTATATCGCACTAGTTCACAACTATAGTCTAATGCCTACTTCGCCGAAAAATATTCTAATTAATAGCTGGGACACCCGAAAAATGTACAATACATATGTATATAAATGCGAGGGTTGATTTTTCCAACTAAAGCTACGCATTTCGATTCAGAAATATATTTTTGTGATAAGTCACTGTCTATTTGAGGTATTTTAAGTACCATATGTATCTACATTTGTGCATGTGGCCACAGCCACCCTCGTCACTGCAAAGAAGAGAGTGTTCCGTTATGTATTCATATCGACGGCACTCTGTATCGGACTATCATAACGGGACTGGAGCCCAATCACCACCTAACGAAGAGCAGGAATAATAACTGCTAACGAAATCCTCATTAGGTACTCTGGAACAATGTCATGGATTTTACCACAGACCCAACTCATGTCTGTGAAGTTGGCATACGAAGGTTCACGAAAAACAAAAACAAAAGCTGTTCTGACTAGTTTTTAAAAAGCTGTAGAGTTCTTGAGAAGGAAAAAAAACCGAGACCAAAAAAAATGCTTTTGAAATTTTGTATGCCAAGTTCACGCGGAATACGACTTATCGAAAAACGACTTTTCTAAAACTGTTCTGCGTAGCTTTCTAAAAGTTCTAGAGTTCCTGAAAAGTAAAAGAAAAATTTCTGCAAATTTGGACCTAAAAAACCTTAAAATTTCCAAAATGTTCAAAACCGGGAATTAAAAAACTGTTCTGGGTAGCATGAAACAAGTTCTGGAATTCCTGAAAAGTAGAGAAAAAGTTCTGTAAATTTGGACCTAAAAAATACGATTTTTAAAATTGGTCCGAAAACTGAAAATTTCAAAAATGTTCAAAACCGGGAATTTTTTTTGTCTAATTTTGCAGAACTTTTTTTTCATTTTTAAGAACTCTAGAACTTTTTAAAAGCAACTCAGAACAGTTTTTGTTTTTCGTGAACCTTCGTATGCCAACTTCACAGACGTACCCAACTCCGAAAAATTTTACCCGCTTTACCACGCATGATACCAACCATCTTTTGACATGCAACCTGAATCCACCCATTCTGCCTACACATAACTGAAAAAATTCAAATTTTGAGTTAACATCCTCTAATATATCGGAAATATTATGTTTGATGAACTGACAAAGTGTTATATCCCAGGTATTAACATTTCACGGAGCATCGCGATAGAATTAATTACTTATCCCATATAAATAGATATACATCAATTCAAAAACTAAAAACGCATTTTCTGTAATATCACATTTTTTTTAATTATGACGATGTTGCAGCAAATGAGCGATATATATCCACGACCTATGATGGTAGTTCATAAATGGATGGGTTATGCCTATTCATAACTTTTACTTTTTTTCCTATTAGTATTTATTTATGCAAACTGGTTTAGTTAAAAATAAATTTAAGTCAATTTGTTTGAATAGTTAATATATGTACATATGTATTTCGCCGATGAACGTAAATCAAGAACGCAACTTCCATTTGTTAATAGATAATTTAATCTGATAGTTGAATTGGCACGCGCTTCTAGTGTTGGCTGAGGCACGTGGGTTGCTTAAACTAGTTGTAGTTTAATGCGAGACTGTATATAAACCAATAAAGCCAACGGCCGTTGTGACTGATGGCGCTTTAAACATTTCGCATTAACTTTTAGAGGTAGCTGAAACAAACGCATGATTGATTCCCAGTTACTAGCGAAAAAAAGTGCTAAGAAGTTAAGATTGAAAAGCCGTATTCCTAAAAATTTATCCATGCGCGATGCGTCAGAGCTGGAATTCAGGCCTAAACCCGTCATAATCATGCGGCGGTTAACGCACAAAACTATTATGCTTGACAATTTATTTGTTAAATTTAAGAAGTGCGAATAATAGGGTGATTAAAATATTCGACATTTTTTCAAACACGTTTTGCGTTTACAAATCGTTAGTTCAGTTGGGAAAACCGATTCCCATATTGAAAGACTTTGTCATTTTCGAATTCGTCAAAACTGAAAATAGCTTCATAAATGTGTCAATCTTGAGAATAGCCGTATAGAAAATAGATGAATACAAATTCTTAATGGAATTGAAGAAGGTGCTAAGCCGCTTTTTTGTTTAAAAGTTACTTTTTAAAAGAGTTTTGGTAATGATGTTTAAGAAAATCAATTCCTATTTTTTTTGTTGTTTTTGACCAATTTTTTTACTAAATTCAGTTAAATTATATTCAAATCAAATCATCAATACTATTCAAAAAATATACATTTTTATATACGTTCAATCTTCTTCTTGCTTAATAAGCGCTTGCTCTTCAAAGAAGTCGCGGGAAGTCGGGAAAATAAAAAAAATTACAGGCTAGGCCGTTTTTTTTCAGGCAGTTATATTCCTTAAAAAATATATGCTGGTAAGTTTTTCTGTATCACAGTGGTTTGTCAGACTTATACAAAAAATTAGATAAGGTTTACAAAATCTAAGCTGGAAATAATACACTTCTGGAAATAATGGTTAACTTTTACAATAATTTTTTTTCGCCGGACTGAAAAAAAAAATTGTCCCAGTCTTATACATATACATAATTGGGAATGACGAACCTTTTTTTTAAATATTTATCTATATTTAGTGTCTCTGTATTAAATCCTAATAAACATTCGCCTTAGTAAAAAATTCGAAACTTTTTTCCAGTGATACATTCGATAACGAACTTGGTACAATATGTACATTCTCCAGCATTCTTCTCTGGATATCCGAATCTTTGAACTCAATTAGCCTATCAGGTCGGAGTTTGTCTCTAACCTCACAAAACCATCACAAAATTGTATTGGTATTTTTTGCCAGGTAGGTAAGGACCGAACATCGGAACAGTTGTTGAATTCTGATCTGTGATTCATTCAGTAGTCAATTTCCCGCAAGAATATGTATTTAGCTTTATTCAATGTTGATTTTTGCATATTTAACAAATTTTCAAACCGAAATTCGGAAATCAAAAAAACATGCCAATGTTTGAGCCTAACAAGCCATTGACGTTGATAATAAACTCGAGTTTATTGACAACAACAATATGAATAAACTCAAAAAATGCCCCTTAAACACGAGTTTATGGCCCAACGTTATATGAAAACGACTATGTAGTCTGAGAAAATTTCAATCTATGCAGCTTTTGTAGCGAATTCAATTTCCTATAAAAATATGATCAGGTTTTTTTTTATAGTTTTTTACAATAATAATTTGTCGTTTTTGTATTAAAAATGATGTAAAGTCTGCAAAATCTAAACTAGCGATGATAAACCTCTAGAGTTCAGGAACAATATGTGCAATTTTTACAGTAACTTTTTAACCATTCTGAAAAATAAAATCAATATTACTTTTCAAAAATCCACATTTTTTTTATTTGGCCCAGTCTAATATACATATGTACCAGTATTTCATAATATTTCAATCGATAGCTATAATCATTAATTCAATTTAAATTTTTCTATGTGCATCTATACAACCATATTTTCATTAATCTGACCCTTAGTTGGAAATCGTTAGAAAATTTTGTGTAGGGAGGCTTTAGAGAGTAATCAATTTACCTATAATGAGTATTTGTCAGAAATACTTATCTATATCTTCTTCGCAGGCCACCCTAATGCACTTCTGGAATTTACGTATTACAAAGGGGCGTTTTGTATGAGAGCAATTTTTCGATACCTCGCTATAGAAATGTCATTATACAACATACGTGGTAGATTAATAATATCATGCTACATCCTCTTCGACGTACTAATAAAAATTCTATTTGTAATAATAATAAAGAAACTAATTTAAATGGGCATAGAAGCTTGAAACCAAATCTGTGACCCGATACAATAGGTGATGATCCCTTAATAAGCGTACCAATTTAAATGTGGTAGGTACACGCACTACACCAAATCAAACTCAAAAAATCACTTCACATATATAGCTATTGAAGGTGGTTCCCCTTCACAATTCGGCTTAATGCAATTTAATATTTTACATTTCAAATGTACTGGCATACACAGAAAAAAATGAGATGTAAATGAAGTAACTGCATTCAATTCGTCGGTAAAACCAAGTAAATGCAGTGAAAATCCGTAAACCCGGGAACAACGTCGAGTAAAGCGTATTTCAGAATCGCAATATTCCTACCATGCATCGATTCGTTACTTGAAAGCTTAACGGAACGATTTTTAGAAAACGAAGATATTCTACCGAGCTTCCAACTGCTTCTTCCAGGATTCGCTGATTTAAGTAAATCAGATGAGCTTGACAACTTGGCGCCATTCTTCGAAGATCACATATCATCAATAGCAGTAAAGGCGGCATTTAGGTTGTGGTGTGCGAAAATATCTTCGATTGAAAAAGCACCCGAGGTTTTAAAACTATTGGAGTACTGCGATGGAAACTATTTCCGTGGTATAAAAATTCTTCTCACTACCTTGGCAACTTTGCCCGTGACAACGGCGAGCGTGAAAAGATAATTTGTCCATGATTTCTTAAACTCCCATCCCGAAACGAATCTCTGGCTACGGGCCTCCATTACTGTCATAGAACAAAGCTGTAATTAGACGCCGACAAGCATAAGTACACGATGGCAACATGGTAGACAGCTGGGTTGAACGTTAAAGACACTTGAGTTCGATTCTCGGTTTATTTCTTTTACTTTGACTGCTTTTGGTGTTCAAATAGCACTTATTTTAGTTTATATATAGAGCAACACCCTAAACTACAAAATTTTCTGTTAAAACAACGGGTAAGTTAAGGTTACCAGTTTCAATGCAGTTGAATCAACAGCACTCAATAATAGATAAGAATTGGCCGTGATTTTGGTTGATATGAGCAGCTCATTTTTCTCTGTCATTAGACACACAATACATGTCTCTAGATAAGTTGTTTTAACTCATGTAATATTTATACTTAGATGTGAGTTAAGATCTTTTTGAATAGTCTTCCAACTTTTTCTTTCATGGTAGCCAATATTAAAACGGAGAAAAGACGGAAAGGTCGGTCGTCAATGCTAGTACCTATTAAAACTACATTATGATTTATCTCGACTTAAGCTACTTTAAAAAAAGGCACAGAAATAATCATACAAAACGAATAGCATTTTTACCAACTCATTTATGTGACCGATTTGACACGCTTCACCATTCATTTTACAGTTATTTGATTTATTTTGTCAGTTTTGGGACATGAGTGCAGCTGGGCAAAAGTGAGCTTTCTAAGCACTTGCACCGGAAATCGGACAACGGAAATTTGCTGACCGGAAGTAAAGCTATAGCCGCATGATTCAGTTAACATACATACCAATACTGACCTTTTCACACCATTAAAAATCACACTATGATTACAATGCGTTTTACGCATGTGATTACAAACATATCTTCATATTTGAATTTACGATGTAAATACCTACATTACATTTTTCACTTGTTTCAATTTTTCCCTAATTGGTTCTTAGTTTTGTTTATTTCCTTTTTCACTCTTTTTCCATCGCTTTTGTTTACGTCGAAGAAAATAAACACCTTTAGAATCATCGTCTTTTAGCCATTGCTGACTGCGGGCAATGTTGCAATGTTGCATGGCTGCGTTCGGACCATTTAGGCAAATTATCGAATGTGTGTAAAACGTTAAACAAAGTTTGCTGCAGTGATGATTGATAGAAACAGGGTGCGTGGAAAGCTAAGTTGTACATACAGAGCTATGCAGTGTTGCCAGAAATTTGTGGAGCTTATAGGTAAATTAAAACAAAAAATAGCTATTACACTGCACCAAATTTGGCGCTTTTTTTTTCATTCAAACCTCATCTTCAAAATTTGGAATTCCATCACATTTGACCAAATTTGCCCAACAAATTTATCCGAAGCTCATCCAAAGAGCAACCCTGTTTCACATTTAGAAGGGCCCATCAAGAACCTCAATGGTCAAATGGTATTTTCCCAACTACCTGGTTTTGCATTTGTCACGGGAAAGCTGAAAACAACAATTTTACCTAGTTTTTTTAAGAAAAATCTACCAGAAAAAAACCAAAGGAGCATTCTTAACTCTTCTATTATTTTTACTCTACAGGCGTTTAAAATATCACGGCAGTGCATTTCCTTTCGATGGCTTTGTCTCCTGGCAGAGGAATCTTGCAGGGAAGGTGAAGGCAAACGCAAATTTTGTCAAAATAAACGGGGTCGAAATGAGTCATTACAAAGCTGTAATTAGACGATGGGAAGCATAAGTATACGATGGCATCATGGTAGACACCTGGGGTGCACCATCGAGACACCTGAGTTCGATTTTTTTTTGCTTTGACTCCTTTGGTGTTAATATAATACTTATTTTAGTTTATATATAGAGCAACACCTTAAACAAAAATTTCAACAGTTCATTTAATGTTAACAGTTTCAATGCAGTTTAATCAACATTACCAGCTAATTTTTCTCTGTATATAACCCTATTTTAGTGTTGGTAAGTTAGAAGAAAGTTAAGTCCCACAGGAGATCGTAGGAGGAAGATATTTGATATTATTATCATTATTTTTTTCACTCGTTCATAATTTTCCTGCAGGGCATGTATAAATACATACATGTAATTTTTTCAGATTAACGAAGCCACTGGAAACCTTCGAAATACATATGCACATACGACTGAGCGAACTTAATTAGGTCTCGAGGTCTGGAGCAAGGAATTAGCTTTACGTTTGTAGAAAGGCAAAGTATCAAACCAATTTAAATTCCTCACATTCCATGCCACCAACTGTTTAGCAATCAATTTTCCATATGGTACCTACTACCTAATGAATTCATATAAATATAGACATATTGACCACAGATGTAATCTGTAGATGCGCACATGTGTATTTATTTTCATATCTAATACATACTAATATACAGAACTATGAAATAGTCTTTAAGTGACGGGTATATTTTGAACAAATAAATGCGTAAATTATTGCAGTACTTTATAAATATCTATGCGACTGGAATTGGAAATTATGTAACAAATAAATTGAAAATCTTGAAAAATAGTCGGTAAACCGGATATCTCTTTACCGGGCATAATTTGGCAAAAATTAAATTCTTTCCAGAGTAATACATTTTTTAACTCGATTATTCCAAAAAGAAGTCGTATGAAATAAGTCGGCACACAGAGCAACGCAAGCATTTCTCTCAGTGCGTGTACGAATAATGAGAACTGGCAAATTTATAAAAAATGAGTTCAACTTTCTTTAAACACACTTAAGGCGTTTAAGATAATGTTTTTTATTATACTAAAGTACCTACAATAATAAGTAGTGGTCAGAAATATCAAAATGTACATAAATGTTCGTACTACCCTGCAGTATGAACCAGTTTGCAAACAAGATAGACTTAGAGCCAGGCTTGTATTTTGTTCTGTACCCATTACAAAAGCGATTGTAAGAAAACACTTTGAAGTATCGGATCCAAAATTAACTGGTTGAGAACTAGCTAAAGCGAAGTCTCGCTAGAGCTGCCCAAGTGGGAATAAGGTCGAAAATTGTTTGCAGGGTTAATATTTATGTTAATCAATCCACTTCAAAAAAAAAAAAAACCAACAGGTTGATGTTTTATTTCGTGCCAAATTAAAGTAGCTTTAAGAACAATAAAAAACTGAATAATAATAGCAAAAAATTAAATTAAAATTGTAAAAGGCACCTAAAAAAAAAACAAAAACATTTTTAATAGTACGCAGAAGACTCCAAGTCCATATCAAAATCAACAAAGCTCACAACATGAGTCAATTTTTACCGAAAATACTTTAACTCATTGTGTTCATATACATATTAATACATAACAAGACATACAGACAAACTTTACCGATAAGTTTATATGTACATTGCTACACTACACTTTTGGCTAATTAAAAATGAAAATTTAACTCAAAAGCGAACACCGACCGCGAATGTTTTGTTTTTATCTGAAAGTTAGTTTTCTGGTCACTTGTAATAAAAAATTCTTCATCGTCATCACCAGTATACCCGAATAGCTCATGCATGTACTTCATCATTTGCGGTAAAAAAATATTTCATTAACACCGGTTCGACCTTTATGATCGTGAGCTTGCTTTTCAAATTTCGATAATTTTTATTTTTTTTTTTGTATCGCATTTTCACCTTTTACATATTTTTTGGTGCTTCGATTTTCTGTAACAATAACTCCGAAATGATCCCGAAATGGCCCCAAAATAATCCCAAAATGACCCCAAAACGACCCCAAAATGATCCCAAAATGGTCCCAAATTGAAACCAACATGACCCGAAAATGATTTCAAAATGACCCCAAAATGATTCCGTTTGACCTCAAAATGATCCCAAAATTCCCCCAAAAAGATCCTCGAATAAAACCTAGAAGTTTCGTCAAAAGATTTTTTTGGTTCATATGTATGTATTCCTGTCGGAGCATTTTTCTAATTTACTACTCCAACCTTCTGCGAATATGTCACACAACATTTGCATTCGGTAAACGACAAGAACAAGGCTCTTAAATGCATTCGCGAATCATTCCACGCAGCATTTGCATACGTTTATGAAGATAAACGGCTAGAAGAACGTTCTTATGATAGATTTACACTACACCAAATGCGTCGCATTTGGCGAAGATATTTGGAGAATGTTTGTCCGCTGAATGAATTTGTTTTCCAAATTAGACGAATTTAATTTAATTTGACCTAATTTGGTGATCTAATTCAACCTGCGAATGAACGGTCTCTAAAAAACTGGGCCAAAAGTGATGCATTTGGTGCAGTGTAAATGTAGCTTTACATACCTACATAGATTCGAGAATGCATTTGAGAATGATTGGCGAATGGGTGTGGGTTCTTATTCACGAACGCGGATGCAATTTTTTTTTAGTTTATTTTCGCCTATACGAGTGAACGATGTGAATGTTTTCGAACCCTGCTCTTTAGAGATTAGTCACACGATTTTTTGCAGGGAATTTGTTTTTATGTATATAATAACAGAGGGATTTATATTATGAAGGCATTATATTTGCATATCTCACACCTTTTGGGATATTTGTCATTGAAGTCATGCACTCCATAAGGCAGATATTTAACTTTTTCATTGATGTCTTTAAATACATATTTAACCGAAACATATACCAATACTTGTTTACTTTTAATTTTAAACAAATAACAATAAAATAATAAGAAAGATGGGGCGAAAGAGAGAATAAGCAACATTGTCTACACTTGGTTATACATAAAACGAGCTGGAATAGAATGGTTAAAAAAAAAATAAGTATTCCCTGCAGTCAAATTCCGAACTACTCAGCAAACATACTAGTTCATTGACTAACCATTTTGTGGCATATGCCTACCAGTTCGTTGTTGATTAGTTTTAAAAGCAGTCAATGCCAAACTACTCAGCGAAAATTCTAGTTCATTGTCTATACATTTTGTGGCGTATGCATACTAGTTCATTGCTGATTAGCGTTAAACCAGTCAATGCCAAACTACTCAGCAAACAATATAGTTCATTGACTATACATTTTTTGGTGTATTTATACTAGTTAATTGCTGATTAGCTTCAAACCAGTCAAGGCCAAACTACTCAGCAAACAATATAGTTCAATGACTATACATTTTGTGGTGTATTCAAACTAGTTCACTTCTGATCACCTTTAAACCAGTCAATGTCGAACTACTCAGCAAACAATATAGTTCAATGACGATACATTTTGTGGTGTATTCATACTAGTTCATTTCTTATCACCTTTAAACCAGTCAATGTCCAACTACTCAGCATAGAATATAGTTCATTGACTATACATTTTGTGGTGTATTTATACTAGTTCATTGCTGATTAGCTTCAAACCAGTCAAGGCCAAACTACTCAGCAAGCAATATAGTTCATTGACTATACATTTTGTGGTGTATTCATACTAGTTCATTTCTGATCACCTTTAAACCAGTCAATGTCGAACTACTCAGCAAACAATATAGTTCATTGACTATACATTTTGTGGTGTATTCATACTAGTTCATTTCTGATCACCTTTAAACCAGTCAATGTCGAACTACTCAGCAAACAATATAATTCATTGTCTATACATTTTGTAGTGTATTCATACTAGTTCATTGCTGATCACCTTTAAACCAGTCAATGTCCAACTACTCAGCTAACAATATAGTTCATTGACTATACATTTTGTGGTGTATTTATACTAGTTCATTGCTGATTAGCTTCAAACCAGTCAAGGCCAAACTACTCAGCAAACAATATAGTTCATTGACTATACATTTTGTGGTGTATTCATACTAGTTAATTTCTGATCACCTTTAAACCAGTCAATGTCGAACTACTCAGCAAACAATATAGTTCATTGACTATGCATTTTGTGGCATATGGATACCAGTTCATTGTTGATTAGCTTTAAACCATTCAATGCCAAACTACTTAGCGAAAATTCTAGTTCATTGACTATGCATTTTGTGGTGTATTCATACTAGTTCATTTCTGATTTCCTTTAAGCCAGACATTGCCAAACTACTCGGCAAACAATGTAGTTCATTGACTGTACATTTTGTGGTGTATTCATACTAGTTCATTTCTGATTAGCTTTAAACCAGTCAATGCCAAATTACTCAGCAACATTATAGTTCTACGACTAAAAATTTTGTGGTGTATTCATACCAGTTAATTTCTGACTACCTTCAAACTAATCAATTCCAAACTACTCAGCAGACACCTAGCTCGTTTACTATACATTTTATGGATGTTTTTATACTAGTTCTTTGCTGATTACCCTTAAACCAATCAATGCCAATCTAATCAGAAAACATACTAGTATACAACTATAATTTGCTGGGCGAAATAATACTAGTCAGAAAAATCCTGGTTCGTACTAGTATGCAAGTATGTATGAAACTCGGGTTGAAATCATACTAGACCTTTTTCAGTTTATATTCAGAAAGTTTTCTGAATATCAATTGTAATTTTCTGAATGTCAATTGTGTTTTTCTGAAAATCAAATGGAAATTCTGTAACTGCATTCAGATCTTTCATGATCCCTCTAGATCTTTTATGATCCCATTTTGGCCAGGTTTGTTTGGATGTCCGGCACCCTGGGGATTGTTGCTACTTTTCGTTGGCTTGACGGAGTGTGTACTCCAAGCCAACGAAAGGTGTCAACAATCCCCAAGTTGCCGGACATCCAAACAAACCTGGCCGAAATGGGATCATAAAAGATCTAGAGGCATTCACGCCCTAAGAAGGAGAGAAATCTTAATATTAATAGGTGTTCTAACTGGGCACTGCCTTATTGGTAGGCACGCAGAAGGGGTGCCCTATCGACGATGCTGTAGGAGCTACAAAGATGATGAGGAAGAGGAAACGGTGAAGCACCTGATCTGCAACTGCCCGGCCTTAAGCGGCGCGGGAACGCGCTTTTTGGGAGTTCCCTTCCTGGATAGTCTAAACCAGACCGCTGGGATTTTCCAAATGGCCGGGTCCCGGGACTGACTTTCCTAGTGCTGGTGGTATCACAACGGGCTTTTCAAAACTGGCCTAAGTGTGTCTCTGTGGTAGCCACTAACCTAACCTAACCTAACTGCATTCAACTGTTTGAACAGTCACAGATTTTTAAATTAAAAAAAAAAACTAGGTCCCGCCAACTCATAGGGAAAAAATCAAAGCAGCACACTATAAGTTGGAAGAGAAGTTCGGCAAAAGTCTCGTTAGAGGTTATGACAACCTGTTGGTATATAACCGCCAATGTTTTTTACGTTGCGGCATAAACTTGAGTATATTGAAAACAACAATATAAATTCACTCTACCAATGCTCCTTTAACTCGAGTGTATGGCCCAGCATGAAAGCAGTCTTTCTTTGACTCTTTTTGATGTAAAAATAAGACTTAATTTTATCTATATATCATATTTGGGTCCGGAACTCCGCAGTGGACGACTAACTTAACCTTAATTTACCTTACCTAAAAATGCAACCCCAAAGCCCCAATTACATAAAACTTTGACAAATGCGCGCCTCGTTTTTGAGCATTTGAAAAAATTTCGCTTCGCTTTACGTTTAAAAAACTTTGTATGAAAGTGGATCCTACAAAGTTGAATGCAATTGGGCCTTCACCTATATAATCAAACTTGACGAACGCGGAATTTGAAAGGAGCCATTGCAAGTAGAATTCAATAATTAAATTAAAAATACAATAAACAACATAATTTAAAAAATATAGAAAAAAAAACTTGTGTTAACTTTACCGAGAATCGAACTCAGAGCCTTTAGCTCATTTTTGGCTGTGTATGAACTAGTATATCAACTGGTATAATGCTGATGCAGAGGCTGACTAGTATACCAATTGGTATGGTGCTGATGCAGAAGAGGACAATTGCTTTTCTTTTTCTCTTGTAACTGCTTCTTTTTTACCTTGTAATTCACAGATGCTTTTTCGTGTTTGGGTAAATACAAATAGTCGCTGCTTTCTAAAGAATAAACTGGTATATTGCTGATGTAGAGGCTGACTATGATACTGGTGCATAGACCGACTAGTATACCAACTGGAATGAATCCAAATTCGTGGACTAGTATGACAAGTGGTACGATCTGAATGGGCATAATGATTAGTATGTCCTGCCGCATAGACTGAGCAGTATGTCAACCGGTATGATTCTGATGTATATATGAACTAGTATGTCAACTGGTAAGATTCTGATGCATATATGAACTAGTATGTTGTCAAATGGTATATTTCTGATGCAAATTTGAACTAGTATGTCAACTGATATGATTATGATGCATAAATGAACTGATATGTCAACTGGTATGATTCTGATGCATAAATGAACTACTATAAAAACTGGTATGATTCTGACGCATATATGAACTAGTATGACAACTGGTATGATTCCGATGATTTTTTTAACTAGTCTGTTAATTGGTATGATTCTGATGCATTAATGAACTAGTCTGTCAACTGGTATGATTCTGATGCATATAAGAAGTAGTCTGTCAACAGGTATGATTCTGATGCATATATGAACTAGTCTTTCAACTGGTATGATTCTGATGTATATATGAACTAGTCTGCCAACTGGTATGATTCTGATGTATATATGAACTATTCTTTCAACTGGTACGATCCTGACGTATATACGAACTAGTATCTTAAATGGTATGATACTGATGTGTATAATAACAAGTATATCAACTGGTATAACCCTGATGCAGGGTCTGACTAGTCAGCCAATTGGTATGGTGCTGATGCAGAGAAGGACAATTGCCATCTCGTAGGACATCGCCGTGTTAAAAATACCAGTTGCTAATATGGAAAAATTACAGAACTCGAACTAGTTGAAGCCGCCTAGCTGACTGGTATTTGATTAGTATAAAACTAGTTAAGTTGACTGCAGGGTTATTAAGAATCTTGCGGCTCAGAATTTACGACGCCAATCGGGGTACAATGTCCGCGAAAGCTTTGGCACTTTATGTATCAAGAGTCTCTTCTACAACACACAAACATTTCATACATTGTATGCATGCGCCGGCTTAAAGCTGAGGTTTTACTGACATACGTTATGCCTGAATATTTGTATGTGCAAAAATGACATTACAAACGGCAGTTGTAGGTATTTTGTGGTTTTATACCGCAAATTGCAAATCTTTTATAGTTAAACTTATGCCGCTAAACGAACGCAAATCGTGTGAATGAACCTTGTACACTGCAGGAGCTCGTTGTGGCGTGCTGCTCCAAAATGTCGTTTAGCCCGTGAATTATGTTTTGTTGCACTGCGTAGACGAAAGAGTGTTGTTTTAATCTTTTTAAATTTCTTAAGGTTTATCGCAGTGGCTCACAGTGAATTTGACTCAATAAATTTTGTTTGAATTTCATGAGAAAAATCCAAATTTGAGGAATATAAATTTGTTAACTCAACCGGGACGGCCGAAAATCAATTTTCATTGGGTCAATACGGTTACGATATTGTTCCCCTACAATAGATCGCCAATAATCGAATTCAAGGTTTCTCATAAGGTTAGTTGATTCAGCTGTTGGATAACGTTTCCGATACGACTACAGCATTACTGAAATTTTTAACAATAATCAGCTTTTTACTTTGCTTTACTTTGCCATCGTTTAGCGTACAATTAGCAAAGGGTTAAGCGCTCAGTTAATCGTGTTAAGTGTTAAATCAACATGAACTTAAGAATGTTTGGGCGAGGTTTTTAGCTCAATATGGACAACAATCACGCTAGAACTGCCACATCCACACATCTAAAAAATGTAAGGCTACAGTTGTCTTACATACACGCATGCGTAAATCACTGTAATTACAACAGCACATGTTTAAGATACACGATAAGTAAATCACAGAGAAATCTATGTCACATATTAAATGTATATCAGTGTGTATTTAACCAGAACGTAGCTGGTACTTATTGTTTGGTTTGGTTTTGTTAATTTTCTTGTCATTTTATTGCGAAAATTTTAAGTGTAATGCAAATTATTGTAATATGAGCAAAATGCAAACAACTACAAATATCAATGAAAACGGGGTTGCTATATAGAAATCGGGTATCGTCTGACCGTCTTTTTGTTAGTTCGTGTGTCCATCCGTATATTTGCCATTGGTGTGTCAAAATGTCTTATCTTTGGTGAACTACAACGTGCCACATGGCAATATTATTTTGCCTTATACACTTTTCATACCTTTGCATGTATGTGTGTACTACTACTGGTTTACTTATGAGGGTGTGCCCTTTTCAAGCTATATTAACTTTTTTTCTTAGACTTACTTGACTATAGTATATGACTTAGAAAAGAGTGACATTGAATTAGAGTCTTACCCCAATAATAAACTCGGTTTGCATTAATAATACGACCATCATGCTGTTTTTTAATTCAAACTTTTTTAATGCGAATCCTTGCCAAGTCATAAAAATGTTGCGCATACGCCACGTTGAACCAACACTGAGCAATTCAAATGTTGATGAAAATTTTGCAAAAAAAGTAAGCAAATACATAGTAAATACAGTATTCAACTACTAGCTCTATTTCGTGAGATAGGTTGGTTGTATTATTATTTGAGACCGAAAAAAATAGGGCAAATCAAGCGCCTGAAAAAAACTTAAAAATTTGGGTAAACTGTGTTATGTTATCATAATTTTAGGCGTCCTATTTTCCGAACTTTAATTATTATACAGAAGTATAGGGTATTATGTGAAAATTGCTTTCTAAAAAAGCTTGTCAGGCCAATTCTCCAATTCTTTTCTCTATGGAAAATAAAAATTGGAGGAGACTAATTTCAAAATTGTTCTATCGCGAAAATAATTTTCTTGGCATACCGAACCTTCCGGTTTTAATCGTTATTGGATATTCTTCCCATATTTCGAATTTATAATTTTTTGTCTTCGTACGGAACTTTTCCTTTTCAAAAACAGAACAATTTTAAACTTCATTTCCCAACATTTTTTATGGAATTCACAATTTTGAAAATAATCCAGAAGACAGAGATTTAAAACAGAATAGGTTCGGACAATAAGTTTTTTTGGGTTATCCAACTCTTCTACAAGTGACATGAAAGGGTAAAAAATAATCCAAATATTTTAGGAGCATACTTTTCTTTATCCGTTTAAAATGACTTTTTTATATTTTATTTATTTCGGTAATTTCTGTCAAAAATTTTCTTATGTCCTCTCGACATAAGATATATTTTTCACGCTAGATGGCGCTGGAGTCGTTATATTTACAAAATCCGTTTTTATGGTCTGATTTTATTCATATTTGTCGAGTATATTTGCAATGTAATAGAAACCTCTGTTGCCCGCTAGTGGGCGTTGGAGTGGAGATATCGTTTTTGTAAGTTTCACAGACAATGTGTCGATGCCATGTGCTAGTATTTTAAATCGATGCACACCCTAATGCATAAAGATATATAAAAGTACATACATATAATTGCATACGCCGGCAAATGTGTATTGGGGTGCATCTAAACTGGTCCGAGCACATGGGGCTGGCAATATGAATTAGAGTCTTTTGTCAATATTTTTTTGTTGTGCTTATTTTCTTTTTACTTTTTTACCGGTTTCTTTTGTTTGTTTAATTTGCATGCCTGGCAGAAAATGAAGTAATTGTCAATCAACCTATTTACTCATATTTGCATGCTCGAATTATTTTGCTTTCATGTTGCCCTCCTCCTCGTCAACTTTTAACGCATTCATCACGACGACGACGACGACATTGCAGGAGCTCAAAAATTAAATTTACGGCGATTATGACCTCAATGTTTTTACTGAAAACAAGTCAATAGTGCATGTATTAATTTAAACACACATCGAATTGTAAACCTTCATAGGGTAATTGGCAATATCGGTGTTAAACTACTGGCGCTCAGATTGAAAAATAAAAGAATTTAGTTGATAAGTGGAAATGACCAATAATGGATCGAGCATGTTTGCGCTTTTATGGTGTGCCTTAGCAAATTAAACACACCTTCATGCATGCATTCATAAACTGATGAACATATCCACAAAGATATTTGATTGAGCGGCTCGAACCAAAGCGGCGCCTCGCTTTATTTGTCTAATGTGCAGAAATTATGCTTTCAATCGCAATGAATCGTCGTAAATTTGTGTCACTGCACCAGAATAGTTATAGCTACATATGTACATCCATATATAGATACTTGGAGTCGTTCTCAGACAATTGCTGAAAGCGCAGTCAAGAAGCCGCTGACCTCAACCCGGAGTGGTGATGGCAGTTTACTATAGACAAATCACAGCTGCGGGCAACTTGCCCATTTGGATTTGCCATGTGAGTTGATGCTTCGCTTTTGTTGCCAGAAAATCAATTTCTGCACAAAAATTTAGCACAATGGCGGCGCCAAGCGAAAATGACTGGACAGTTAAAAAACCCATCATTGCAGTAGTTGTGGCTATGGTCGTCGCCATGCAGTTATGTAACACCTTCTGGAGTGTATTAATACATATATATACATGGATATATGCAGCAGCGAGAAAAATAATAGCACAACGAAATTTGAAGGAAGAAAGAACATACTTTAACGGAAGGCACCTTGTCCTAAAATGGCCCTTAATCCAGGAATTTTGCATGCATGGCATAAAAATGCACTATTTTTACATAAAAATCTAGCATCACCTTTGAATTTTTATAAGGACAACAGGATCCTTTATAAAGATATTGAAAAAACGTATTCACTAGAAAAGGACATTGGACAATAGGTTTTCTGTGTGTACATCTTTTTATAGGTTGTACACGGCGTATGGGTAACATATATGTAGTTATACAAATAAGAAAAGTAAAATTGTATTCATGTTTTGGGTGATGTCTGCGAATCTTACAAATAAGGACCATAAATACGGTTTTTCTTACTATCTTGACTACAGGAACAGAATTTTATAAAACATACTTGCCAAAATGAACAGAATCGTACAGATTTTGCAAATAAAGCGACTCCATATTTTTTTATATCGAGAAAACTTATCCAAAGAATGAAATGTCATAATTTGCAAAAACCCCCTACAATTTGATATATGAAAGGCTGGGAAACATATATATTTTTTGATAAAAAAGTAAAAAAAAATTTAAGTAAAACGTGGACAAATCCTTTTTTCCAATAAAAGTTAGATATACTTTAGTATTTTAGACACGGTTAAAAAAAAAAAACAACTACAACTTGGATTTAATAATAAGTTAGAACTAGTTAAGCGATGTGTGCCAACTTCGTGCTGCTATTGTTGTGAGAAGCACTGTAAATAAAATGCTTTGTGTAGGCAATCTTCCAGACATTGTTGTTGTTGCTATTGTAAGACCATTAAACACTCCCTGTGACAGTTGAGTCTGCGTTACCGGAACGACTCGGATTAATATCCGGCCAAGTGCTGACACCCAGCAGTGTTCCGCCAAAAAAATTTCAGATAGTGGTTTTTTTTAGATATTGCGGTTATAGACTTCTGTTTATTAGTATTGCATTAGCCTAAGTGTATATAGCTGAGTTCAATAAATCAATTCGATTATTTTTGCCGAGTTTGAAAAATTGATTAAACTTTATACGGGTTTCAAATTTAGGTTCATTTTTTTAGCTGTGCATATTGTTGTTTTTAACAAAAAACTGAAAAAGGTCAAAAAACTGAAAAAGGACAAAGAAACATAATTTCGATAAATCAAAAGGGTCTTATCAAACCATTTACTATTCTTTTGAATATTTTAAAATTTGACATAATTCCTTCATCGCCTTGACTGGGGATCGATACCGCGATGAAAGAGTGCGTTTTTCTGCAGCCATAGTAGAATCTTTTAATTTTCCTGTTGTTTATACATTAACGAAGTAGTCAGCTTGGGAGAAAACGTTTGAAAGCTGACAGGCATGCGTGTTCAAACAAACATACCCATAAACATATTCACATAGCATGACGTAAATTAGCACTTTCCACCCACTGAAACTGCTAATAGCACACTTAAACGATTGTATAACCGAATGTGCTCGGTAGGAATAGTTTAGCCTAATATCGACGATCTCAATTTGAATTGTTGTGGATTGTATTTCTTTCATTGTTGTGAAAATATGGTTTTAAAAGTTGTGTCAGTTGTGTATTTTGTCGTACATCGGCTTAATAGTCTCGTTATAGTACTGATATAAAGTGCATTTTAATCTAAGCAAGGGTGTAAAGGATAATCGCTTAGTCACTGAATTATCTATGATTTTTTTAACGACTTGGGTGTTTTCTTCATGCTTGCTTAAAATAAAACGGTCCCACGGACTACACTTGCTTCAGAGTATGGTTGGGGCTGAATAGAGTTTCGTGATTTTCGACATGACAAAGTCGCGAAATGTTTTGAAAAGCTTCACAAATAGGTTTTTATAATGATGTCATTCAATAATTTACACTTAATTTTCCTAGAGGGAGTCTTAGGTTTATACTACACACATATATGTTGTTTATCAGAATGTCTTTATCTCTACTCGCGATGTGTTACTTTGATAATTAAAACTTGACATTGTTTTCCAATATTCATTCTTCTGATACAAACAAGTCTTTATGTGGCAGTATCTGTTCTTGCGTTCTCTGCAGCCTATTATAAATGATTTTATTATAAATGTTCACGGTTAATAGAGAACTTGTTTTTGCTATAGATCCACTTACTGCAATTATTTACTTTTAAATGGAAATTTTTGAATTGAAATTTTCATCAGTCCGAGATTTAAGTACAGAGCATGAAAAAGGCTCTTTGTCGGTTCTTGCTAAATGCCATGGAAAGATATCGATTGATTACTCATTTGCAGCTTACCGTAGCAGCTAGAACTTAAAAGGTCTTACCTGGACTTGAATATTTTTTTATTTAATAAAACTTTTCCATCCGAAAAAAAAAACATATATTTTGTGTGCTAAATTTGTGTTCATCACTCAGATAAATTTTAAAGTTCACTTGAGAAAACGGTAGATAGAGAGCTAAGTGATATTTGTTGCAAAAACAAATTTATTTACTACCGTTGGTGCTGTAGCTTTACATTCATTCGAGCATTTTTTGAAACTCGGTGACACAAGATTACAGCTTTTTATATTCATATTTTTAAAACGTAAAAATTATTACAAAAGAAATATAAGACAGACTAAAATCGTTATAAATGAAATTAATTTTTAATTTTAGCGTTTCGAAAACAATGCTCACAACAGGGAACATTAATTTGTTGTTGGCTTATAAACTTCAGTTTAAGATCGAAAATGGCTAAGTAAAAAAGTTGTTTGTACAAAGAAGCGATTTAAAATATATACATTCATACGTATGTGTGTATTTTTGTAGGTAAATAAATATATATTTTTTTTAATTTAAGCAAACAATATTTTATTTACTCTTGGTAAACACATTAAAACATATGAATGTAATGGTGTCTGTGGTTTATTTGTTTCGCTGAAATTAAATTCGGCTTAGGTTTCACCTGAAAAGCAAATACACGAAAAACATATAGGTACACATAATTAAACATTAACTCTGAATATGATTTCATTGTATTTAATTTTTGCATTGTAGGCACAACTGAGCGTCTTGGTTTAGTGTCTAGACCAGGCCCAGGCACCTAGGGGGACAATTGTGCAAAAATCTGAAAATCAAATTCACACATTATTACGCTCTTTGCTTTGTCTCTCGAACATGAAATTTTTGCTGTGCTATTATCGCACTGATCCAATAATCAATGGATACTCCCAATTTTGCCGAGCCCTGATCTATGCAAAATGTCAAAGAGACATATAACAATATGTAAACATAATGTGGGTTATCGTTCGACAAAAAGAATGAGGCCGTAAATGGCAATTGAAGTTGCCAGTAAATTTAAAGTGGACTTTAAAACTAAAGGATAGATAAGAAGGCGACCATAATAATTTTACATTTATCTACCCGATACACTGAATCAAACAAGTTCATGTATCCAATGAAAAAGTACATAGATTTTAAGAATTGTTCGGTAAAACCTCTCCAAAGAACTTTTTCGTAGAAATTTAAGAACATTTCATAGAATATAAGTACTTTTTCGTAAAATATGTAAACAAATCCACAGAAAGCATGTATTCATTCATAAATTGTAAGAAAATTTTCTTGGATTCTATGAATATTTTCATATATTTTAAGAAAAACCAGCGTGAACTTCTATTAAACTTTGTTCGTAAAAAACATGTACGTTTTTGGTTCAGTGTATAAACTTTTTCCTGAACCAAGTATAAAGTTTACATACTAACCCTAGACTAAACTCTTAGCATGACAATCTTTTGCGGTGTATATGTGAGATACATAATGTATTCAAACGAAAGTTAATTATTTTGAAGCCGTTGAAGTTAGCTGATTTGTAGTTGTCAAACCGCAGTGATGTGGATGCTGAGGTTTTTGGCATTTGGCTCTCATTTTGAGTTGATGTCTTGGCTTGTATGACATAGAAATTTATGTATAAACATAGTAACATATGTAAAAGGGTATATAAGACTAGAAACATTGCCGGTTAACATTTGGGCGTATGTTTACACGAATCAAATTATTTTTAACTATCGCTTATACCGAAAGATTACTTTCTATTTTTGATATTTTGCAGATGTGAAGTGCGTTTTAATACAGTTTCAAAGAAATTTGTGTGGCCTTTGCTGAGTAACATTTATCAAAAATAGGTTATTATGGCTTCCTTCTAAGTCTAGGGACCAGTTTTCGAAAAATTGTGGATCATGCCGTATTCTAGTTATGTCATCGCGTATCCGAAAACCGATTATTTGCTAAGTGAAAAAAGTGATGTAACTTTTTTGTTTGGCCTCTGTAGGCTTTTTAATGAATTCTTTCGATATTAATGATACCCACATATATGATACAATTTTTTCCATAACTTTTTTTGCGCTTCATATTTGCGGAAATTTTTATTTCAGTTTAAGATTTAATAATGCAATACTGTTTTTTTTTTGGAAATGTTGGCTACAGTGTTTTGGGATAGGACAGCCGATATGTATGTATACGTACTTGTGAATGTTCGAAAGTGTGGTATTTATTTTACCGGATTTTCCAAGCAACGCGGTAATTCAAAACGATTAAGAATTTGAGGAGTATGAAGTTTGCGCAGGTATTTTCATGCAGATCCTATTTGCGAAAATATACCAGCATTTGTAGGTGTGTATGACTTTGACGCATCGGTAGGAATTTTGTTTGAAAAAACTTTAAAGGAAAGGGTTCAGCGTTGTGTGATTTCGAATCCTATTTAATTTCAAATAGACTTTCAAATATGTATAGAATCGATTTGATTTGCTTCGCCTTTCAAATAAAAGATACTTTTTATTTGTGATTTGATCCAAATTCAAGAATCAAATTACAAACAGAAAGCAAAGAGGCTTGAAGGTAAAAAAAACTGCTTCAGTGTATTTCTTATGGAGTTGAATTTCTTACCGCGCGGTGAAATTCCTTACCCGTGACCTGCTTAATTGCGTTGGTTCCTCTTATTATTTTCAAGCCTCTTTGCAGAAAGTATCTTTGATTAGGTTGATGATTCAAGTCACAAATAAAAAGTATCTTTGAAGAAATTTTGAGACCGTTATTCATTAATCTTAGTACTTTCAAGAACAAACTCTTTATACTAAACAAAATAATAAATTTTCTTATTTTTATTTTTTAATTTCCTACAGGGACATGACGTAGGCACATACGTGTCTACATAAATAAAAGGTTAACTGAGTGTATATTTTTTTGTTATCCACAATTCGAAGGTTCTTATGTATGTAAATAGTATGTATGTTGAAATGCGTGCTTATATTTACCTTGATAAAAACGATCTTGACGATATTAAATGTACGTTCAGCGAGAAAGAGGTAGGTGGATCCAGAGACGAACGCTGATATGATAAGCTCGAGTGCATTTACCGTTGATTTGTGTGACTGGTTTTTGCTAAAGTTAGCGTCTGACGTTCCACAAATAATTTGTCCGTACCGGTAAACAATTTGGGCACCAACGTGTTTCACTGTATGTGTGGGAGCATATACTCGTACTTATGTATATATGTCTGCATTTAGATAATGAATTGTCTCTCAAGTGCAATACCCCGCGTTTGAATCGTTTGCGTGTATTTTTTGTTTTTGTTTATTGATTCATTCGTTATCAATTGCTGTTGATTGCTTTGTTGCTATTATCGAAATGAGTATATACTTCAAATATTTTCATTTACTAACACCCACACATATTTGTTTATATTTATACTTTTGTATATACTGTATTTGTTTGCGCAGTGTGTATACAGTTATGCTCATAGAATCAGCCGTACACTACATTATATTCAACTTTACAACAACTACAACAACAACATTCAGTTGTAACTGAACATTTTTTACAGTCTACTATTTTCCTCAGACCTTCCTTTAATTACAAGGGCATCCCAGATTTGTTGATTTCTGTCACGCCGTTCGGATCAGTGGTCAGTTTAATGTTTATTTAGGAAACAGGAGACAATAAAACCGGAAGTTCTTAACGAATATCCACGGGCCCATAAAATCCAGAGCGATGGGGAAAACCCATAAGGCGATGAATTTTGAATATTGGAAGCAAGACCTCTGATGCAATTTTGAACCTGCGAAGATATCTAGAAATGCAACAGAGAACAACCCATGCAAACAAATACTAAGCAGGCAATTGGGAAGTACATTGCAAAGTAAAAGCTTTTGGGAGGATACCCTGAGTGAAAAATTCAAAATATTTTTCAAAAACGTCCTATTTCAGAATTGGTTTTAAGAATTTTTTTTAAATAACGTCCTATTTCAAAATTTGGTTTAAGAACGCCTCAAGATGGGGTTAAAAAGGTTCTAACCCAATTAAAATTCAATGCATTTCAGCTCAGTTCAGGCGATTTCGAATCAAATTTCGAAACAGAACGTTATTGAACAAGTTCTGAAATAAAGAATATTTTGAAATATAGTGATTCTCCATTCAAAATTCCAAATGAGAGGAAATAGTACCTACGTGGTAAACGCCCTAGATGTTTCTAGTCGGTATCAGTTGTAACGAAGAAAACATTAGTGCTTTATGGGACTTTATTGGACTCGTTTAAGATTATCGTTTGGCATAGTATATGCTGAACCCAGTGTCGTAAAAATCTCGACCTTTGTAATGGTTATGGTATCAAACTTTCATAAGCATAAGTTTACATACTACATGCACATTCACATTAATTTCTATTTACATTAGGGTGGGTCTTGTTTGATAAACCGTTTTTGAAATTATGGGTAAAAAGCTTTTATTAGCTAAAAAAGTAAAACTAACCGACCATTTCCTACAGTTGAATTATGGTCCAACCTCTTTGGTGTAATCTAATGTAATCTACAATATCATACACGTCTTCATTCTTCCTGCATTTAAAGATGATGTAGGTATTACTTCGTAGCTGAACAAATAATTCCAAATAAATGGGGTGCACTCTAACGTACTGCTATTAAGTTTAATTATTTTTTTTATTTCACAAACATTTTTCATTCAACCACGAAATAAAACCGGCAGCAAAGCGAGACGGCGGCAGTGATTAGAAATTGTTAATATATTTACTACTGGCACTTACTGATTGGTATGTGCTATTGATAGTTGATGTTGTTGTTTATATAAAAGCAAGGGTGAGGTGAATGCAAACAACTCGTACATACAGCGGTGCGCAACAGATTTTTATTAAAACTCGCTCGCCTTATGCAACACAAACTTGTGCACTGTGTGCACATTAGACTGGGTTAAATGAAAAAATATGTTTTTTAGGTCTTAGCCTGTAACTTGACTTTTGAAGGCCGCTAACATATTTTTAAAGTTGAAGCTTTGAACTTTCCAAAACGGGTAATATTCCGCAATTATCATAACTATTAAACAAATGACAGCGATCAAAATTACTAGATTTTATGGCAGCATTATAGGGGTTATATGGGTTTAAAATTTAGTAATTTTCAAATGGTTGTAATTAGTCTACTACTAATGATAATCGCAGAATGTGAATCGTTTTGAAAAGTTAAAATTTTCAAATTTAAGAATATGTATGTAAAGGTGTTTTGAAAAGAAAAATTAAAAAATATGAGAAAATTCACTTTTAAAAGAAAAAAAAAAAAATAACGAATTCTAAGGGTTAAGTTACAGCAGTAACTAATCGGCGGCAAAACTTCTGAATGGATTTTTGGAAAAATTGGCAAAATTTTGACAGTTTATTCTTTGGATAGGTCTTCTCGAGAGAGGGGATATTTTTCCCGCTAGATGGCGTTGGAGTCGAAATATACAAAAACCCTAATCATCCCAATCCCTATTTTTAAGAGGGGGGGGGGGGGGGGGGGGCGGTATACCTAATTTATTTAAATTATTATTTTTTGAATGACCCTAGCATACATACATATGTACATACATACATACAGTACACATGTTGGTATGTAAATAGAGAGGTAAGTACATGCAAATTGTCCATATATACTATATAATTTGTATTCAATTGTTCACATGTAAGTACGTTTAGAAATTGAATATTTACATCGCCTAATGGCGTGTGTACGACTATTAACAAATTCGGATTTCTACTTTTTTTTTTAATTTTCAGACAAAGCTTTGCACGGTTTGTTTTCTACTTTTATTGCACTTTTTTGTTAGTAATTTATTCGCAATTATGTATGTACAATAATTCACCGGTGTTTTTTGTTTGTTTGCTTATCGCTCGTTTGGCGGGTTGGCGCTGACGGCAGTAAAAACTCAGGAAAATCAAATATTTGCGCTACTTAGCACGTTAGATATGTATGGATGATGTGTGTATGTATTTAGCTCTTGATTATTCGTTTAATTTTTTAAACGCTTCAATGGCAGCTGGAACCATGCACACACCGACACAGAGCGATATAACAAAATATCTACGATCACTGGTCCCTACTAATGTTGTTGTTAGTGAGGTTTCTTCCTAAGCTTTTTTTTAAACATCATTGAAATTGCATTTAAGAGGGGAGGGAAGCAGCAAGCAGGCACACGAGGCTGTTACTCATCACGTTCTTGGGTATGCCGTTGCACGACGACGGCTATTGTTTGATATTTCCTTATGTTTTGTTGTTTTTGTTATTGTGCTTTTACTACGACTACTTTTTCATTCATACGCACATCTGCCGGTTTTACGCAAACGTACGGAATACCCTGCACACACACATTAAACATAAGTCAAACACACAATCACTCAAAAACACATTTCATTGAATGTACATATGTATGCGTGCGTATTGCACCATTTTTTTAATGTATTTGTGTTGCATGCGTAATTGCGTTGTTACCGTTCGTAATCAATTCCGTCTTATTGGATTTATTTACACACACATTTATATATTCCCTTCTTCGTAAACTATTCACAATTTGTACGCGCTGAGCTTGGCACGGCTTTTGTGTTTGAATAGCAAACAACCTTTTCGCGTTCTGTCTCATTAACAACTGAAGCGTCCAATCAGCCGTTCGAGTCGAGTATGTGCTGGACGCCACTTGGTTTGTTCAACGTGTATTCATTCTCGAAATGAACTCACCACCAAAGTCTCGCAGCGGAGCGGCTAGCCGTAGCTGGAATATCCTCCATTCATACATATATTTACAAACGTGCATACAACTATTCCCAATTGGAATAAACTCTTGGCTCTATGTCAGTATTTTGATTTGAGTAGTACTCGATACCTGTACTCATTTAAATTTACGGGAAGATTCGGTTCACAAAAGTATTGGGGAAAAGTACTCGATAACTCTATCATCATACTCGGTAGTAGTTTAGTTTCGGGTCCCCACCCAAAGATGGACCAACGACTTTGCGAAATCCCCAAAATTTTCTTCGCTTTAGGTACCACAAACTTTGTGTGAAAGTGGATCCTTCAAAGTTCTATATACATAATCGTCGTTAAGAATCCGGAAACGAAAATTTGTTTTTTTCATCAATCCAAAAGCAATGAACGAAAAACAGGTTACTTATTCTAAGGAGGATAACTGACACCAGTAGTTAACATTTTTTTGATTGGGAATTTGCAAAAAACATCTAGATTTAAGAAGGCAAAAAAGATGGTAAACGATAGTTTACATTGGAGTTCAAAATCGTGCCCAGCACTTGATACCAGTTCTTGTACTCGTACGAGGTAATCGAGTACAAAACAAACTCAATACTCGACCAGAGTAATCGAGTATATGCTCGTACAAAGTTACTCTTATCAGAACATCACTAGCATTGAGTTCTCTGAGCGCGCCTTGCGTGTTTACAAAATCTGATTGTAGCATGAATCAAAGATGACTTGATCCGAAACTTATTGCTCTCGGAGAGAGCTCTAATTGTGTAATTTTTTATAACAGTGTCCAGTGGTGCCAGTATTGCGAAGATAATATTTGGGCATTTTGATTTAAACTTTGGTTATTTTACCTTTTTCACATTAAGTCATGTAAATGTGCCAAGAAAAGGTTTACTTTATGAATGTTTTTCTTACAACGTACTATTTCACAGTTTTTCTCTTAATAGATGTTGATATATGAAGCAAATAACCAATTTACCATCGAAATACCTGCTCAATTTCAAAACGATATTATTCGCGCTAATAGGGAAATTAAAGTAAACTTTGGCCATCAGCAAATCCTACGACACATTTCCTTGTGATTAGCATTTTATACTCTTATTTATTACGTTCTTACCGCCTTTTTAATTAAAATCCCAAATCACAAATAAAAATCCTACTGTTTTCTGTCAATATATTTCATCTGGTAACCAGATTTTTCGCTGCTTCTGCTGGCAGATGTTCCTCGATTATGCAGTGCTGCCAAGTCGCAACACATAATCAGTACCCCCGATAGGTGGCGCGCGAGAGAGTTTCACATCAAGTCACCTTTGGCATGAATCATTCATTACCTTCCAGAGCATGAGCCAACGCTACCAATATTTTATACGATTGCAGTGGAAAACCAAAACGATTCGATCAGGGGGAAAAATAAGAGTCGAGCGTTTGCGCATAACGAGCGAAAGATTATTAAGCAGTTTGTGTTGCCCATATTTATGCTTGATAAACAAAACTGGCGCGTTTTCTTGCTGATGCGCCCATACTTTTTATTTTCATTTAGGGGTCTTCGTGTAAGTTTTCTGGACACAGTTGAGCACAATTCCGAAATTATTTCAACCACTTTCAATGATAAGGACTTAAAAGGATGCTTTTTACTCTTTCTTCCGAACATTTTATCTCCTTGGGGAAAAGTTTTACAAGGGGGATCTTTACGTTTTTTGTTATGCTTTGACAAATTCGGATTCGAACTCACATCTCTGTCGGCATTGTACACCATTTTTCTCGAAAACATACTAAAATTCTTGAAATTTTGCCCTTGATTGGTCCCTGATTTAAAAAGGTTTTTTTTGTCCAACCGAACAGTATTTTCTTCCAGAAAATTTAAAAACGAGTTGGCACCCAGGGTTGCCACCTTAATGCATATAATTTTTTTCTTCGTATATTGATCGATTTGGATGAAATTTCATTCTAAGATTTTCTACGTGGATTTGCCACTTGAGGCGGTTTATAAAGTGGGCACCTATTTGATATTTTTTCGGAAATGTATTTTGAAAAGTTTATAAGTTTGTAAGTAAGACTATTTGAAAAAAAAATGTTGGTTAGACTTTTGGACAAAATGGAAAACACCGAGAAAGCTCGGTCACCCAGGCACTGACAAATTATGATACATAGCAACTGAAACCAACTTACCATTGAATTTGGTAATGCAGTGAATTTCTCTAAGGGGCTCCACTACACATTAGCTTTCACTAATCAGCAAAGCTTTGAGTAATAATTACACGAACTCATCACAGGAAATGGATATCGGGCTTATAGTTTAATTACCGTAACACACTAACACTATTGCAAGCACTATGTCTTGGGGGCATTACAGTTTTTCCCATGCATTTTTAGTGGCTCCACATAAGCTTCACAACTTTAGCAAGATACATTTGGACAGACATACATACATATACATATAGATATTATTATGTGAAGACGCGCTTTGGCGGTGCACGAATTAGAGTGTTGGCGGTTAAATAAATGGCTTAAACATCAATGTGACAATGCGGGCCCATATATACAAACAAACAAAAAGGAGACTTCCAAGTTTGGTTAGAGTTCACATTTGTCATCTTTTCGTATACGCATGTACTTCAACTTTTGTATGCATTTATACATGTATGTATGTGTGGAGGTGCTTATGTTTTTTATTGTTCTGGTTTGGTTCTAAACGAAATTCACTCATTTTTTGGCCATTTCATTGTGTCGGTTTTTTCATATTTACTTTTTTGTTTGTTTGTTTGTTTGTGGCATTGTATGACTGTTTGTGTGTGGAGTTTGTTAAGCTTTACTTGCGCTCAAATTCCCACACAAGCCATAAGCCTAAGCCGAAATCAAACCGAAACCGGTTTTGTGGATCTCGTTGTGATCGCGTTTTTCGATGTTATTCTTAAAGTTTTCTTTTCCTTTCCATTAGGCACATGAACTCCGTTTTATATATGCAGATGTAATGTATGAATGTATGTGTGCTTGAACAGATGCAACGCTTCCGTAATTCACTTTGGTGACAATAAATATTACAATAAATTTGAAGAAACCACAAACACTGCTCCATTAAGCTTCACTTTTTCATTAGTACTTTTTTTGAATGATTTGCAATTCAACTCAACGATAGCGCGGAAAAGGTATTCCCGCACGTAAGTACATACCAAAATTCAAATGTATGTATAGTTACATATGTCAAATTCACTTAAACTCATCGTAACTCACAAAAAATACAGACAAGATAATAATAAAAGTTAAACACAAGCCGATCAAGCCAAACAAACATCAAGCGATAAACAAACAAACACACAACGTAGAAACTTGAAAACAATGCGGCGTTAAGCTCCCATGAAAGGCCCAACATGCCGCGCTGAGCGTCTGGAGTAAACTGCGAGAAGTTCGTTTTTTGTATCTCATCTGGTGCGATCGCTGACTACGATCACTAAGCTAAAGTGTAGGTATAGACTCTATACTATAGAGCGCGCCTTAGTTAGGCTAGCATTTTGAAACAGAAGACTTCGGTATGGTGCCAAAGAGAGTAATGGTGCCATAGTGGAGGGCCTGAGTCCATGGGCGTAGCCAGACTCGAAAATTTTTAATTATAGGGGAACATTTTTTAACTATAATTTAATAATGAAATACCTTAAATATAGTAACTTTAAGAGTCGGTAGTACCTCTATTCAAATATATAGTTGCGATATTATAGTTATGTATGTACATTCACTTGTGCGTATATTGAAACTATATATGTACGATTATAACTATTCGAAAATTAAATGAAAAATTATATAGTAAACTAGCTGGTGCCCGCGACTTCGTATGCGTATAATTTCTGTTTTAATGTTTGTCTGCTCGATAAACCCAAATTTCGGTCACAAAAAATGTTTTCATCGGACTGATAAAGCTTAATAAAAAACGACCCTAAAGCCATGTGATTTAATAACATCGCATATTACAGCACCCATTGACACCTTTCGTTAGACACCCATATTGAACTAAGACATTTTTTGCCACCCCTGGTCCAAATTTTGGACGATAACTCCAAAACCGGTTGAGATATCGCAAAATAGTATCTTAAACTTTTTATTTCCTATAGGGTAAGAAAATAGTAAATTTCCCTTAATAGCCATATCAAGCGTTTTGGTATTAACAAGGTTCATATTTTATGAGATATCTCCGGGGTAGCTTAGGTTTTGAAATTAATCAAATGGTTTATGACAGTATTCATAAACACCTTTTGTTTGAATATTTGTGGAAATATTCGTCGATACCTCCGAAACCGGTCGAGCTATCGAAATTTCAATATATCTCCCAAACCACTTCAGATATTTCAATGAATCACATCGCATATTATAGCACTCATTGACACCTTTCGTTTGACACCCATATTGTACTAAGACATTTTTGGTCATCCCTGGTCCACATATTGGGCGATAACCCCAAAACCCGTTGAGATATCGAAAAAAATAATATCTTAAACTTTAACTTGAGCGTCTAGCAATCCAACGATTCAGTACTTTTAGAGTGTTACGACCACAACATACAGACACACATGGTCCACATATTGGGCGATTACTCCAAAACCGGTTGAGATATTGAAAAAAGTAATGTCTTAAATTTTAAGTTGAGCGTCGAGCAACACAACGAAAAAAGTTTCATTCAATTCCACTCATTACTTTCACAGTGATACGGCCACAAACATACGGACAGACAGACACACACTCATTTTTAAAATGGTTGATTTAGATTCTACTCGCTTAATAATGCTTCCCCCAATCAATTTTTTGTTGATATCTGCCATGTACAGACATCGACCTGTTATAATTTTATTATATGTAGAGATGAATAACTATTTTAAAGAAATTCTGCGGGTATCTTCTGCAAATCGATCAAAAACTTCCTCTTCAATTTGGTGCATATTCTCTTTCACATATTTTCGATGTACGCTTAATGAGCACAGACCTAAGAATTAGTTTTTGTAATTAATATACAATATTACGAGAACAACATAATTCGTTACATTACCTCACAACTGCTAAAACTCGTCTAAAAATACGAGTTTTAACCTTGATTTTAATAATCTGAAAACGGGAATTTGATTTTTTCTTTCTGCCAAGAGAAATTTGCAAACAAATTGAATTGTTTTTGAATTTTTTTCTCACTCTTGGAAAGAGTTTCCAGAATTTAGGGGGAGGCAGCTGCACATTCAAGTAATATTAGGAAACTCAAATTTGAAATATAAAAATTAAAAATTTTGAAAAATGTCAGTGCATTCTGGACAGTTTTAAAAAATGTAAGGTAAAAAGATTAGGAGCATTTGACAGCTTGTTATAACATTGCCTTCCGCATCGCCATATAGAGTAACCCTCCAATTATTTGCTCAAATATGGGGATGGTATACTAAATTGTAATTCTGTGTTTTTGCAATTTTTCCTTCCGAACTTCAAACAGGTACAAAAAATTACAAAAAACTTAAAAAGAGGGCACTAAAAATAATTTAATGAAGGGTCACAACGACCGAATAAAAGTTATTTTTTACCATTTTTCAAAGTTATGGCATAAACCGTTTCACGTAATTACATATTTCGGTTTTTGCTAATTTTTTCTTTGTTAAAAAGCCGATATTGCCAATTTTTTTTAAATAGATTCGCACTATGGGATCTTCTCTCTATCTTCACTTTATGTGAGGAACTAAATTTTTGTCTTATAGCTTTCAAATAACACAGATTTTAGGTTTTTTTTTTGTAATTTTTTATATATTAGAAGAGGCGTTTTTTATCATTAACCTTTCTAGATACCTACAACAAAAAACGGTCTGTAAAATTTCACTGCTTTATCTTCATTTTCTGACGAACCTTTGGATGGCACCAGATGAGGGAGACATGGGACCTAGTTTTGAACGAATTCGGAAGTGTCTACCGACTATTTCGGTTGACACTTTTAAACAAATTGATGAATATGCCCCAGTTTACCCTTGTATTTTCAGTGGCGGGATTAAAATTTAAATAGAAAGGGGTGGCATATTGGTATGGTGGTTGATGATTTTAATAGAAAAGTTCTTAATTATGTTACACAAATCAGAGAACATAGAAAATATGTTCTCTGCACAAATTTGCAATTTAAATAAACATACAGTGGTGTGTGCTGAAATAAATCCAGAATAGAAAGTGATTTTATGCTTGAAATATATTTATTTATGTGTTTAACCACTCTTTTTTTATTTTCAAAGAGGTACATCGTTTCTTTCACATTGTTACTGGAACACTCCTACGGTTCCAATAACTCATAATCAAAAACGAAAAACCGTTTTTACTCCGAGAGAAATTTGCATTTTGACAGATATGAAATTATGCCGAGTAAAAAATAGAAAAGTTCAAATCAATTTTTTTTTAAATAAAATGTGCAAATGTTGAAAGTCAGACCACTATAAGTTAAAAATCTGTATTTCATATTTCATTTGCTAATATGCACTTGCCTCATTTTCATTCAAAATATATTTGGTTTGAAACTGTAATTGTTTTTCCTTCACGCGCGAAGATTTTGTCTCTGATTTAAGCGAGTCACTACAAATTCTTAAATTTTTTCATTATTCCTTATTATTATTATTTTATTTATTATTATTTTTTTATTTTTATTATATTTATTTATTGTAGCACTCTTTGCAATTTTTCACGTGCACCCCATAAAAAAACCTTAATAATTTATTTTTCTGGCATCCTAGTAAGCAAAAAATCCAATCGAATTCACGGGGGGCTTAGACCCGAATTTACCCCACTCTTAAACTTGTCACTGGATGTACTCGCAGACATTACGTAGCATAATTTTAGGCGCTTGACTTTCACCTATTAATTGTATCAGAGAACATAGAAATTTTCTACCTTCTCTGTACTCGCGGCAACCAGTTTAGATTGTTCACAGAGAACATAGAATTTTCTATGTTCTCTGTTGTTCACCACACTCGCGATTCTTCTGGTGAATTTGAATTCTACTGATTGAATCGCCCGGTTTGAAGAGGTGAGTTTGCGGACGGCGACATCTACATGTCATACAAGAGTTAAAAAAATTATAGACAGAGTGTGACTAGGCTAGCGTAATTTTGGCTCGTACTGTACTGCACTATATTTCTTCGCTAGCCAATTTCCAACCCGTACTGTAGCTATATTTGATGCAGAGAACGTATTTACTTTGGACCGGCGATATGTAGGTGTTGTTATTTTTGCAAGCAAACACCAGAGAGAATTGTCTTATCAGACCAGCTGATTGAACTTTTTTCTGATTTTGTATGAATGTACATAGGTATGTACGCTTGCCAATAATTAATTATGACTTATCTCCAGTTAGGCTACTTTTTCATTGCTACCACATATGTGAATATGATTTGATAGGATTCCACCCAAAATAGTTCAACATTAAACAATTTTTTTTTTTACATATGTATAATCGCCTGCCCAGGTAATGATGATGTCCAACACGAGCTAGTCCACTTCAAGTTGAAGAATGAATGTAATGTATGTACATGTGTATGAACCTACTTACTAACTAATTAAATAAAAAAATAAATTACAAAACTTATATACTTAAACTTCTTTTAATTTATTGAGTTTGTAGTAAAAAGTAAAGTAAGTATATACCTACACGCCATACCATGACCTACCTCAAACCCAAATGCAAATGCCAACGACCTACCTCAAATAATCAAAACACAAAATTATGCGCACAACCACACATAAGTCAATACTCCTACCTTCACTGCACCGCGCCAACCCCTCTGATGCTTGTATTGTCAACAAGCTACAAAAACATTCCTACATACATTCACGCGAAATATCTTTACAAATCTACCATGATAAATGCAACAATAACAAATTCATTCATAATTTTTGTCGATGGACTTGAGATGAAATTTGGCAACATAGCTCTCCAACAAATCGACAAAAATTAAAATTTAACAAAATCTTGATTTCCAACTTCAATCATTTTAGGGGTATTCGTTTTTTTAGTAAAGTGTAAAGTGACGTACAACTCGCTAAATTGCGCAATCTATTTTATTTAAAAACTACACATTTAGGTACTTTTCAACACAACCTGTGTTGTATGTTGGATTGAGTGCTGACCCACATTACCGAAGGTCCCACGTCCAACTACCGAAACAAGTTACCTAAATAATTATAAGCATATATAGGTAAAATATATAGGAAAAATTTTACAAAAATTTAAACAAAAAAGAACAAGCTTTGGGCAGAAACCTAAGTTCGAGTCATATATAGACATAATGCTTAAAAAGAATTATCCTAATATAAGCTGAAATACATTTTTCATATAAATTTGTACAGGTTCCAAGCCAATTTGCGCAGTTTACGTTTTGTGCAGATTTGCAATCTTAGATGACGACGGTGGACCCGTTTTTACATTCTGAAGAAGAAGAACAATTCGTAATTCGCTGCCCAAAAGTAAATCGCAGTAGCAGAGCAGCCTTGATTTAATACCAAATGCTGCCGTTGTTCACTAAAGTGGCCGTATTTACCCCTTTTAGGCCCCAAATTCCATAGACAAACTAGTTGCAAAATTTAGTTTTTCTTGTTGGAATATGCGTTTTTGTACAAATTTTGAGCCAAAATAATAAACAAATGTAAAAACAAGCAACATGTAATAATCCATTAAAGGCACACAGGGATATACATGGAAATATTAAGAATATTTAATTTATTATTGATTTAGTAATTTCCCCCTTTTCTTGTGTATTTCGCAACGGCAGCACTTTTCTAATTGTCGCTAAAATATGAAAAAGTCTTCTTTCAACACGGTCGCTATATAAATATGTATGAAAAATGTGTTCGTATTATTATTCTTATTATTGTTTGCAATTATATTGACCAATCACATATCACCATATGTTGGTTGTCGCGGCGTCGCGGCATAATTGAAGTTCTTGCTAATGCTGCACGCGCATGCGCAGGTTGTGTGCATATGTTAGTTAATGTTAAATGCACCATTTGCCAATATATCAGCAAGGTGGGAATAGCCCAGGTGATAGGCATGCCGCTTCAGCTCATGGGGTTGTTGGTTCGAATCGTTGGGTTTGGAATTTTTTTTTATTAATACATATTATAATTTTTTTTTTTAATTTTAAATATGAAAAATCGACACTGATGTGTCAGTTAAAAAAGGTCAGGAAAATTAGTTTTTCATTTTCAGCAATATGTACATACGTATATGTAGATAAAATTTCTTCTACAGTTTTTGATGCTAAGGTGGATTTGAAGTCAATCAAAATTAAGGCATTCGACTATCAACAATTTATTCAAAAATAAAATATGCTACATGATTTTATTAAAATATGTACCTATATGTATGCCTTTTATATCTTAAAATATAAGTTTAACCAACTTGTATTTAATTTCATACCTACATTCATGCAAGTTGCATTTTGTGATTTTGTCGTAATTGCCGTCGGCAAAACGCATGTCACAAATTTTTGTAAATTTTATAAATATGTAAATATTTTAAGAAAATATGCAATGGACATTTAAAAAGGGACCTACATACATACATTTTACTGTTTATTACATAATTTTTTAATTTTTGAAAAGTTCAAAAGCTTTTGTACTACCTAAGCACACAAATTTCTTTTGTATAAAATCATGTGAAACGTGCAAATTCCTTTTGCATATTATCACATGATGAAACCAAAAGAAATCCAGCATTCGTACAGATTTTCTAACATTCAATGCTGTTAAGTCAACTTTCCTAACATGTATTTCTGTAAAAGTTAACATACATTCAATAAATTCTGTTAACGTAACATGTCCATCGGCCGGCCCGCAGCGAATTCCTTTCCCGCGGTTTGACAAGTTTTGACAGTTCACACCGAAATTCGTTGTTGGCGCTTCTCTGTATTATACGTTCTCTGTTTGATGTACTAAAGGTTTGTAGCTGCACTAGTCACCCTATGGCCGCTTTACAACCAAGTTTCGCATGTACATTCATTTAACGCAAATTTACGCACCAAAGGAACAGCGGCACATTCATAACGCAAGGTTTTGCGTTTGTAAAACAGCTGATTTTTATTTATACTAGAGTTTCCCAGTGGTTGAAATTCAACCACAAAATCTTATCCTAATTTATTGAGTTTTTTTGAAGCTTCTTTCCTTTGATTTAACCACTTTTTTCCTTTCTTTTCTATATTTTCCTTCTTCACATTCTTCTTCCTTCTGCCTTTTAATCTCTATACCATTTAGTAACGTATTCTCAATTTTATTTCCTATCCTTTCCATTCCTTTTTCTCAATTCTTTTCCTTTTCTTTCCATTCTTTCCTTTCCTTTCCTTTCCTGCCCTTTTATTTCTTTTCTTTTCCTTTACTTTTCTTTCCTTTCCCTTCCTTTCTTTCCATCCCTTTCATACCCTTGTCATTTATTTTCATTCCTTGTATTTTATTTCCATTTCCTTTCCTGGCCTGCCCTTTCCTTTCATTTCCTTTGCTGTTCTTTCCTCTTCAACCCTTTGCCTTCATTTACAGTTATTCCCTGTCCCTACCTTTTCTGTCATGGCATTGCCTTTCCCATCTTTTCCCATCCTTTCCCTTCATTTCCTGTCGTTTCTTTGCCCTCCTTTTCCTTTCCTCAACTCACCTTTCGTTTCACTTTCCTTTCCCGTAATTTCCTTTCCTTTCGTTTATAAGACGTTTTTGAAAAATTACAGATTTCCCATCGATTTTTACAGATTTCTTATCTTTCTGTCCTGGCATGGGAGAACTTTTTGTCATCGTGTTCGAAATATTCTTTGACCATACTTATTGTTTCTGCCAGAGAACCTAGAAAATATTTTCTATGTTCTCTGTTTCTGCAGAAAGAGCCTTTTCTATAAAAAATTTTGAATTTGTTGAATGCTTTTTATATAAAAAAACGCAAATCCCATCTTACTATTTGCTTTGCTATTCACAGAATGATTGTTAATTTCCCGCAATTTTCTTGCCTTTGAAACAATGTATCGTGTAATATTCATAAGTAATTTTTGCTGTCTTGTTTATACTACATTTTTTATCTAAATGTGTTAAAAGCACAATTTTTCTTGGGGAGCTTTGCCAGGATTATGAAATTGAGCTTTTATTTCTGAAAAAAACTGGGTACTCTACCCATTTTCCTCCTAAAATACAAATTAATGCTTGAAATATGCTAATGAAATATGTAAGAATCGTAAAGGGAATCACCGTCATCAGTATCAGAATAATCCGATTCCTCACAAATTGATGCGGAGTCCTTAAAATTATTGATATCAAGTCTACAAAGGTTACACAAAAAATCTGTCGTGCACAAGGACTTGAACTTTTCACAAATAATCTTTGACGCTCGACGCAAATTTTTTTATGCACTTTTGAAGCGTGCGAGTTTTTTTTTTAAAAAGGATTACAACAAATGTTCCTGAACTTCCTTGTAGACATTTTATAACACAGAATTAAAAATTAAGTGATGTCCCGAAAAAACCGTACCTATACACAGGTGCCCGAATTTTTTATTTTAATGCCACAAAAGATGTCAGCATGACTAATACGTCATCCGCCTGTTGAGTTATGCACTAGGCATACAGTATCGCAAGTGCAAAGGAAAACTTAGATGGAAAGGTATACATTTTTTTCACTTTCTGCAGAGTGCACAAAACTAACCGCGTGAAAAATCCACGCCCAACTTTGACCTGCTGTTGTTGTTGTCATTACTAGTATCATTTGTTATAGAAACTATGTTATTGTTATGCGTATCAGTGAGCGATTTTATAAAAGTCTAATATACATAAACAGAAATTCTAAAATGAAAAGAATATCAACGCATACAAAATGTTTCACAAAAAACACAAACAAATTTTATGCTACTGTTCTTAGGTGCACTTTATATGAGGAAAGGTTGAAATGACTATGAAGAATTGGCTGGTGGACAGAAACCGCTTAACCTACCACTCTGAAATTTTAAGGAGATATTCTTCAAACTGTAGAGCTTATTTAGTTTTAAAATCAACAAATTTAAATAGTCCCATTTTTAGTTATATATATTTATGTATAAAAACTAGAAAAAAAAATGTATGAAAAAAAAATTATTTTTTTATTTTTGTGTACTATTATTAACATAACCTGTAAGGCTCACTTGCACAACGTAAATCTATATTTTTAACTCAGAGTTAATGTCAAATGAGGGGTTAAACTCATACGTTTTTGACAACTTTTCAAATTAACTCTGAGTTAAAAAGATAACTCAGCGTTATGCAAGTGGTGCTAAGTTTCACTTTTTTATAAGAATTCGTTTAGAAACTGCAATGATTTGAAGGACCTTAAAATTGTCGTATTTTTTCGAATAACAAAACTTTAAGAAATTATTACTCGCAAATCTCGCATAATATGCGAAAATAAAAAAAAAGTGTCGATTTATATTGCATCCAGTTTATAAAAGATGTTTCAGACCAAATGATGTGGAACGACCCATACATATTCATATCGCTTTTTACAGAAAGTTATTCTTACAAATAAGTACATATTTACAGAGCGTTTCTGGGACTGCTTAACGAAAAAAAAAATAAAACAACTCACAACATATGTATGAATAACCAGTAAGGAAGTCTAAGTTCGGGTAAACCGAATCTGAAATAACCAACAGTAGTATTCATATGATTTTCGAAATATTCCCTTTCGAAAGTGGGCGTGGTTGAGAAGCGATCTCAATTTATGTGATTTTTGAAATTTTCTATATCGTCCAATTTCAACAGGTATACTCCCTATTATGCTAGTATACCTTGTACCAATTTCATCGTTCTACCGTAATCAGTTAAAAAGTTATGACCCGTAAAATTTTCAAATATGCTTCCCTGAAAAGTGAGCGGTACCACGCCTAATTTAAAAAATTTATCAAAAAATCATAATAGAATGACTAGGGGGTTCATACTACCAAACTATATCATTTTAGCCATTTCCGTTATACGGCTGATACATTAGCGCAAATTCCGAATTATCTCCGCTTTCGGGAGTTAACTTGAGCATAATCTTCATTATAAACTCCCAAAAATTGAGAAGATTTGAGCAGATATCATAACTATTTCACCGCTACTGTCATCGATAAATAAACAAACATCGCAACGACCACTACCAAAATTACGAGTTCGCCGCTACACTAGATGTCACCAAAAAAGAGCGACATCTAATTTTAAACCGCAAGTACTACAACCAAAGCCATCTAGTGCGCTGATTTTTAATCTTCAATTTTGTGTGTATCAGCGTAAAATTTGGATCTGATTAAAGCAGATTTATTGGAGGTAATCTCCGTGTGTGTATCCATAGCATTACCGAATTATATCAATTTAGGTGATTTTTGAAGCTTTAGATATCGAAAGTGGGCGTGGTTGGAGAGCGATTTTATCCAATTTCATCAGGTATACTTCCAACGATACTAGTATGCTTTGTGCCAAATTCCATCGTTCTCTCGAAATCAGTTTAAAAGTTACGACCAGTAAAATTTTCAAAAATGCTTCCCTTAGAAGTGGGCGGTGCCTAGCCCACTATAAAAATGTATGGAAAAATCATAAGAAAATGCCAGAGGGATTCACCTATAAAATTTTAACATTTTAGCATTTCAGCTACCGAGATATGTCTGTCAATTTATGTGATTCTCGAAATTTTCGATATCGAAAAAGGGGGCGTGGTTATCGCCCGATTTCGCCCATTTTCAATAGCAACATACCTTGGCCAGAAATTAACCTGTATACAAAATTTCATTCAAATATCTCAATTTTTACTCAAGTTATCGTGTACACGGACAGACGGACAAATGGACGGACATGCCTTAATGAACTCCTCTTTTCAACCTAAAAACTTTCACATATGGAACTATATATCTGTCTCGATTATTTTGTGCCGTTACGTAGAACCGTTATTGTGAACAAAATTAATATACCCTTGTACTAGTACTAGTACGCTGGGTATAAAAATGTTTTATACATTGTGTACTTAACGAAATAATAAATATAATATAATATATGTAAATGATTTTATTCACTTCAGGTTTTTTAGAGATCAAATGTGATATTTATATCGCATGTAAGTTAACTAATATGCTTTAGTTTATTTTTATTTTATATTTTATTTTTATTTTATAAGGTAGGCAGAAGATTCGGCTTTATTAAAATTTCTTTGATTTAATTAAAATATGTTTGCTTGTTCTACAGCTGTTCGCGGACAGTGTTGTCACTGTCACTTCAATTGCATTTTTCACGTCACTATGGAATCTGGCACTAAAAGGCCTATTACACAATATGTTTTGTCAGCTGTATATATAAGTTTTTTGTATGGATACAGACAAGTCGAAGAGATGGCTTGAATTATAGAAATCAGTACTTTTCTTAAAAATCAGAACGCGAAAGTCAGTACGAATACCGCAAAATCAGTACAAAAGCGTACTGATTTTATTTTTCTGAAAAATCAGTACTTTAGAACGACGTCAGTACATGTACTGACAAAATCAGTATGACGGGCAACCCTAACTATAAGATACTGTACATAGGTATCACCTGACAGGTGGCAGCTACGCATAAACAACCGTATTTTTTTTACTTAAATATACCTATGCTACAGCAAAGAATTTTTTGGCTACAGTGTTACTTATGTATGTATGTATGAGTCGTATGCTAATTTAAAGCAAATGGGTTTCTTTTGCGTCTAGACTGAATCTGAATCAGTTTCTTATGTATATGTATATGCGTTGCATGCCTATTAAAAAAATTTGGTTCATTATAAACGTCAACTTATTGTGCCATCTTCATACCAGTGGCGTGCCTTCCATATAAGCCGAAAAGCCCGGCTTGCCTAGCTAATCCTCTATGAGCTACAATATGTTTCAAAAATGTATCGTAACAATTTCTTTAACGTTTACATTTGGTTTCACTAACTGCCAATAGCATAAACATATAAATAAAGCTCTTCCTGCCATCTGGCGGCTGATAGCAAAACAATTAACATAAAATTTGTTCAGCGCATATGATGGCATCTCTTACTTGCTTACTTAAAATAGCCTTTAACCGCCTAGGCGATGATTGCCATCTCGCTTTTACTTATTGGCTTTTACCTGGCTTTCAAATCCCTTACTAAAATGTCTTTTTGAAGCTACAGTTTTTTTGAATTTAGAAGAAATTTTGTATGCAACTACGAAGCCAGCTTCGTGCTGTTGTTACTATAAGCTTTAAAGCCAAACTGGATATGTATATACATACATATCTACAATGTTAATGTGCAAAGAGCTCTACTCAAAAATTATTGGCGCATATTTTAAAGTAGAAAAAAAGAATTCAATAGTGGTGATTGCTGTAATATTTTTTTTTTTTTGCTAGGCATTATAAAATATAAAAAATATTTTTTAGGTTTCTTAGGTCCACTTGCACGACGCCGAGTTATCTTTTTAGCTCAGAGTTAATTTGACATTAACTCTGAGTTAAAAATATAAATTTTCGTTGTGCAAGTGAGCCTTGGCTTCTATATGGGAAATAGTGCAAGTAAACCTTTTCCCTTGGATTGGTAAAGCTTAAAAAATCTGCAAAACAATAACTTGCCTATTGAAGAAAGTTTTAGTTTAAGTTTTTCCCCGTGTGCAAAAGTCGATAAATATCTATCCTGAACTCTTCTTCTTCGTCTGAAATTTTCTTTGGCAGCAGTATGTGCTTTTGTTGGGGTTATAAGGACTGGGGCTTGCCTTGATTGAAACACGTAGGCACGCCACTGCTTCATACATACATACATATGTACATCATAAAGATCCTGATACCCCGTTTTTGTATTTTTTCCATGCTATGCTATTTCTGAAATTTTAGTCAAATTGTGCACGATCTGTATTTTTGCACAGAACTTCTAATTTTGCATATAAGTAAAAAGAAATTGTGTCGTTGCTTTGCAGCATCCTTCGCAATTTTGTGGTTTTAGTTAATTTGTAAGAATTTTCTTTGTATCAGCAGCTAACATTTAAAGGATGTGGAAACGACGTTTGAATAGCGACCAACACTTTGTCGATGACGGTGCCTATTAAAAAAAATTGGCGCGATCAATTTGTGGTGCGCTGCTTTGAATTTTTTCCTACAAATTGGCGGGCCGTAAAGTTTTTTGCCGATTTCGAACGGTACCTGCAAAACCGATGAATTTTTGCTGAGAAGTCTTTTGTGGCAGGAATACATTAGGAAAGTTTGCGTTATCAATTTTGATGTAGTAGGCCAACTTGTAGAATATACAACTGCCTGTAAATTTGAAAGCATACGCTTTCCATGCCAAAGCCCTTTATTGTGTGGTAAATCTAGCCAGGACCTAAGTTAAATATGTATTTTCCTATATTATAATCCACCAGGATATTTTCCTAGGTAAAAAGTTTCATAAGTAGGTATCCGGGTGTTTTTTTGAACATTCCGGGATTTTTAAACACATTCCATGAGAATTTTGTAACCAGACGCCTCTTACTAGACCTGGAATACTATCAATATTACCACCTTATTATATTTTTAAAACTACCATCGATAGTATCGATATGTTCTTATTATGATGTTATGGCAAGACGTGATATAATTTTACATTGTTGTTGATGTAACCTAGAAAGCTCGACGTGGTCATTGACGTTGGAATTGGAGGCGTTCATTACTGACCGTACTGAATTGATTCCTTACAAATGACTGACATTTCGGTAACAAGTCCAAAAATCTTCGGACATATTTTCTTGTCATTATTAAAACAACCCCGTGTTATTACAGATCCTTTCATATAGCATCACATCACACATTATCGTGTTATCCACTATCACATCACAATAATCATAATTTCGGTGGCAATAAGGGAAAACTACCATAGCCTTTTTTTACTTTTTCAGTAGAGCGTTTCGAAATTTAAAATTGTAGAGTAAATGTATGGAATTTCGAAATAGTTTTTTGGCTATAAAATCCACAATTTTTGAGTAAAAGTCATGAAAATTTATTTTAAGATTTTAGGGAGTATATTTTATCGTGCAGTCCAATGACTTTGGGCCTCATGCATTGGGGGTATAGTCATTAATACAACAACATGTTTCCACTGTCAGAACACATGACATTGCAATAAAAACGAGTGTAAAGAGTAAATTTTATCGTGCGATATAATATCACATCACAAGGATTCCGATGACATTCGCATGCATAGAAGTCGATTGAAAGGTGTCTTCTTTGTTTTTATTACTAAAACAAAATACCTAGATTTTACTCAAGAAACCGCGTCTGATCAAAGGCGACCCAATTATTCAATCATGCATGTCAAATCAAATAATAGCTTAGATATCAAACCTTAATCACCACATGATATCACGTTAGGAAATTGCAAACTTTTAAAATAGTCGATATATCGCCATTGTAGAAAAATCATCGGTAGTGGCCCATTAAAAAAACTATCGATAGTGCCATCGACTGGTGTCCAGCCCTACCTTTTACTTTATAAATATATTCCCTTAGGAGAGGGATACATATAATTATCAAGTATCCCTAAGCTAGTGATTTGATATTGCTGCAGTAGTTCTGAACTTACAGAGTCCCAAAATACACTCAGAAGAACATACTAGTACGAAAGTTGATATGAATTCAGTATAAAAAATTTTTCAACCGAAACTGTGGGCAATACTATAATTTCAAACCTAATTACGAACGAGTGCAAAAGGATAACATTGTAATCACGCTTGTAGGTGAGCGTTATATCCATATAAAAGAAAAGTAGCTCGACGTTCTGGCAATTATTCATCTCCTGGATTTAGCACACGTAGGTATGTAAGAGAGTACACTATCAGCAGGCTGCGTCATTACAAATCCGGTTGTGGGTATGCAAAGTGCTTGATATTTGAAAACACCTTCATCAGATCGCAGTTTGAGTGTTGAAAAGATGAGACCTGAGCGGCAGTAAATATGAATATGAGCCGTTCTGATCAAAGTGTGCGTAAGTTAACTAATAATACACCGACAGCCATAACAACGTCATTACAATCAATCTAACCACAGCCATGGCATATCGGATCCCCATCAAACCCGGCAATTGTTGGCAACCACAAAAGTATACATACGACTATGTATACAGTTTGCACACTCCCATCAGCAAAGCCTGAGAAAGTTAACTGACCGCGTCTTACCTCGCTTACGTTGCCATACAACTATAAAATGTGCAGTATGCGCAGGCGCAGCCACTGCGGCAATCGCAGCCTTCAAACGGCATTGCCAAGGTAAATTGTAAGATACGCAAATGTATAAAGACCAGAAGCTGTTCGTTTTATAATTACAATCAATAAAAAAGGGAGTTACGCCATTTGGGAATGGACAAAAGTGTGTTGATGGCATATGTGCGTGCAAAAGTCGTTTGCTATTGGCGATGCTTGAGATCGGTTGCATTTAGCCGCTGGTTGGAAGACTTAGAGAACTCGGGGTTTTTCTCAAGGAAAGTGCAGTTGCGTAACGAAAAAGGCACCACTTGTTTGCTGTGTACGTCTGTGTGTGCTGATAGTCCACCTGTATTCCTTGTTGTTTTGGTACACAATTGAGCTGTGAAGCCGGTACATAATTTGTGATCCAAAGCGGAATATGCACCCTATGCTATTGATCCAAACGATTGCTGTTTCTTTATCGTTCTTTGTTTTTTTTTTTACGGGCATTTATGTATGTAAATTCTGAGAATTCACATGAAAATGCATAAATAACCGAATCGGGTTTATCACACAGCCGTTGAGTCTCGTGATTTACATTCACATCAAATGATGAATATGGGTAGCTGGGGGATGCGGTGGGTGTGCGCGCATATCTTGGTTTTGGGTTCAGTTTGACTGTTATTGATAAAGCCTCTCATATGTAATATGTATGTTTTGGTGATCTGTTTTTGTGCGCTTTTTTTGTGTGGATTGATTGGCTATTATCGTTCAAGTTGTGGTCAATTACAGTTGTGGCTACTGAATAGTTCTTTGGGTGGGGCGTGTTCGTTCTGGCTTAGTGTTTCAGGGCTTATTACAGAATGAACGAGTCAACGAAATTGAAAGGAGCGCTTCCCATGCACCACAACTGCTCAAGCATGTGTGTAAATATGTATGTAATGGACATATGTATGTTTATTTCTTCCCAGGTTAGCTCGTAAACGAAACTTTAGCTGTATCAAAGGTGTGGGAAAATTTGGCTTCGGATAATGTCTTTGACTTCAATTGAGGTCCTAATTTGCATTTAATTAAATGGAAGAAATTGCCATGTGTGGTGAACATCAAATTCAAAATTTTAATTTTTTTTTTAAGTCAGTAAAAAATTTGGATACAATCAGGTAGCGACTAATTCCCATCCATGCAATTCACATCTTGCTTTTAGCTAAAAATTGGAACTTTTTCAATTTCATTGAAACCAAGGCAAATTAATGCCCGTGTTAGCGTGGACTTAACTTAACTTGACTTAACTTATTTTACAAAAAAACATAGATTCAAAACATTTATTCAACGTGTCATTTAATTTGTGTTTGTTTTTATTATTTCTGAAATTATATTTTTTTGACGTCTTGCTTTGTACTTGCCGTATGAAATTCATTAATCCAAAAATTTAGAACGCTATACAATATATGAGGGATTTTTATTGAAAATACTAAAAAAAATGTATATGGTACCATAGTTCTCTCACGGCTCTCTTTGAACTTAAAAACTTAACTTGGAAATCAAAAATCTGTAGATTACCAAGTTTCTAAGTTAAGCTATTTTTTGGATAACTAAGAACACGTCCTACCCATTTGTTAGATGTAAGATTTTCAAGTCAAATTAAGTCTAGGTCCATGCTAACACGGCCATAAACAAGGTAGAATTGACAACTGAAATATTTTGTTTTTGTAGGAGTTTTTCCTTCAAATAAATGTAAACAATCGTATTAACCCTTTGCCACCCAAGCACAGTTTTTGTGTCCCATATAATTGTTTTACTGAAAAATTAGATAGCATTTGCTCATGCCAAAAAATTGTCAATACCGCTAAATGTGCTAGCCCAAACAGTACCTAACGGAGTAACTTTGGCCACTTTGGAATCTACCTCTTTTGGGACCTTTGCGTTATAAAAATGGCGACTATTGAATATTTGGTCGATTTCCGTCGATGGCACCATAAGAAGGTTGTCGCCAGAATGTCGCAGAAACTGGTGGATTGGTTTCCATTAGAGTTTTTTATACTGAAGTCAAACCAGGTTACCGTCTTATCAAGGAAAATATGTGTCCGCGAAATGAAGTAATCAATTTAAAAAAAACAAGTACAAACTTGTTTGGAACCGGTTCTGGATTTTGAAAGGGCTTCGTTTTTTTTTATTAAAATATCGATTACAATTTTCGGTTTCGAGAAATTAATCGGCTTCGCTGTTGCTGTTGTAAGAGGGACGTGACGGACCAAACAGAGTTGTACGATCTATGCGTCTATGCTCTCACAGCTGCCGAACCAATTTATGCTACTATTCCCATTCTCGATTTCATCAACCCCGTGACCGTGATTGAAATGGACTTTAGTTGCCTCTTGCGACAGGCATTCCACTACGGGCGTTATCTAAACCCCTAACCCGTAGGGGTCATGATCGATTTTAGTCGCTTACAGTTTCGTTTTCGGTCTAAGATCCGGTTGAAAAAAGAGTAATCCATTCATCTTAGCTAAAATGTGCTAGAGTCTAGCTAATCTGAACTCTACACTCTATTTAAACGTGCAAGGTATTGAGGCAAGCGGTATTGTATTTATATGACACAATTTGCTATTTCTTCACACTATTGAAAAAATTTAAAAATCTTAAGCAGAACGGGTTAATATTTTTTTTCATTTCACGGGAAAACTCCTACAGAAAAGAGAGAACTTTCAAGTTCACTGATTAATATACTTTGGTTGAAACTAGGTGTGGAATTTAAAAAAAAGGAAATTTATAGTGATAACATTTCTTTCCTCTCCTTTCCTCTCCTTTTCTTTCCCTCTATCCCTTATCTTTCATTTTCTTTAATTTTATTTCTTTAACTTCCAACAAAAAGAACATCCATAATCACGAGCTTTATGTCTCATGCATACAAGATACCTAGATATTTATGAACAAGTAAGGAAGTCTAAGTTCGGGTGAAACCGAACATTACATACCCAGCTGTGCACATAAAGTGGGCGTGATCGTTCACCGATTTTTCTTATTTTCTGTGGTAGTACTCTACATAAACATAACATGCCTGGTACCTAGTTTCGTAAATCTATCTCACACCGTTCTGAAGTTGTTAGCAGTCGAATTTAAAAATTGCTTGACTCATAAGTGGGCGGTGCCACGCCCACTTTCCAAAATTTTGAAAAAATGATGTAAAGAATATGAAAGTTGATGTATGTACCAAATTATATTATTATAGCGAAATCAGTTAATTAGATATGGACTTTTCAATATTTCCACCTCCTTTCAATATAACTTTTATGAAAAAGTAGGCGTGGTCGCGAAGCGATTTCGTTTATTTTCTATAGCTGAATTTACCACAACAATAGTATGTCCTCTACGAAATTTCGTTATACTAGCATAAACTGTTCTGAAGTTATTAAGAGTCAAAATTTTAAAATTTCTTCAAATATACGTGGGCGGTACCACGCCCCCTTTACAAAATTTTTTATAAAATCGGCCTTAGAACATCTAAATCAATACATATTGCAAATTTTATCATTGTAGCTGCTTCTAATATTGAATTATGTAACCCATTTTATACGTTTTTCGAAATTTTCGATATCGAAAAAGGGGGCGTGGTTATGAACCCAAATAAGTACGCATGCCAAATTTGGTGAAGATATCTCATTATTTGCTCAAGTTATCGTGTTAACGGACAGACGGGCGGACGGACGGACGGACATGGCTCAATCAAATTTTTTTCGATCCTGATCAAATTTATATATGGAAGTCTATATCTATCTCGATTCCTTTATACCTGTACAACCAACCGTTATCCTAACAAAGTTATAATCAGGGTTGGGCATTTTCGCACTACCACTAAAATGCACTACCACTATTTTTTCAGTGATAGTTAAAATTCAAAATCACTATCACTAAAATTTTAGTGATAGTGTTTTTGAATTTTCACTGCACTAAAAAATTAGTGATAGTGAATTTTCATTTTAACTATCACTAATTTTTCAGTGTTAGTGAAAATTCAAAATCACTATCACTATACTTTATTTTAACTAAAAATGCACTATCACTAAGTTTGTAGTAAGCTATGATATTTTACTAAAAGTTTGTTTTGATATCCCATATGATTTGTCGTCTAGTACCTAATAGTGCTACTGTTACCGACAATACAGATTTTTTAGTAAGGTGCCCTAGTACGTATGTACATATATACACGAAAAAGCAGTAAATATCGCTAATAAAAGTTTATATAAGCATGCCTACATATGTCAAAGAGGCTAGAAATAATAAGAGAAACCAGCCATATATTTATATACCCACGATACAATTGAGATCAATCGTACAGTGTTATACGTATGTACAGTGTACAGTGTACATTGTACACTTACCAAAGCTTTGCATTTGCAAACTAACTGTTTTTACTAGAACTCTTGTTTTTAATGAATTATTTGTATCAAAGTTGTTTTGCAATTTTTAAGTTTGTAGTAGGGATGCAAATTCTCCATTTTGAGTACCGAAAATTTCGGGATTGCAAAAAAAGAGATTGGACATATTATTACAGTAGGTACTTCAATAGCGTCTCAGCATTTTCATTTTTCATCAACCATTTTTAGAATTTTTGCCTGGCTGTCTGTCTGTATGTTTGAGGTCGTATTACTCGAAAACTGCTGAATGTGAATAAATCAAACTTTCGCCATTGTCCTAGTACAAAACTTTCGCAAACAATTTAGTGCTCTTCTTTCACATAGAAAAATGTTCATGTAAAACCAACACTTTTTTAACATTTTTCCAGGTTATTGTTTTCTTTTTGCAACGCTACCGCTCAAGTTATTTTACATGAATTTCTTTAAAAACCACTGTGTCTTCCTGTTAATACAACACTATCAGCCCCATTATCTCATCCAAATTTAACAGGATCTTTCTTGTTAGTTAAATTATTCTGTGTGTATGCTGAAATTTTCAAATCAAAACCCAACTTTGGTGTCCATAAAAATAAAACTGCGGCGTTTAGCTTCCGAAAATCTAAAATTTCTCACGGAAATTAATGGTAAAATGGAATCAAAACTACTTGAAAGATTTGAAAAATACTTTTATTTGCATGCTGACTCCTGGGATGCAGTTATTGCCGCAACCCTAATTCCCGAAATAAAATTACAATTTTGCAAGATCTTAATGGAAAGTGCTAATACATACACCATAGACCATGTTCGGGAAAAATTGAAAGTATGTATATGCGACGGAATTTCAAAAAAATTCCGTCCAGGAAGAAAATAATTCGCAAACTTCCATGCGTGCTACTAAACGATTTCTCGAATTTGACAACGACCCTAAAGGTATTTGATAGTGTACTGTTTATAGTAACTTATTTTTTTTAGATACAAGTCAGTGTACAATCTCACATGGCGGAGCTATAGCAACGGAAGTCGATTCCTACTTGAATGAGGATGATAGCAACATTGATGCTTTACGCCGCTTTCCTATAATAAGAAAGATGTTTTTAAAATACAACACCCCTCTTCCTTCCTCTGCGCCAGTAGAAAGACTGTTTTCCTTTGCAGGAATCATTAATCGATCTAAAAGGCAAAATCTTACTGACAATAATTTTGAAATGCTGGTATTAAAGAAGGCAAATAAAAATTGAAAAACTAGAAGTTTAAACATTTAAACACTTATATACTTACTTATTTTTTGCATTTATTTATTTATATGAAATAAAATTATAAACCATTATATTACATATGAAGGTAAGTAGCAAACATGGGGTTATCGACCAGGCTCCCTAATTTTGGTGGTAATTTAGTGAAATTTCCAAGTGGTAGTGCAATTTATTTTCACTATCACTAAATATTTAGTTATAGTGTTTTTTGAATTTTCACTGCACTAAAAAATTAGTGATAGTGAATTTTCATTTTAACTATCACTAATTTTTCAGTGTTAGTGAAATTCGATTTTAACTATCACTAAAAAAATAGTGCTAGTGAAACCCGTAGTGCATTTAATTTTTAGTGCACTATGCCCAACCCTGGTTATAATACCCTGTGTACAAGTACAGCTGGGTATAAAAAAAAACAAGCCACCTACCCTAAATCACGTCTGAGAAAGTGATCGCATTTGTGTTGTTTCGCGTTGCAAAGCACTTGATATGCACACACACAACCAGTCAAGCAAGAATTGCATACGAAAGCGGAGTTAATTCGAAACTTGTGCTAATGTATCAGCCCTATTACTTTGATCAGAGAACATATTTTCTATGTTCTCTGCTTCGATTAAAATTTTGTCAAACCAATACAAAAGAATGTATACAAATCATATTGCTTGAATGGTGAATTCTGTCATACTTAACAAAAACAAAAACTCAGACGGCAGTGACGACAAAAACGATTGTAGCGGTGGTCACGTCATCACCCAAGTACATACTCGTACACAGAGAAAAATGAGCTCGTCATATCAATAAACATCACGGTCAATTCTTATCCACTGCACTATTCAATGCTGTGGACTTAACTGTATTGAAACTGTTAACCTTAACTTAACTTTTGTTTTAACAGAAAATGTTTGTTGTTTAAGGTGTTGCTCTACATACATATAGACTGAAATAAGTGATATTTTAACACCAAAAGGAGTCAAAGTAAAAAATAAATATTTTTTTCAGAGTTCTTATATCGACTTTACCGAGAATCGAGCTCAGGTGTCTGCCGTGAGGCCATCGTATATTTATGCTTACCAGCGTCTAATTACAGCTTTGCTCTAAATCACACCCCACTTTCTAACGTTGCCTTGTTGGCTTCACCGAGAATCAACCTCACACTATTTGACTGCTGAACGGAGGTGCCTGTCGTGATGCCATCGTGTTCTTATGGTTGCCGGCGTCTAGTTACAGCTTTGTTCTATGACAGCAAATTTTAGTTAGATCAACAAAAGTTCTGTCAGTTTTACCAAATTATGTTATGCAGTTACTTCAACAAGAAATCAGTTCAAATAACCCACATTTGCAAATTTAAACAGAATTTGGTCAACTTCAGGATTTCTGTACGGGATTGTTGATTTTACCAGTGCCATTTTTCCTGTGTACTATGAAAATCGACATTCAAATCAAAAATATTCTTACATACATGGACTTAAGTACCCACAAAAAAGTGTGTGTCGATATAACGCTTACTTAATTTCTGGAAAAGATTTTTAGCAGGCAGGTCCAAGTATTGGCTCTTTTTATCGGCTGTGGCCCCCAACAACAAACCAATATGAAACTGTCGAACTTATTATAAAAATAAGTGTTCATTCTGGATTTAGGAAGTTTTCTTTGCTACTGCTCCATTTTCTAAGAAAAAAACAAAAAAAAAAAAAAACAAGTAAGGAAGTCTAAGTTCGGGTGAAACCGAACATTACATACCCAGCTGTGCACATAAAATGCTGTTATTCTTTGTTTTGTATAATTAATGGTGTTAAAAGCCTGGCCAGTAATACATCTGTACATGGTTTCATTCTGGACTCATTTTGCATATTCCGGTTTCCTAACTCTCGTTTAGAGAACTTAAGTTCAAAAGTGGGCGTGATCGTTCACCGATTTTTCTTATTTTCTGTGGTAGTACTCTACATAAACATAACATGCCTGGTACCTAGTTTCGTAAATCTATCTCACACCGTTCTGAAGTTGTTAGCAGTCGAATTTAAAAATTGCTTGACTCATAAGTGGGCGGTGCCACGCCCACTTTCCAAAATTTTGAAAAAATTATGTAAAGAATATGAAAGTTAATGTATGTACCAAATTATATTATTATAGCGAAATCAGTTAATTAGATATGGACTTTTCAATATTTCCACCTCCTTTCAATATAACTTTTATGAAAAAGTAGGCGTGGTCGCGAAGCGATTTCGTTTATTTTCTATAGCTGAATTTACCACAACAATAGTATGTCCTCTACGAAATTTCGTTATACTAGCATAAACTGTTCTGAAGTTATTAAGAGTCAAAATTTTAAAATTTCTTCAAATATACGTGGGCGGTACCACGCCCCCTTTTCAAAAATTTTTACAAAATCGGCCTTAGAACATCTAAATCAATACATATTGCAAGTTTTATCATTGTAGCTGCTTCTAATATTGAATTAACCCATTTTATACGTTTTTCGAAATTTTCGATATCGAAAAAGGGGCGTGGTTATGGTCCGATTTTACCCATTTTCAATAGCAATCTATTCTGAACCCAAATAAGTACGCATGCCAAATTTGGTGAAGATATCTCATTATTTGCTCAAGTTATCGTGTTAACGGACAGACGGACGGACGGACGGACGGACAGACGGACGGACATGGCTCAATCCAATTTTTTTTCGATCCTGATCATATTGATATATGGAAGTCTATATCTATCTCGATTCCTTTATACCTGTACAACCAACCGTTATCCTAACAAAGTTATAATACCCTGTGTACAAGTACAGCTGGGTATAAACAATAAAAAAAGAAAAAACGTTGTTAGGTAGGTACAACTTTGCAGGAAGGGCTCCTCGATATGTTTTCTGAATAATATTTTGAAAAGTATCATTTCTAAGTCTGTTCATTAAAATTATTACTGGGATTTACGAATATTGTCATTTCTCTTATAAAGAAAAAATAATTAGTAAAATCCAGTAACAATACTTTTGTTAATAAACAGACCTTCTGTTTCTTTCTTCTGAGTTTACTGCGGGCTCTCAATAACAAACGTAAGCCCTTCTTTTCTGGGAATGCCATTTTTTGATGCTATATTAGGGTTGTTCTTATAATCAAATGTAATATTTTTCCAGTCTCGTCCCCTAGATAGATTGCACCACTGTCAACCCTATCGCACATACATTTTTATCCCGATTGGAAATGGTTTAGGCGTGTCGCATAGGGGTCAAAGTTCAGATTTCCCTATGGAGACTCATACAACAAAAGTGATTTTTCTTTTTATCTAATACTCGAATTCGATAGTCCAAGGAAACGTGCAGTTTCAAAAGGGTTGGACCAGAGAGACAGATGAGTTAGAAGAGTCGGTTCAATTGAACAGTTAACGAGATGTAAAGTGTCATGGGGGACATACCACATGCAGAACATGTGTCAGATATAGTGTTATTTAGTCTGGATAAGTAAGAGTTGAACCTGCTACAGATTGCAGGGCCCTTGGTAAGGTGCTTTCTTCTTCAGCAATATCGGGTGGAAGACTGTTTAGAACGGGGTTCACAGGCCGAGATCCGACAAAGGTATCAACCGACTCAGTGTGGATGTCGGTTAAAGCCCGCTTATGACTGCGCAATTCAAACGGCTAGGTAATATGATGCCGGATCTCGTCATAATGCTTACGGAGTTGTTTCCTTATATTTCTTGGGGCGGGTATGTGTCCAAAAGATGGCGGTTTGGATGTCCTGGCTTGTGGCAGTTCAGAAGGAATTGCCTGCTCATCATTTCCGCGTGCTCTCTTACATTGAGCAGTTTTGCCTCTTGATGGAGGTGAGACTCAGGAGACATGAGGAGACATCCCGTAGCAGTTCTAATAGCCGCATTTTGGAAGCCTTGTAACTTCGTCCAGTGGGTGTTATGCACGTTAGGTGGCCATGTGGGTGCAGCATAGTCAAAGACGGGTCGGCCAATGGCCTCATATGTAGTCAGCAACGTTTATTTATCTTTTCCGAAGTACTGCCGGCAAGTGACTTGAGGATCTTGTTACGACCTCGTACCTTTGAGACCACTGCAGACACATGACCAACAAATGAGATAGTATTATCATCATATCATAGTAGTATCATTTGGTGCGTCCGGGTTGGGTCAAAATTCTGCTTTTTTGGAAATTCTGCATTCATAATTCCGGAAGTCGAAATACCGGAAATCAAAATTATGGAAGTGCGCCCTTTTTTTGTTATCCCCACGCAGTTTTAATCATTAATTACAGAATTTTGCCTTTAACATTTAACTGGACTTGCTCTGAAGGAATTAAAAACAAATGTACCGTTCGTATTGACACACAATTTCATGGCTGTGAAATGTTATACGAAAAAAAATTAACATTCTCATGAACCATGGGCGCATAAAAAATCGGTTGCAGAAACAAATAATCTCGTTAAAAATATGGTTCGCTCGAGTTTTCTGCAGCCTAGCCAAATAATTCAGCGTTCGGTATCTATGACAGAAAAACATATTGGACATTATCGAACACAACGGAATAGTTTAAAATGTTTTAAAGAGCCAACTTGTGTTGAAGAAATAGACATTCCTTTATTATCACTTTATGTTTTGGAAGGTCAACTATTTATTTTAAGTGAGAAAGTTATTAAAGTTATGGCGAATGCATTCTTATTTTTGGAACAAAATCTTCGCTGCAGTTGTTAAATGAGAGCGACTGCTGGATTATGGACGGTACATTTGACGTTGTTCCAACGATGATGAGGCAGCAATTTTCCATACACGTAAGAGTAGAAAGACAAATTGTTTCGCTGGCTTTCTATCTTATGACCAAAAAATCAAAGTCAATGTATACTTATTTCTTAAATATAAGCAAATTTATATAAAATACACGATTTTGCTCAAATTTTGGGGAAAAAATTTCCAGAATTAATTTTGGAAAACGAAAATTCCAGAATTATGAAAAACCAGAATTTTTAATTACAGCCAAAAAAGCCGAAGGAAGTGCGGAATTCCGATTTCCAGAATTTTGTCGACCCAGAATTTTGATTCCGGAAATTTGAATTCAGAATTTTGACCGTTTCCGGGTGCGTCCATGTCGTAAATAGTGTCGCCGTAGATTTAGTCGGTGATATTTTCAGATTTCGGTGGGTGAAAACTTGGAATGGTAGCAGAGGTAAATGTTAATTTTCGCACAGAGTTAAACAGTAAGGGGGCCCTTCCCCGTCGCTATTATTGTACAGTCGTCGGCATACTAAGCGATTGCGACGCCCTCTGGTGGTGGGGCATTTTCGATAGATATAAGTTAAACAGTGTCGGGGATAGGCATGATTAACTGTATCAAAGGCCTTTGACAACCCAAATGATACTAGCATAGTCCTATGAATTGATTGGGGTTGATTTAGGCCGCTATTTATCTGGGTTGTAATGGCATTGAGCGCGATGGTGGTACTACGAAGCTTACGGAAGCCATGTTGATGACTAGGAGTAGTCTGAACTTTGACCCCCGTGTGACACGCCTTAATCGTTTCCAATCTCCACCTAAATTTTTGTGTGATATTTTCGGCTATATTACTTTAGGGTTGAGCCTTTGAAAATCGGATGATAAAATTATTTCCCTACAAATAAGGACCACCCTGATTTATATATGAGGAGCTTCAAACCAAAACGCAATAAATGTATACTGATTCAGTGTATATTTATTGCGTTTTGGTTTGAAGCTCCTCATATGTACATATGAGCCGTTTAAAGCACAAGTAGTAAAAGTTCAGTTTTTGTTTTTTTTTGTTAAGCATGACGCAATGTAGGGGAAAATGTGTTCTATATAACAAGCTAAAGGAGTAACTCTTAGCGCCCATAGAAACCGAATAAGTAGCAGAACTAACTTGTGAAATCAAGGGTACCCCCTATTTGTTGACATTACAAAACCTTCAATATCTCAGTTCGAGAAAAGTGGACTTATACCACTTGTGCTTTATGGGGCTCATATGTATATTCATACATGCAATTGGACCGTTTGACTGACTGCACTTGCATGCTCTGTTTGACCAACCCTGCTGAGCCATGGTCGGCGTTTAGATGGTAAAGGACACCCACTTTATGGCTGTCATTCATGTCATTTCCAGCAAATTTTATGTACCGTATTAAAGGTGTTCCTTTATGGAATTTACAGAACGTCATGCCTATGGTGGTTTGTGGTGTGTCCTAAAAGCTCATGACATGCAAAGTTCGACGACGTAAATTATTGCCGTAAATTTATTATCGCTGATGGCGTTTCCGTCAACTTAAGACGCTCTCGTGCGCAACGCAAGCGCCAGTACAAATGAAATTACATACATACTTTGTTTAAGCTTTTGCATGACATGTGATCGGCGCTGAGGCTTCGATTCGTTGAGTTGTTATTTACAAAATTGCGTCGACTGAATCCCTAATGTAACCACAAATAATTAATAATCCTAAAAAATGGGAGTTGAGCTAAACATAAAAAAAATCGATTATTTTACTTCTTTCTCTGTGTGCGTACAAACCAAATTTTGATTCCATTTCATGTGGTCAATGAATAAATAAAAGTAACTATGTACATGGGCGGTTTGAATACTTAAAAGGAGGGCGCGAGTCCTTTTAGGATGTCAACTTGTAATTAAAATCAACAGGAAGCCTATCCTTCCTTTTGCCGCCACAGAAACGCACTTAATAACTTTAAACGACTCTTAGTATGGGGCCTACATAACAACATTGTACATGCATTTTATGATAGTATGAGTATACAATAAAGTGGGTAATAAGCATATGATGCACACTCCTTACTGATCGAGGAGTGCTCCAAAATTAGCCGAAATTCAGTGCTCCGGTTCGGCATTCCATCAGAGTAGCAAACAATAATATACAATGGCCACTATGGAGGTAGCTGCAATTGGTTTAAAAACTTGATTGAAATAAAAGTACAAAAAAAATTTATTTATGAAAAAAGTTATTTCTTCAGGGACACTATTAATACCGGACTTTTTTTGCATTGCAAAAAAAATCCAAAAAATAAAATTGTATTCCTTCCCTGAAATTTGTAGTTATCAGTTTTGGCGTCAAAACGACGAAAGCAAAAAATCCAGAACTGTTATAACGATGTAAATCTGATGCCCCGTACAAAAAAATATTTTTTGAACAGGTGGCAACATTTTTTTATAAAAAAAAAAACGATAATAATAATAATAATAAATTACTCATTTTCAGAAAGGCGACTTAAAATTTAAAAACAAACAAAAAATATATTTAAACCGGTGGCAGCTCTCTTCAAGAAAAATTGGACATTTCCCCACATCTATAGTCTAAAGGGTCAAATATATAAAGCTTTGTCAACCTCGCCTGACGTTTGCAACCTCAAAACTTTACGCTTAACTTCCAAGGTATGCTACAATGAACGTTTCTCTTTTATACATTTGTTTTCGTTATTTATTTCTTTGCATTTAGAGCAAGCTAAATTTTAGATTTTGCCAAATTTCAACCTTGCTTCAACTTTGAAGTTTTCTATTTGCCATGTTTCGTTGAAACACGTTTATTGAAATTATCTGTCAAAGTCCGAGGTAAAGTTGAAATAAAGTTTTATGTAATTGACCCTTGAGGCCTTTAAGCTTCAATTCAACGTGGAAAATCAAACAAACTTTATAGAACAAAATATTTTGAAATAGGCAACCCCTTTTTAAAAAAATCCAAGCTTTCTGCACATTACAGGTGGAGCCCTTACATTTGACACCCCATTTTTTAGAATGGTTTAGCGGTGCTCATCTTAAGCTCTTTCTTTCGCCTATTATATACAAAGAAGATATCGACTGCTGAGGAGGACCTCTATTTTTCGAAAACGCCCCTAAGACTTTGTTTGAAGAATGCTCTATTTAAAATTTATTTGTAAATTTTAGAAAAGGGTGATATTCCACTCAGTAGTCGATATACAGTCCTTAATATTACACGGCTAAAAAATTAGCATAAATTTTAAAACCCTCCAAAAGTACGTTATTCCAAACCTTTCAATTAGCTTCAAAAATTTTCAATTTCTTTTGTTTTCGATTTAAGATCTAAAAATAAAAAATGAAAAAGCAGTCTAAAATTTGTATTTATTTTGGTTTTTCTGAAAGATTTTTCAAGTCACTGAATTTGCTTTTGTGAGTACTCAGATATAGAACAATATATACTCAGATATAGAACCACAGGGTCCTTTGAAATTTGCAGCGTACAGTCGTTTTGGCTTTCGAACGCAGTGTCATTTATGCGACAAGCACCTGAGCAGTTACATTTCAACTTATGTATATACTTATGAAGGTAGTTGGACCTTTGGGACTCAATATTTTGTCTCCATTGATCGTTCTTGCTGCCCCACGTGCACAAACATATTAAAGTAGTATGTATGTAGCTTTTATGTGTTTGTGCATTTGTGTCCCTTGTTTTGGATTTAATTTATAATTGACTCGCAATAAACAAATGTGCTGAAGCTTCACATGCATATCTCGCCCCCTCCCTCCGTTCAAGCAGTCTTTGCCATATGTGATGTTCGTAATGGTGTTAGCAGCGGCGCATTGATCATTTGCATCCTGTCGTCAGGTTCATTTAAACTGTAAGAACGTAACTGTCGGTGTCGGCAATGGTGGGTTGCAGCTATAGGTGGACATACACAATCCTGCTGAGTCGCCGGACTGTTATGGACAGCGTGTGCTGAGAGTGTAGCGTATTTGGTTGGGGATCGGTGATCAGTGATCAGTTAGTTGGTCGTTGATCAGTTTGTATCTGTAGGCGCCAATGTCTTCAACGCCGCAGGGGTCTGTTTTGTGCGTTGTGCTTCAACGCTGCCGGATTATGTTTCGAGTGCACGGATAATGCGCGTATTTGCTGAAGTTGTTGTTGCTTGCAACTAAAGTGGAATTGCAAAAACAAGACTAAAAAACAAAATTAACTGAGATAGAACCCAGCAAACCAGCTTCGGAGCGCTCTTAAATCTGAGCTCTTATATGAGCTTTTTCATGAGTTTTTTCGAGCATGCCCATAATTATGATCGTTATATGAGATTTCCTGAGCCTGTTTCGATTTAAATATCGGAATCTTTTCTATTTGAAAAAGTTTTTGTAATAACATCGAATATTGTTTAAATAATAATAATTTGATGTACCTATGAAAATTAATGTTGGAAAAGGGGAATGGGAAAGAACGAGATAAAGACAGAAGGTACGGAAAAGCTAAAGAAAAAAGAATTAAAATGAATAAAAATAGAAAAGAGGAAAAGGCTCTTAAAGGTACAAAAAAATCAAGCCAAAAAGAGTCTTTTATGCACTTTTAGGGCTCAAAAAATCATCATACATCATCAACATATGAATGACCAGTTTCATAGAAAAAGTCCCTCAAATATGAGCTGTTTATGACTCTTAATGATTATTTTTGTAGCTCATTATGAAGGTGAACGCTTCGTGGATATTTATACTCATTTAGAACTCTTATGGTTTGTTGGGAGCGTAAAAGAGCAACAAATAAAAAAATCACTGAAATGCTTGCTGCTGGATTATAAAACTTTGAGTATGTTAGGTGTGGGGTGGGTGCAAGTGCGGAAGGAAATTGTTTGGGGACAATGTTTAAGAAACGGAATATACCTATCGTGGTATAACATAAAAATGTCACAAAACATTGCCCAAGTAGAACTAATGACATGGAAACGATGCAGCCATTTACATATATTTACCAGAGCTGCAAACCAATCCAAAAATCGGTTCAACTTTGTGAGTCTTTCTATGTGAAATTGTCAAATGGTTGGATGCGATCCCGTCCGATTTGAATGAAATTTGGTGGGGAGCTTGCTTATATAAAAAAAAATGTGTACAATTGTAAATTTTTTTAAAGCCCACTTTTATACTCAAATTCAAGGACCCGGACTTTTATTTCAAAAAATGTCGAGTGAAAAAAGTTATTTGTGGAACTTCGTTTTTTTTTTAACAAATTTTTTGGTCAAACCTGGACATTTATTTTTTCTTGCCAACAGTAAAAATTAACTTTGATGGTTTCACATTTAATTTAGATTCGCGGTTAGTTTGTTTTGAAGAGGTCTTGTGTACACAGAGCCAACAATGCCTAATAAAATAGAACAAAAGTCATAAGATATCTCTATAGATTTTCTTCAAGAAGATGTGCTTCTTATTATTGTAGAGACAGTCTTTTTAATGTTATTAAGAAGATTTTCTTTTTAATATTTTAAATGAAAAATAAAATGCTATCGCCCTCACCGAGAATCGAACTTACAATTTGGAATGATAAACCCAGCTGTTAACCATCAGGCCATCGCTCACTTTTGATTGCTAGCGTCTAATTACTGATATGTGTATAGTTGTTAATGTTTCAAAGGAAAATCTCATAAATATAATTGAGAAGATTTCTTTTTAACATTTCTAATTAGGAAAAAAAGAGAGAGAATCGAACTTACAATTTTTCGATTGCTAAACCCAGCTGCTAACCATCCGGCCATCGTATACTAATAATTTCCAGCGTCTAACTACACCTTTGTACTAAATGTATAGTTTTTTTAATAAGAATTTCTTCTTAAAACCAAAAAGATTTCCTTATAGTTTTTTCTTCGTTTCCACCGTTGCGACAGTGGCGTGCCTACGTGTTTCAATCAAGGCAAGCCCCAGTCCTTATAACCCCAACAAAAGCACATACTGCTGCCAAAGAACATTTCAGACGAAGAAGAAGAGTTCAGGATAGATATTTATCGACTTTTGCACCCGGGGAAAAACTTAAACATTTAGGTTTCTTCAATAGGCAAGTTATTGTTTTGCAGATTTTTTAAGCTTTTCCAATTCAAGGGAAAAGGTTTACTTGCACTATTTCCCATTTACATACATCGCAGAAGCCAAGGCTCACTTGCACAACGAAAATTTATATTTTTAACTCAGAGTTAATGTCAAATTAACTCTGAGCTAAAAAGATAACTCGGCGTCGTGCAAGTGGACCTAAGAAACCTAAAAAATATTTTTTATATTTTATAATGCCTAGCAAAAAAAAAAAATATTACAGCAATCACCACTATTGAATTCTTTTTTTCTACTTTAAAATATGCGCCAATAATTTTTGAGTAGAGCTCTTTGCACATTAACATTGTAGATATGTATATACATATCCAGTTTGGCTTTAAAGCTTATAGTAGTTGCATACAAAATTTCTTCTAAATTCAAAAAAACTGTAGCTTCAAAAAGACATTTTAGTAAGGGATTTGAAAGCCAGGTAAAAGCTAATAAGTAAAAGCGAGATGGCAATCATCGCCTTGGCGGTTAAAGGCTATTTTAAGTAAGCAAGTAAGAGATGCCATCATATGCGCTGAAAAAATTTTATGTTAATTGTTTTGCTATCAGCCGACAGATGGCAGGAAGAGCTTTATTTATATGTTTATGCTATTGGCAGTTAGTGAAACCAAATGTAAACGTTAAAGAAATTGTTACGATACATTTTTGAAACATATTGTAGCTCATAGAGGATTAGCTAGGCAAGCCGGGCTTTTCGGCTTATATGGAAGGCACGCCACTGCTTTGCGACTACCCCTTTGCCCAAAAACTGATCATGAAGACAATCTTATTAATTTTATTAGGCATTTTTGGCTCTGTGTAGTGTGTAGTGTGGCTACGGCAGTGGATGCAAGTACATAATATGTCCCATGTAACAAACGCCTACCACAAGTAGGCCATCATACCGCCCCTTTCTTCAGGAGGACGAACCTACCCGAAAAAGCAGGACGATCGATTCGAAACGGTATTCCGTTTTGAGGAACAAAAGCCCACCAATATTTGAGCCGTTTAAAGCTCAAGTGGTGTAAGTCCAGTTTTCGTTTTTATTGATTTAGGCATAACACTATATACACAGAGCCAACAATGCCTAATAAAATAGAACAAAAGTCATATGATATCTCTATAGATTTTCTCCAAGAAGAAGTTCTTTTTAAATTTGAAGATAAAATCTTATTAATGTTTACAAAGGGAAATCTTGCAAAAAACAAACCGATTTCTTCTAACAAGAAGATTTGACTTATTAATGTTTTCAAAGAGAAATCTTGCAGAAAATGAATTGATTTCTTAGGGTTCTTTTTAATAAGATGATCTTAGGGTTCCTAACAAGAAGATATGACTTATTAACTGATTTCCGCATAATTGTATGTGTTAATAAGATGATCTTAGGGTTCCTAACAAGAAGATTTGACTTATTAATGTTTTCAAAGGGAAATCTTGCAGAAAACGAAATGATTTCTTAGGGTTCTTTTTAATAAGATGATATTAGGGTTCCTAACAAGAAGATATGACTTATTAACTGATTTCCGCCTAATTGTATGTGTTAATAAGATGATCTTAGGGTTCCTAACAAGAAGATTCGACTTATTAATGTTTTCAAAATGAAATCACATATTATTGAGAAGATCTTCTTTTTAATATTTCAAATAAAAAAAAATAAAAATTATTTTTCAGAGTTCTTACATTGTCTTCGAGAACTTCAGATTATCAGTTACGATTCAGATTTAGATTTCTCTTGTATTGCCTTTACCTTCTTATGTTGCCTTTTTATATTTCCTTCAAGCCATCTCACCGCACTCATGTAAGGAATTACATTGCCTTCCACACTTGCCATATTGCCTCCACCGCGAATCGAACTAACCACATATTGAATGCTGAACACAGGTGCTTACCATCGAGCCATCGGGTACTTCTGCTACCCAGCGTATAATTGTTCTACATGATGTCTGCTGACGATGATGCAAGATTTCCCTTTGAAAACATTAATAAGTCAAATCTTCTTGTTAGGAACCCTAAGATCATCTTATTAACACATACAATTAGGCGGAAATCAGTTAATAAGTCATATCTTCTTGTTAGGAACCCTAAGATCATCTTATTAAAAAGAACCCTAAGAAATCATTTCGTTTTCGTCGTTTCGACTACCCCTCAGCCCAAAACCCGCTCATGAAGACAATCTTATTAATTTTATTAGGCATTTTTGGCTCTGTGTATAACACGCTAATGGCTTAACCCCTAGTTTCCATAGCAACCTCGTAAAAAGCAGAACTTACTTGTGCAGTGAATGCTTTAAGGGTCAGTTACATAAAGCTTTATTTTGGCTTTACCTCAAACTTTGACTTTGACAGAAAAGTTCAGTATACGTATTTAAACCAAGCATGGCAAATTGGAGACCTCAAAGGTGAAGCGAGGTTGAAATTTGGCAAACTGTCAAATTTTGCTTGCTTTGACAATCAGATGTTGATGACTTTGCTTTAATTAAAGAATAAAAAGTTAGAGAAAATAATAATTAATTCATTTTTTCTCTATTAAATTAATAAATTAACTAAAACACTCTGAATGCAAGGAAATAAATAACGAAAACAAATGTATAAAAGAGAAGCGTCAAGGCGTTCATTGTAGCATACCTCTGAAGTTGGACGCAAAGTTTTGAGGTAGCAAATGTCAGGCGAGGTTAACAAAGCTTTATGTATTCGGCCCTTTACCTATTAGTTGACAGCACAAGTGGCGCAGTTGAGTCACCAAAAGACCCAGACAAGACTGGGGTAAAAAAAACTGTGATTTTGGGAAAATCATATTAATTTTATTTTTCAGTATGTTAAATTGTAGAAGTACATATATCATTGCTAGTTTAGATTTTGCAGAAAAAATTTAAATTTTGTATTGAAGAAATTGCTCAACACCCCCTACGTAAAAAATTGGGGAAATTTTGAGCTATTGCGTACTCAAATGTTTGGTAGAAATTCTGCAAAAAGTGTCGGAATTTTTTTCTTCCTTTTTTCGACCGTTGAAACTTTAACATATGCGTTTTATATTAAAAACACATATGTTATGACATATGTTATGACTAAACCACATTCACTGTTTTGAATTGGAGTGTCATTAATATTGATTTTGTTTTTGCTCTAAATAAAACGTTAAAACCATTTACAGCACAAATTGTGTAAGTACTTTAGGGTACTCGAAAACACCAAATTTATGAATAAAAACTTTCGAAAACATGAATTTAAGTTAATATAACCTTTTTCTGAAATTTTATTGAAAAAAAAATAGTTAAAATGTTCAATCCCGATTTTTATATTCAATCTTTAGCAAACCCTTTAATATCTAGAAACAAGAATAAGTGGATTTATGCAACTTGAGCTTCGAAAGGCTCATTTGTGAAAAGAAACTAACTGAAAATATGTCGATTTTTTAAGTAAACTTTGAGTTTGTTCAAAAGCTCTTCAGAATCATTGTACCTTCTCCGCGGGTTTGAACAGGAATTATACTACAAGCTTCATGTACTTTTGTGTGCACATGCCCACCAATCAACATATGGTTATTACGCTACTTTATTGGCCTCACAGCATACTGAATGTTATCGTTCATTCAAGCGGCTGACAAGGTAATCTCGATTGGAACACGAATTCAACGTGCAGTTTTTATAAGTTCATACCCTGCAGGAAGTCAGAAACTATTAGAACGACTTCGTTTTGCAAAAAAACACGCAAGAGCCATGATTCAAATTTTAGCTCTAATATGAAAATCGATAAAAAAAATATTATCACATGCATATCCTTCCAAAGTTGTATCACTGTACGGTTGAAAAGAACATGGTTTTTGTTTATTCATTTTCGATATCCAACTCTTATTTACATACATTTTTTTAAACCGTCTAAACATCGTTCTCTTTATTTTTCGTTTTTATTTTATTTTTTTAAACTAAATTAATTTTATTTTACTTTATTAATTTTTTTTTTTTTATTTAATTTATCTTAATTTTATTAAATTTTTTGTATTACATAATTTATTTATTTTAACTCCATTTTATTTGGATAATTTTTTTTTTATTTTATTTTATATTTTATTCTAAACCATTTAAGCTAGAGAGATTCTTGGCGTTCTTAATGTCTTTTGGTCCACTTTTCCAAAACTATATATTTTCCTTACAGGGTACCCAGGTACATACACGCACCCACCTGTGTGCAAATTCTAAATCATACCCAAGTAACCAACTGCTGGAAAGACGGGGCAATGGGTAGTTTCTGAAAAGTCTTTCTTCTCGTTTGACATTCGTTAAAGAGTTGGCCAAACTTCAAAGTTCACTGATAAGAAGATTTGCCAAACAAATCCTTTCTTTTATTTGTTGAGCATCCTACCGAAGAAAGGTGTGAGGGAAAGCTCGCCGGTTTATTATATTTCCGTTTTCTCTGGCTCAACAATATTGAAGTATCTGCGTATGTAAATAGGTAAGTTTTTGTGTAGGTATGTGTGGCCAGTGTAGCTTCCCAACAAACATTTTTAGCTAATCTCAATTTGAGATGCATTTGAGAACCAATCATCTTCTCAAATCTCAAACGTTCGTTTTCAATTTGAGGCTAAATAACCGTTGATAGCGTTCTCAACCTAAAAGGTTCATTTTTAATATGGGATTTTCCCTGATTTTCAAATTGAGGACGGCAGAATTTTCAAACGTTTCTCAAACTGAGCGGAGTGGATCGAAATGGAATCCACATGCTCTCATTGAAATATTTATTCAGAGATGCCAATCATGCAAAACAAATACCCATTTTAATAAAAAGCGAGTTTCCATTTATGCAGTGAAGTTTTACTTAATACTTTTTTAATTAATATAGTTCAACAAATAATCCTGTTATATAAACAACATTTGAGAAGAAGTTGAGAATAGATGTTTTCTCAAACGCTTGAGTTTTTGGTGCTCGATGTTTGTTGGGTTTTCACACATTTGTTCGACGATTGCTTTATTCGTTATATTTATGTAAATACGAGGGAATATACTTACTTACACAGTGTTATCCTTCAACATTTGCAGTAACCTTATGCTCCCTTTTCTTTGATGCCATTTCAATTCTTTTTATAGAAGAAAGTTTTTGACATTTAGAAAAACTGAAGATTTTGCATGCACCGACAGGTCGTTTGTCGATTAGTTGCATTGACAAGTCAGCTACGTAGCTTCTGTGTTCGGAGGTTGGAGGGCGGAAACTAAAGTAGGATTTGAATTATTGTACCTGGCTTTTCTTTGCTTGGTCGAATGAGTTGGGTCTCAAAGGGTTACTTTGTTTTTGGGTTTTAGCTGACGTCAGCTTTACATCTTACAATATTTTATTTATGGCGTTTGGACAGTGGAGATAGATTAGCTTTGTTTTCCCACATGAAACCTATTAGCAGAAGTAAAAGCAGTAAACGCAGGGATTTGCAGTCAAAGAGATGAAAGATTCCTTTTTATTTCGGTGTAATTTAGTAGCTTGTATTACACTCATGTATGCTCATACTTAATTACATATATACATGTGTAAAAAAATGATTGGATCATTGGTCATTGGACCAAAATACAAAGAAGGGGAAAAATGCATTGCTATTTTGTCTTTTTAACACATATCGCAGGTAAACAGAAGTGAGTCAGACTTCTCCATAAGATTGTGTCGCTTATGATTGTTTAGATAATAGCTTCGGGTCAGTATTTTATTCTGAGCAATTAGAAGTAAAATAACTAAACGAAAATCAGTATAATCAGATGTCCCCTCGGTTTTTCGCATGACACTCATTGGGCTGCCCTATTGTGACAGGACTAGAATTTGAGGTGGTATTCTCTGGTAAGTTATTGACGGACATTGTTACAGTTAAACTAGGATTGTACAATCAGTGCTGTAGAGAAAGAAATGCAATAACTTAGCTACTCAAAGTGTATAACAATAAATAACTAATTTTCAAAAATGTTCTTAATCTCATTGTAGTGCAAAAATCGACCTCATCGGGTGGAAATATGTTTGACAAGACCATAAATTACTTTACACCACCGTATTATATACATAAAATAGTACATTTACACCGCACCAAATTTGGCGCTTTTTTCCATACAAATATCATTTTCCAAATTTGGAATTCCATCACATTTGACCTCACTTGCCGCAAAATACAATCCACAGTTCCTCAAAATAGCAACCCTGCGGCTGTTCCACATTAAGGATTGCCCAAGCAAGAACCCTAATGGGTAATTGACGTGTGATAACTTTTTGCTGTAAATAACAATTTCAACTAGTTTTTTTAAAGAAAATAAAGAAGCCTTATTGATTCTTCTTTTATTATTACTCTACAGGTGTTTAAATAATCACGGTAATGCATTTTCTTTCGGTGGCTTTTTGTCCTGGTAGAAGATTCTTGCAGGGAAGGTGAAGTCAAATGCAAATTTGCCAATGTAAACGGTGTCGAACTGACTCATTTGAATTCGCCAAATTTGGTGCAGTGTAAATGTACTATAAATAAAACTAATGGAATATGATCAAGGAGTAATTAATAGATACCCTGCAGGAAATTCGTTGCCGATACGAGCTGCTCGACGGATGATATTTTTGGAGACTATTTTGCAATTTGACTGCAGGGTACTAATAAACATTATTTATCTAAAATAATGCATAGATATATATACAGCTACACTCAGAATAAATTAGATTGGTATGTATTGTTTTTCGGCAATTATTTGTTATCGTCTCATATTGTTCACTTACTTTGAAAGTCAGATGAGGGAAAGCAAAAAGGTTATGAAAAAAGAATCGTGTGTTTGAGTGCAAAATTACTGATGCGATTTAATTATAGGTTAATTTGTTGTGGCGGTACATTCTTTAAGTACATACATATGTATATGAATGTTACCGCTGAACGTCTGCCATGATTAGATGTTAGCCATTGGACATTCGACAAGCCATCATTAATTCAATATCTTCGAAACTAAATCAGCTCATTTAATGGACGTCAAACTGACTGAAGGTGGCGTGTCTTGTGGTGTGGCTGCGCATTGGTTTTGTTTTTGTTAGCTGGGGCTTTGAAATTTGTTAGTTTTAATAACACAGCCACTGGTGAAACAGACATTTGAAAGGTCACCAAGAAGTTTATAAAAAAAAAACCTAAACGGGAAGTGCTGCAAAAACCATAAATCGAATATTATGATTTATAATTAAAGCAAGAGAAGAAGTCTTCCGCGATAAGCACATCAAAGTGTTTGTGTGTGTTGGTTTTTTTCTTGAAGGTTTTAAAATACATAAGTAAATAGGTGCAAAACTTATGGAGCCTCTTAAATTGAAAAAGATTTTGTTTTAAACAGTCCGAACACGAAAGCAAAGTTAGTGATGAGATAGGGCGCAACCCTGTAAACCGCCACATGTGGCAACAAGTTGAAAGTATAAGAATAAAGCATACTATTTCTATGCCAAATTTCATCGAAATCGGTCAAGCGGTCCAAAATAGACCCAAAATGATCCCTAAATGACCCCAAAAATATATACAATACGGTAAAATGGAAACCTTTGGCCGCAACCCTACTTAAAAATATTTTAGTTGGTATGTCGCCGCAAATACCTTTTATTTGACCGAGATAGGTGACAACCCTGTAAACCGCCCCATGTGGCAACACCCATGTATATAATATTAGAACGAATTGAACTATATATACGCCAAATTTCGCCATTAGTCATGCAATTAAAATAATTTAATTAATAATATTTTTTTAAGTTAATTAAACATTAATAATTTAAATGGTGCAACTACTGGTAACTAATCATTAAACGATTCTGAGAATGGCACAATATAATTAGTAATCATTACAAATTTGAATCAGGTCTGAGTTAAAGTGTTCAAAATACCGACCGAAACCAACGCCTTCGATTATAGAAACAGTGGTCAAGTTCTGTATTATCTTTGTTATTTCATTGATTTTTCATAATAAATATTTCTTAGTACATACAATTTCTAAATATAAAAGTTATGTATAAAAATATTCAAAATATATAGTTTGTTCGCTTTTCTTATATTTAATAAACAGCTTTATCTTCTGATTGTATTTAATTTATGTAGCATGTCGCATATCGTTTACATAATGAATCATATTTTGCATTTGCTGTTGATGGAATAACATTTCTTGATACATTTGTTCGTAGGAAGGTTGCAGTTGTTGCTGATACTGCATTTGCGTTAGGATTCCCTGTAATCGTTGCGCTTGCTCCTCATGAAAGTGTAGGCATGCATACTGTTCCTGGAGTGCCTGTGTCGCGATTAATTGTTTAGCAGCGCCTAGTCGATTGGGTGTTGGATAGAAAACGGCTGTGGGCGCCTGTGGATGGTTCACCGGTACTCCATGAAAAATAGCGTGCTTCATGGGATACATATAACCTTGAACAGGTAAATGTGTATATGTGTCGGTTTGTAGACGACCAGTTGATGCATTAATTTTCATATCGGCAACTGCTGGGTTTATTATCCAATAATTTCCACGACCGGGATCGTTTAGTGGGCGCGGAACTTTGATGAAACACGAGTTAGTGCTTAGGGTATGGCGTACTTGACTTTGCCAGCCCTGCTTTTTCCGTTGATAATATGGAAAATTTATTGAGATCCAATCTTGAATACCATTTAATGGTAAACGTTGCGCAGAGCTGCTGCGTATAGCCATAACTATCAACGCACTAAAGGTGTAAAGAGGTTTTTCCATGACATTTGCGTCCTGTAATGGTTCTGCGTCAATTCCATTCGGACTTGTTGGCCATGTATGTTTCTCTTCTTGCAATTTACGTTTAATACAAGTGTCCACTCTGTTGGCAAGGATTTTGCGTATTGAGAAATTTGAATGAAACACTGGAGGCATTTTTTGAAAATATTTTTTATGTAAATGTGCAATGAATAAACTAAGTTAATATTAGAAATATACTATGCAAACTGAGAACTCTGACTGATGACAAACTCTTGAATATCCTTCATATTTATACTTGATGACTCACTCAAAAATTTGAGGACATTTGACTCAATATGAAAGGATTAAATGAAAACGGCTATCCACATGCAAAAAAAAAATTGCTAAAACAAATAATCTTACAGTTTAAAATCCGTCCGTGACATGTTTTAATACTCGTATTTTTATTATTTTTGCAACCGAGTCACTTTCAGAAGTTTTAAAAAGGATTAAAGGCGATTAACTGGGATTAACTTTTACAACACGAGTATGGTTTTGAACAAGCGATTATTGTCCAACTGCTTAGTGATGATATTTTAAATTCACCGTTGAGTGTTTCCGATCCACTATAAAACCACCGAAGCTCGGCTTCGGCAAAAAAACTCAATTTTTTGTTTTGTCTTTTTACATATACCTAAGAAAGTTTATGTTATGAACTGAAATGAATGTGATTTAAACCAATTTATGGCTGTTTTCCCATCTAGCCTTTAATTTTAAAAGACCACTATACTTTTACCTGCAACTTAAATAATTGATCGTGACAAATCCAAAAAGTACCATATTTGAGGGGTTTTAAAGACTTTTCTCGACTTTTGACAACGAATTACTTTTTCAGCACGCAAGGGGTCGATGGGGACTTTTGTAGTGGGAATTTTTGTTTTATTATATATATATTATATTATATATATTTTACTGTCGATGGGGACCTTCGTAGCAAATAAAAGGTGAAATAAAACTTTTATAGTCATGCTAAAGTTTTCGACAAAAATCCTGAAAAGTCCATCCTGATATATGTATATTTTCAAATAATTTCCAGAGCTAATTTTACAATCACCATATGAGCCCCTTAAAACACGAGTGGCATAAGTCCACATTTTGTCAAACTGAGATATTTAAGGTTTTGTGTTGTCAACATCAATCAAGGGTACCCCCTTGATTTCACAAGTTAGTTCTGCTATTTATTCGGTAGCGATGGGAGCTAGGAGTTACCCCGTAAGCGTGTTATATAGAACACATTTTCCCCTACATAGCGTCATGCCTAAGTAAAAAAAAACGAAAACTGGACTTATTCCACTTGTGCTTTAAACGGTTCATATCTCAGAATTAATTACACTTAGAGAAAACTGCTCGGACCATATTGGTAGAGAATTTCCAGGTCTACAACTTGGTCTCAGGTAATTTTTCGAAAAACCTTACCGTTTTCGAGAAAAGTCTTAAAAAACCTTATATTTTGAGATTTGACCCCAAACAACTTTTTTAGCACACATGGGATCGAGGGTGACTTTTGAAATCTTCTCTGTGCGAATTATTGCTATTTCAAATGTTGTAAGCGCTTTCTTCTCGCTTGCTTATGGCTCAAACAGAATCAGTCCGCCAATAAGTCAGTTGTGTGACGTACGTCAATTTTAGAGCAAATTTAGAGCAAATTCTATTTTGACGTATCCGTCGTATCTGGCGTTACGCGTACAAACACCCGCAGTCTACTTTGCTGTCAGTTGTTTCAACGTACTGCTGAACGCTTTAGAATAAAACGTGCCTAATGACAAAATCAACGTGAACATTCTTTCATTTTGGAAGCTGCTCACATTGAAGCAGTCATTGTTGAATAATCTTTTGTTTTTTTCGTTGCGTGAGGTTTCTTTTTTGTCACAACAAAACTACTTAGTGCCTAAGTGACAAATAATTTTGATTGATTATTAGATGCGACAGTATTAAATGTGACTTCTGGTCATTTATTTGATTTTTATTACACTGAACAACAGAGATTTTTTAAAAGGAATAACCACACAAATCACTTCCACTGAAAAAACTTACACGGAGGGAAATCTATGGATCGAACATCCATAATTATTGATATCACATTGAATAAAAATTGATGATTCTGTCCCATCAATAAATACGAATGTTCCATCAATGCATATTTGATAAATAACTAAGGAAGTGGTATCCATATCAACTATTGATAAATTCTATATAGTTTAAAAAACAAAATTTAAAACAATTTGACATCTAGTTTCAGTAGGGTTCGAACCCTGCTCCTTTGGCACGTTAGCACCGTGCTCTACCATTCGGCTAAGTCATATTATAAAATCTTTAAAAATTGTGCAATCATAAGAAATTAAAAAAAGGGCACGGGTAGACCCTAATTACACAGATTTCGAAAGTTTCAACTTCTGTAACGAAGGTGAAATTGTTCCTGGTAAAAATATTAACATTTTATACTAGAAACGGTTAATGACGACGATCATGTGTGCCTGAGATCCAAAGCTCTATCTCTCCAATATAACAAAATTCAATTATAATCTTTAAGTGCAAATACACACAGAAATATTTTCATGTAAAACGAACACTTTTTTCTTTTTATTATTTTTCAACACTATCGCTCCTGTTTTTTTACTTGAAGCATCATGTCTTCCTGTTAAAACAAGACTATCTGCCTTAAGGGTCAGTTACATAAAGCTTTATTTTGACTTTACCTCAAACTTTGACTTTGACAGAAATGTTCAGTATACGTATTTAAACGAAGCATGGCAAATTGGAGACCTCAAAGTTGAAGCAAGGTTAAAACTTGGCAAACTCTCTAATTTTGCTTGCTTTGACGATCAGACGTTGATGACTTTGCTTTAATTAAAGAATAAAAAGTTGGAGGAAATAATAATTAATTCATTTTTTCTCTATTAAATTAATAAATTAACCAAAACACTCTGAATGCAAGGAAATAAATAACGAAAACAAATGTATAAAAGAGAAGCGTCAAGGCGTTCATTGTAGCATACCTCTGAAGTTGGAAGCAAAGTTTTAAGGTAGCAAATGTCAGGCGAGGTTAACAAAGCTTTATGTAGTTGAGGCTTTATTGTCTCATGCAATAAAATTATTCTGTGTGTAACAAAGAATGCAGTGCTGGAGGCTGAACTATAACTTGATTGAGGGCAAATGATTTGTACAAAGTCTATTTCGGAAAACTACCATGTCTGTTTTTGTGCCAAAAAATTATCATAATTTTTTGTTCAGTGTTACGAGTTTTATTGTTCGTCTATAAAATGAATGATTAGATGAACGTTGGGATTGTCACGGCGGGAGCTCTTAAGCAGATTAAAACCAAATGTTTTATGAATTGCAGTATATACTTAGGTGACTAAAATTCACATGAGACTGCTTCACTCTTCCTATAAAAAGTAGTATTTTCTAGAGTTAAAAAAAAAATTAAAAAGTTGTAGTTTTTAGAAGTAAATTTTATTTTAAAATTTATTGGCTGAGATAAATTTTGAAAAATGCCTTGCTCAAAATCATGCATTACATGTACAAAAAAGCGATCATATTTACTTACAATTTCATCTAATGTCTTAAAATATTGATGTAAGTATGTCTTAACTACACGGTTAAAATTTTGAACCCAAATTTTAAAATTTTTTGGACTACAAATATGACCAAACCAAATTTGGTTTCAAATTCAATCTAGACCAGTTTTCAATAAAATTGGCTAAATGAATGGGTTTCAATTATAAACCAGAAATGTTTTAACAATTCTTTAAATATAAAATAAATTTTTTGTACGTTGTTGTTGTTGTTGTTGTAATGAGGTGTAGCCCTGCCTAAATGTCAGACAGGGTCACCTCGAGTGTATTGCTCTTGGCCGGGTCGATATAAGAAAACGGCCCGGGTCGTTTCGGCACGATGGGTACAGAACAAGTACTGGTACCGTTCTCGTAGATCCGGCAATACAAGAAACTAAACTAGCCGTGCAGGCTATGTAGGTCATTTAGCGTTACCCAGGATGCACCAACTGGGAGGCGACCTACTTTTACACGCTCAGGAGTCACAGCCGACTGCTCTACCGCTGAGCTATGCCGCACATAAAGTTTTTGTGGGCAAAATTCAATTAATAAAAAATAAAAAAAATAAAAAAAAAAATTATAATATTCCTAAAAGAGGTTTAAAAAATCGCTTAAACTTTAGACGGGTTTAAAATTTAGGCTTATTTTTTACGGACTATTCGAGAAAGGTTTGACAATCAGAGTGCCCAAAACAAAGTTCCATGATATTTCTAAGCACCAACTTTACAGTGACATCGCTTGGTACAATATCTTCAATGCTTTAATCTTATAAAAAGTATTAAAAACATTTCAATACCCAGTTTCCCAGCTCAGCAATTATTATTGAGCAAACATATAAATGTACATATTTACATTGCGGATGAGGAGTTCGACTGTGAAAAATCATTATCAAATTATAGTCTTAAATTCAGGAGCCATGTGAGACCGTGGACAATCGTCAAAGGCAACAGTTGCATAAAAGTGCTACAAGTCGAATAAAATAATGCAACAATTGCATGTTTGTTTGTGTATATGAATTTTATGAACCATAATTTACATGTGAGCATGTCGGCCAGTCAAATGTGCAAATCCAGAGACATGCAACATGCAACATGGGTCCATTGGCAGAGGACACTGCACAGCGGCGACATTGCCAATAATACGAATGTAAAAACAAAATCAAATAAGAACAACAATATGAAAGGTTAACATTAACACCAATCACCAGAATTCCTTGGATTCGACGATTTGTTTGATTGGATAGCGGTGGCGGCGGCGGCAGTTGTGTCAGTGGTAGCAGCATCGGTTTCGGGCGCATGTCGCATTTGCATAGATACATAAGAAAACATGTTTATAAGCGCACAAAGGTTCCTACGTACCTACGACCGAAATCCATACTCACAGGGTTGATAGACTAGCGCAAATCCGGATTAACTGCGTTGAACGGAGTTAACTTGAGGATAATCTCCACAGTTAATTCCCAAAAATGAAGAAGATTAGAGCGGATTTAAGAGTATAAAAATAATTTGCGTGGGCAATACTCATAAAACAACAGCAATAAATACAAGCACAATGAACACAAATAGGCTAGCGACCGCTAGATCTTCAAAGTTATGTGTACCAGGGAAAACTTTGATGAACGAGCACTTATGCGGCATTAAGTCCATAGCATTAATACTAGGTTGACGCGTCATCTTGCGCGAAATTTAGAGATGAGTACAGAAAAGTTTCCAAACGATCCATAACCATGCCATATCCTAGTACTCGTACACCTGAAGGCATCTCTTTATACAGATAAACCCAGCAGCTAATTCAGATAATCGACTGCGTGTGTCTCTGCTATTATGCCCATGCACACATTAATATGTAGATTAGGGTGATTCAAAAAAAATGTCGACTTGGTCTTACCCGCTAAAAAGTTAGGTATTGATGAGAAAATAAGGCTTGCAAAAAATTAGCGCTCTATCTTAACCCTTAGGGTTGGCTATTTTTTTCGCCCTTTCCCATACATTTTGTATGGGGAAAAATGTTTTTTTTTTTTTCAAAGTGAATTTTCTTTTAATTTTTGGAAATTTTTTGAAAATATTTTTACACAGTCTTAAACTTGAAGCTTTGAAGCTTCCAAAATGGTAAGCCATGTGCGATTATCTTAACTATTAAGATAATTACAGCTATTTGAAAATTACTGATTTTTGTACTATTGCACACACATACACAGTAACACGTATAAAATCTAGTAAATTATGAATGGCTGCAATTATTTTAATAGTTAAGTGCGATTACATGGCATACCATTTTGGAAGCTTCAAAGCTTCAACTTTAAGAGTATGTAAAAATATTTTGAAAGAAGTTTCAAAAATTGAAAGAAAATTCACTTTGAAAAAAATACCATTTTTCCCCATACAAAATATATGGGAAAGGGCGAAAAAAAATAGCCATCCCTAAGGGTTAAGTTAGAGCCCTAATTTTTTGCAAGGCTTATTTTCTCGTTAATACCTAAAATTTCAGGGGGTAAGACCGAACAAAAAACCAAAATTTTTTTATTTGAATCACCCTAATGTAGATATTTGCACTTGATGATGATGATGATTTGCACTTGAAGATGATTACCATATCAAGCACTCCCGATTCATAAATTCACATGAATGTATGCATGCATTTATGTTTGTTGCTGACGTTGTCCCGGTGCTGCAATGACAACATCAAAACAGCAACAAAAGGATCAGAATGTACATATCGACCAGAGCAAATAACCAAAGTAACAGTGAAAACATGAAATTATTAATTTCATAAAGTGGCCGAGACTTGTTTTGCAGATAATATGTGGGTATGGGTATATATTTATTTACGTATGTATGCATGTGTTTCCGCCGCAAAGGGATTAGCCGATGTCAATGTGAGTAAACTTTACTCAGTAAAGCAATCAGCTTCTTCGCAACTGCCTGCTTTAAAGTGTGATCATGGGTTCATAACTGGACCCGTGTTATTGGGCGACTTTTTCTATAACTCCAGCGGCTTATGTGTGTTTTGATTCGTTATTGGCGGTTGCTATGAGTAAAGTTCGGGATAATGCAAACTTTTGGTCAAAACAAAAGAGCGAGAGCTAATTACAGTGAAACCCGCTTAAGTACTCACCCGCTTAAGTACCCACAATTTTTGTGCACTCTGCTTTTTGTAAGAAATATGAGGAAAATCCCCCTCTTAAGTAATTCCCCGCTTTATTACCCAACTCGCTTAAGTGACTCAATTTTTCGTGGCTCAATGTCCATTCCTCATATAATTTTCCCCTCTTAAGTACCTACTTGCTACTTACATTTTATGAAGCTTAATGGTAGCACTATAAAATCGATATTTGATTTCACTTTCACCATTAATTTTTCGAGAATGGATACTTAGTTGTCAGAATGAATTTAAGGTGAAAATAGATACGTATATACATATGTACTAATGTAACAACATCTAATTTTTCATATCTTCCCTTAAGTACCCGAATGAAGGTACTTAAGCGGATTCTTTTAAGTGCGCAACCCGCTTTAGGACCTCAAAAGGCTGAACATTTTTCTCGGGGTACTTAAGCGGGTTTTACTGTAGTAATTCTAGTCATAGAAGTATCTGTAGACTTAAGCTACATTTACACTGCACCAAATGCGTCACTTTTGGCCAAGTTTTTTCGAGACCGTTCAACCGCAGATTGAATTTGATCTCCAAATTAGGTCAAATTAAATTGAATTCATCTAATTTGGCAAACAAATTCATTCTGCGGACAAACATTCTCGAAATAACTTCGCCAAATGCAACGTATTTGGTGCAGTGTAAATGTATTATAACAGATATCCGCGACTTTGTCTGCAAAACTTACGAAAATGATATATCGGCTCCACCGCCACCTCGCGTGTTAATTTTTTACAAAACATACATAAATGCGGATTTTGCAACCTTAGCTATTCCAGCGAAATCTAACGGGGAAAAATATATCCTATGTTAGGGTGACCTATCCGAGGAATAAACTGTCAAAATTTCGCAAAAATTTGTTAAGTAGGTTTTGTGTAAATTCCATACAAAAAAACCCCTACAGTTTCTTCGGTTTGAAGAGTAGCCACCTATCCAACTTTTTTAAAATAATAGGTATTTTCGGCAGTATACGCAGATATTTTAAAATAGGGTTGCCACCTCACTGCATTTTCATTATTCCTTCGTATATCCACCACCATCTCGGAAACCTAATGACCTAATTGGATGAAATTTGGTAAATGTATGCTCCTTCTAAAATTTTCTACTTGGATGTTGTCTCTTGAGCCTCTTTACCAGGTTCCCACCTACCTGTTTCGAATATTAAAAATTATGGATGGCATTATCGAAATATTTTTAAAACTAGCCACCAAACAGGTTTAAGTTAGTGCTCGATATGGTTTGGAAACCTTTTTGGGAAAGTAGTGTTCGGCCATCCAGCTACTGGCGAAGCATTATACCATACACTCATAGAGTAGAATAATACATGTTGACTTGGCCCCTGTACTATAATCGATTTGAAAGTGGTTTTGATATGTTACTTTCAATGTGCACTTTCAACTTTTTTATTTTAGTGTAACCATCTTCGGATAATTTCCTGGGAAATTACCAGGTCGCGTTCCCAAAAAGCCGGGTAGAAAGGTGGATAGTTTTGTTCAGCGAGGAGCCTTTTTTATCCATGTTGAAGTTGCTAGTTAGGGTTGGAAATTATGGAACTATCGAGTTTATCGAATTATGCGTTGGTATTTCGATGCCTACTATTTCCCACACTAATTTTTGGTATTACACAGCACTAATTTGTGTTTTTGTTTTCATCCTAGCTAGCGCAGGGATAAAGATATTTTCTGTCATCCCTTGTCGTTCCAAAATATTTCAGCTATTCACCCTGTCGGAAACATCAATCTTAAAAACGATAATCTTATAAGGCTTATACTAAGATAATACATGGGCAATAACAATGTCAACGTAAGGTTCTTCGGCATGGGAGCAGCAGCGCTATAATCACATTAGTTATCCTTACTCTAATTTCTTGCGCAATTTGTTGCTGGGTAGAAATGCAGTGTAACATGTCTACATATGTTTGTTGCAAGAAACCAATCCATTGGATGAACTCTGTGTTGTTACATTTAATGGGCGCTTCATTGAACGTTTCACGTTTTGGCAGCAGCATTGCGCTCCACGCTTCCCATCCTACCCAAGCGCACTAAAGGATATTTGGGTAGCTCCAATGTCTACGCGATCGTTTCATGCAGTGCGCGCACTAAAATCGCAAAAAGCGAAAATGCATTACCGGTGCACATTCGCACATTACATTAATGCAAACATTTATAACTTCGACTTTAATTCGCGCAAGGTTAATGGATATTATGTACTTGCTGCCAGCTGCCAATTGCCCATTGCCAGTTGCTGGTTGCCTTTTAGCTGTTTCTGTTTGCCAGTCGTCAGCACTCAGAGTACCGCCTGTTACCACCAACGACACTATCGTCTCCATATCCAACTTGGAAAACACTTCTTGTGGCAACGTCACCATAGACCTGACAATGAAGAAAGCACATGACGAAGAAGACTACACCCATTGTAGCTTCCGAGGTGGAAACCGTTTCGTGCAACAGCTTCTGCTCCATCTCATTGAATGTAAAGACGGTTGTTGCTATTGTTGCTGCTTTTGAGTTTGCCATCGTTTGTCTGTTGTTATGAGACAGTACTAAAACTTTGAGGAGTATGGATGTAGTTACGATCATGTTGGTTTTATGATCTGGGTGTAGGCGTAATCGTTTTTACGTTTATGTTGCCGCATTAAACAAATATTAGCAACTTTTGGAGCTCAGCGACTTTTGAGGACACACGATGCTTGACGAATAACGGTGATGCACCATAACAAGTGTTATTTATAAAAGCAATACAGAATTTTTCTAACAACACGAATTCAAACTGAGGAAATTCATTACATACTTGCCCATGAACCATGTTAAACTAACAAGAAAGATCCTGTTAAATTTGCATGAGATAATGAGGCAGATAGTGTTGCTTTAACAGGAATTAATGTTAATTTACCAGGAATTCATGTTAATTTAACAGGAAGTCATGTTAATTAACACGAAGTCAAGTTTTTCATCCATCCAATTGCGAGGTAAAGCCATATGGCGTTGATCAGATGCAAATGCTTATTCGGCAAGAATTTATGGGCTTTGTAGAACTCAAGTCCATGAAGGCAGAAGTAATAGCTGATAATATCAGGGAATTCGTTCTTGCATTAGACCTTGACCCTCTAAAATGCGTTGGACTTGGCTTTGACGGATGTGCTACAATGGCTGGTAAAATCAATGGTGTCCAACAAATTTTAAAGAAGTCGTTTCCGAAAAGCCTTTATTTTCATTGTGCAAGTCATAGACTTAATTTAGTAATCAATGACTTGAACAAGGTTGCCGAAATAAGGAACACAATTTCCACAATTAAAGACATAATCGTTTTCTTTAAAGAATCACCTATACCCAGACAGTACGTGCCCAATATCCATTCGCTTTGTGAAACCCGATGGTCGGAAAAATATGCCAGTATAAGCGATTTTAAAAAGCACGAAGGAAAATGACATTGTAAAATGCGCCGAACATATAACTAAAATTTTGGAACTAGTGCAAGCGCATAGATCGACCACGGATATTGTATTCAATAACATATTCAAAGATGCTTCTGAGCTGGCTGAAAGTGTTTCTGTTGAAATGAGCATGCCGAGAGTGGTGGAAAGGCAAACAAATAGATCGAACGTTCCTTTTACATCTATTTTAGAGTATTACCGGCGAGCAGTTTTTGTACCTTATCTAGACTCCCTAGTATGTTCCCTTAATGAGAGGTTCTCGGAGCAAAATAATCCTGCCTTTTCATTGACTGCGTTGCATCCAAATATTTTAAAAAATATGAGTATTGAAAACATTAGCAGCAAACTTGTGGATGCCAAAGTTTTTTATGAATTAGATGGCATCGACAATGAAGTGGAATTGTGGTATATGGCCTGCCAAAATCAACAAACAATAGAACTTGTGTGTGCCTTCGAGAATACAGGATTTTATCCAAAAATAAGAAAAGCTTTTGGAATACTGCTGGCAATGCCCCGTACAACCGCTACGGTGGAGCGCTCCTTCAGCACTCTGAAGAGGGTTAAAACGTGGTTGAGAAGATTTTCTTCAGTAATTACGTCGTTTATCGGCGTGATCGAGAAACCAAGGCAGGTGGTGTCCTTATAGCTGTTGACTCACGCCTTCCATCCGGGTTGGTCGACTTGGGCAATGTGTCCGATATTGAAGTCATAGCAGTGAAGCTCTCAATGACTGGATTCAGCCTATTCATCTCCTGCTCTTACATACCGCCTCATTCGAATCTGCTTGTATATAATCAGCATAACTCCGTTATTAGTACTTTGTATTCTCAGTTGAGAGATAAAGATCGTCTTTTAGTTCTTGGTTGGGTCGGCACAAATGACTCAAACATTTTAACCCCTACTACACAGCATGATTTCCTCCTTGACCTTTCTGCCACATCTCTTCTTCAAATTAACAACTTACAAAACTGTAAAAATAAATTACTGGATTTGGTATTCGTTGATGATTCTGTAGGGGTTGCTCTTAATCGAATTACTGTGCTATCTATTCCTGAATACACACTACACCCTACGCTTGAGATAGCTTTGGACATTGTGCACCTAGGGGGGCTTGGTGATACGAATGGAAGACAACGGTCCCGCACACGATGGTTCTATAAAACTAACTTTGTCAAACTCAATGAGTTGTTTGCCACCCACGACTGGTCAGATCTCTATGCTTGTAATGACATCGAGTCTGCAACCTCAATATTTTATACTTCCCTTAACGCTTTTTTCGACAGTTGTGTCCTGTTTCGCTATATTTGTGCTGGTACGGCTAAGCCGCCTTGGTGGTCTAAACAGCTTGTGAGACTTGGCAATATTAAATCCAGGCTATACAAGCGTTTTAAGAGAACAGGTGCATTTGCTGACTATTCTAAATATTTAGTAGCGCGCTCCAAACTCCAGCTGCTGAATCAACAGTGCTATAAAGGTTATCTATCGCGGTGTAAAACTCAATTTTTTAATAACCCGAAAAGGTTCTACAATTTTGTTAATTCAAAAAGGAAAACTACCGGATTTCCTTCTTTCTTTTCCCTTGGAGCTAAGAGTGCTAACTCAGATCATGATATTTTTGAACTATTTGCAGAATTCTTTAAGTCGACCTATACGTTTAATAGGTTTCTGTCAAGTCCCTATCCTTATAAATTAGATAGCTCTAATAGCATTCACATACCTGCTTTGGATAAAAATACTGTTCTACAAAGTCTTCTGGCTTTGAAACCTACATTTTCCCCTGGCCCTGATGGTGTTCCCAGCTGTGTGCTGAACTTCTGTGCCATACATTTATCTGACCCGATTTTTAAACTGTTCAAACTATCTCTTGAATCTGCGGAATTCCCTACAATTTGGAAGAAATCTTTTATTATACCCTTACATAAAAAAGGTAGTAGGTCAAATATTGAGAACTATAGGGGCATAGCTAAGCTCTCAGCTATTCCTAAAACTTTTGAACATATAATAACACGCCAACTGCAATATCGGTGTAGTTCTTTATTATCACCGTGTCAGCATGGTTTTGTCCCCGACGATCAACCTCAACTAACTTGCTTGAGTTCAACTCGTTTGTTATGGATGGATCTCTTCCACGCTGATTTGGAGTCATTTCACTGCTGGTGTACAGTTAATTTATTAATATTGAATAGCTCGAAATGCAAGCTAATGACTTTTCATGGAGTAAAGCCAGTTTTGATATCCTATTTACTAAATGACACTCTTTTGGAACGTATACCTGATGTTACTGAACTAGGTTTTCTTTTTGACCCTAAACTAAGTTTTAATATGCATATTTCATCTATAGCTAACAAAGCCATGGGTGTGCTTGGTTTTGTTAAAAGATGGGCTAAAGAATTTGATGATCCGAACCTCACGAAAATCCTTTACACATCGCTAGTTCGCCCAATACTTGAGTATTGCTCGTGTGTCTGGTGCCCCTTATATCAAGTTCATATACAGCGGATTGAGCCAGAACAAAAGCAATTCTTGATTTTTGCTTTGCGTGGTCTTAATTGGAATCCAAATATCCATCTGCCCCCTTATAGAAATAGGCTTCTCCTCTTAAATTTGCTTTCGCTGGAAAATCGTAGGATTTTACTAGGTGTAATGTTCCTCCATAAGCTAATTATTGGTGAAGTCGACTCAACTGAACTTGTTAGTCGACTGTGTTTTGCTGTTCCTGCTAGGACATCCAGGCACTATGTGCCTTTTCAATTACCCATTTGTTGTCTAAACTTTGCAAAAAACAATCCTCTGAATGTTTGGTGTTCATACTACAACGTCTTATATAGCTGCATCAGCTTTGAATGCTCGTCTGCCGCACTACAAAATGCAATACTTTCATATTTGCTAACTTCTGACTAATTACACGACAGTCTTGCACCCAACCAGTTAGATTGATATACTCAACTACAAAAAGCCGGCAGACACCTCTAACTTTAAACTTACGCTGCGTGGAATCGCGTCCATTCCACCGCCTCCATAATTAATATCCTAAAATATCTCCGAAACCAATTTGGAATATTTCAATTACCTAATAAACAGTCAACTGGAAACAAAGTTTGCCAATATACTATCAGATGCTGCGCGGAATCGCGTCCATTCCGCCAGCAAATCTCATATCGCTCCCAGGACAAAAAGTGGGGCTTTAGTGGGTGTGCCACTGACATCGGTGGGTTGGCCCTTTAAAGTTAGTGGGGGTCGGTCATACATTTGGACTCTAAATAGGTCTACGTAGGATTTTTCAAACTTTGATGCTCAAAGTCAAAAGTACAAAGCCGGGAGATCAGAGTTCGTTTTAGAGGTATGCTTCCTTCGGCAAAGTATCTGATTTTGATCCCTAAAATACGATTTTCCTTGTCACTTGGGCGTCTTTGAAATCGACACGCCTAATTACACGCAGTACCTCTGTAGGTCCCTACGCTGCATATCTTGTAAACTTGAAGTCCTTTCCAAAAAAACAAAAATTGATATGATAAAGTAGTGATTGCCTCGCGATAATATATTTTCGAAATTCATCTTTTCGATTGCAAAATTTGTTTTTTAATGAATTTTTTTTTAACGAAGAAACTAAAAAAGTGCTATTCTTACCCTAAAACCAGATTTTGGGGGCGTTAGACAGGGGGTTTCGTGTATAATTCGACCAGATGAACTTTTTTTGTTGCACTGTGTAACATTTCCACTGATTTCTAGGCTGCCATTGTCGTTCGTGTTAATGCAAATCCTGACCATGCTTTCTACCAACTCCTAGCCGCCGTACATGAATAGCTCAGCAGGAAATCTCTTAGCCCCCGAAGTTCTCTTGTTTTCAATCTGGATATGCCTATTCGTACCTCGTCGTAGTCAGTTGGAGGAACATTAATTCCATCAAATGTATCAATAAGTCTCAAACTGGGTTTTCTACCAAGTATGGACCGTTACCTACTTAAATACTTTTCCCTCAATATAAAACAAAAAATTGTTCTCGAAACGATTACGCTCAAATACTCAGGTATGAAGGAATTTCAGTAACACGATAACTAGATGGTCAATAAGTCCGCATTTGGACACTTGAACGCGGAACTAGACGAAGAACGTGTGAACATAAGAAGCTTAACGAATTGTAAGAAATGCATAACTTAATGTATTTAAATCTTTTCAAGTCCAAACTACTAACTGCAGCGCGAATAAAAATGTAAGAAAATGATTCATAAAAAATGTCGAAACGCACATTTGAGTCAATGTGAAATACGGAAAAAATACGAGAGGTGAACGCATACCCGAAAGTTTCCACATAAATTCCTATGCCCTTACAATGTTTGTTCAGTTATGTACGAGTAGAAGATTGTACAAGCACACAGCCAGTTTTGACTCCATTTGGAGTTGATGTCGGAGAGATTGCCGAATGGCTTAGCTGTTGAAAAGCGTCCATATTTCAGTTGTCATTTTACAACATTCACTCATTCGTTGATCAACCGACAAATCGTAAATCATAAGAGGAAGCACCAAATTTACAAATACAAATGTTGGTATTTAGGCGTTATTCCACTCTACACATCCAGCAGACATGGCTACTTTAAGATGGGATCAAAATTCAATCGTTTTGGCTGGATACTTGTAATAGTATGGTACGATATTGTTATGGACCCTTTGAGAACTCTTCTGTGACCATCTTTAAACTAGTTTTGGAGCTATGTTGTGTTTTTTTGCGCAAGGGTCCACCTAGTACCTACTCAATATTATTATGGATTGCTCAATATTTACTGTAGGGATATACATAGATACTTAGGTACTTATCTTCTTCCATATAGCTTGAATATAATGCAACAACATATACCTACAAACACCTATGATTACACATATTAATACAAAGACATACAGGTAAGCTTAACCCACTGCGTCTGATGCAGCAGTAGAAGGTAACAATTTGGAGTTTTGCAAGCTTCAGAAAGTTTCAGCGCTCCGTAGCGAACCATAATGTTGTAGAACCATCACAATTCATCAAGCGTCCAAAATATTTGTGGACCACACAAAAAGTACAAATTTACGCACTGCGTTGCTTTGGAATTTACGACACTCCACTGGCGGGAGAACGCAAGCGTCAACATAGCGACAGAGCTTGGAGTTGGCTAAGAGCTAAGAGTAACGCACTTAGAGACGTAAAGTTCTGTAATGTTGAGAGATGTCAATGCTTTTGACAGTTTGTAGTCGGTTTATTAATTGCCATGTTAAATTTGAAACTTTATGTGAGACACGACACGATGACGAACTTGTTGTCAAGAAAGTGCACATCAACTCATCCATACATACACGTCTGGAACAAATTGCCCCCACTGCTCTGTTGGTCTCAGAAAAGCTGTTTCTATGGCAAACAATATACACTGATTCCAGCAAGCAGCAGGTGATTGTTCGGCTGACCGCTGCGCGTTGTCGTTTATGCATGTGGTGATATGGTGATTTGGTCATGTTAGGGAAGGGCAAGGATTCCTAGCCAAGAGCATTAATTTACTTTGGTATTTGATTTGTATTGCTTAAATGTAGTAGGTGTATACTTAGATATATATGTATATGGTTGAGTTGTATGAAATATCGTTTTTAAAAATGTGTAACTTTTTGATTTTCGATTTGTGTGCCTGTGGCTGTGTGCATGGCATGCAAGGGCTTTGCATTTGCCGCACATCCATCAATTAAATGTCTTCTTGTGCACTCATCATTCGATTATCCACATGCATATTGACGAATACTTTTGCTGGATGCAGCATGCCTCAACAGCGACGATTGACTATTGTTTTTGAAGTAGTATGCGTCTGTAGTCCTGTCAAACGATGCGCTGCGTTGCATTATTGCGCTGATATCATGGGCATCACCACTGGCGCTAATACGCTATAAGGCAACACTGTGGGGCATTGACGGCATTAAATAGAAACATATAGGTGATTCTGATCTAATGAGTTTTTAGTGTGAATTAAACAAGTTTATTCTACTATATTGCTAAACGTTTCGCCAACTTCCTTGGCTTCCTCAGGGGCGATTTATTATTTTAACTGTGATATACAAAAACAACATTAGTTATTTATATAAACCAAGGACTGAAACCGAAACCGTAACCGATTAAAACCGATTCATTTTTCAAAACCGAAACCATAACCGTTATTTTGTTCTGGTACCCTGAAACATTTTCATGGTTACTTTTTTCACATTACTTCAATTGAATGAAGCCATCGAAAAAATTGTACGAGATCCGAAAAAGATATGTTCAGGCTTGTCTCTTCCTTCTTGTTTACAGTTCTGTCTCTGTTTGGCATGATTCAAAGGCTTTCTAGTGTGTACCTTGTTATTTCTCTTGGTTCTTTGTCAATTATTCTCGTGTTGGAAAAGTCAGCTGTGTGGTTATATGCTATGGCATACTGAGATAAAGCTGCACAGAGCCAAAGGTACCTAATAAAATAGAACAAAAATGATAAGATATCTGAATAGTTTTTCTTCAAGAAGATGTGCTTCTTATTATTGTAGAGACAGTCTTTTTAATGTTATTAAGAATATTTTCTTTTTAATATTTTAAATGAAAAATAAAATGATATTGCCCTCACCGAGAATCGAACTTACAATTTTCGGAATGATAAACCCAGCTGTTAACCATCAGGCCATGGCTCACTTTTGATTGCCAGCGTCTAATTACTGATATGTGTATAGTTGTTAATGTTTCAAAGGAAAATCTCATAAATATAATTGAGAAGATTTCTTTTTAACATTTCTAATTAGGAAAAAAAGAGAGAGAATCGAACTTACAATTTTTCGATTGCTAAACCCAGCTGCTAACCATCCGGCCATCGTATACTAATAATTTCCAGCGTCTAACTACACCTTTGTACTAAATGTATAGTTTTTTTAATAAGAATTTCTTCTTAAAACCAAAAAGATTTCCTTATAGTTCTTTCTTCGTTTCCACCGTTGCGACTACCCCTTTGCCCAAAAACTAATCATGAAGACAATCTTATTAATTTTATTAGGCATTTTTGGCTCTGTGTACTACTTTTTATTAGGTAATCTAGGTCAAGAAAGCGCCCTAAACAAATTTTGAGTTGTTACGGTTTTTGATTTAGCGTGCGATATGTCCTAAACTAAATGGATTTTTAGTGGACTAGTTAAAGTATATCTCTTTTAAGAGATTATCAACGCATTAAAGCTTACGCCATTACCCAGTCCTATGCGTCTGTGACTACATTTGGTCCAAAATACTCCAGCATGACTGTGCTGTTGATTATTTTGGCATTCACGTTTATACAAAAAATTGTGAGTATTCTACATGCCCTGTGAATATATTGATCAACATTTACAAATCATAATTGCTAGTGTAAACTATATACAAACATACTGGCATATCACACAAAATAATTAATTAAAAGAATCACTTCAAATTAATCATCACTCAATGTCGCTGCGTTTTTATTGTCTCCATTAAAATGGTAATTTATGTGGCTGGTTCCATGGCAGCTCAGAAACCTTAGACTAAAGCTGCGCTTCGAGTAGGTTTAGGAATGCATAGGCCGTCTAAAAGACATCGCGGATTCGAAGAGCTCCGATATTATTTCGAATATAGATGGCCTTGGTGTGGCCACTGCCCGAAGTGCAGAATCAAATCAATGGCAAAAGGCAGTTATGAGCTATATATCGCAGAGTTTAAACAAGAAATATAGACAGAGTTGCAGACCTAAAGCACAGGATTTTTATACGACGATGTACTGGCCGCCTTCTGTAACGGATAACATTTAATCCTTAAAGCTGAAAACAATCTTCGTTATTCCCAACATAACCATCAGCTGAGCTGATCGAACAAGCTTAATGAAATCGTTTACATAACGCATATATCGACAGCCACACTGTATGTTCATAACCAAAAAGTTTTCACTTGGCTAGTACAGTTAGCTATGTTTTCGGAATTTCTTTTCATAGAAAAGGTGCCTTCGTAGCAATATAGAAGTATTACATATATGCCATAAGGCTGGTCGGATCAGCTGATTTATCTGGCTATGGTTATGTTAGGGATAATGAAGATTGGTTCAAGCTTAACTTCCCACATTTTGTATTAAAATAAACTTTTCAGTAGCCCGTTTCTGTACAAAATCGGCAAGATTCTCGAGATTAATGTCGTCATATTGGCTCGATTCAAATTAAAAAAAAAAAACTCACCACCTCTAAAGAAAGTGAGAAGATAAATCCACAAAATTTAATTTATTTACAGAAACAAAAAAAAAAAAATAAGTGTGACGTCAAATCGACTATTTCAGTCGAGACGATCAAGCGAATTCAGTTACAGAATCAGTTCAGTTCAAACTTCGATCAATCGGCTGCTTACAGAATGAGCAGCAACGAAACAAAGCGTCCAAACATTTCACTTTGGAATGACCCCTAAGAAAAATTAAATCATCTTTTATTATTATAAATGCATGCGTTTTATATTTTCATTTAAAATATGTACAGTCATAAAAATAAAAAAAAATACTTACCCACTTAGGGGAAACTGGGGTACCTTTGACACCTCTTTTTCAAATCAAAATATCTCGAAACATAATTGAACAATCTTACAAAGCAATGTTGCTTTATTGAAGGTGATTAATTGACTTTGAAATGCTGACGGTATTTTTTTCGAGAGCACTGACTTGACCTCGAAAAGGTCTTAGTCAAATCTGCCCCAAAGTCAAAGGTACCTCAGTTTCCCCTAATTAACAAATATTTTAGGTTTAAAACTAAATCTCTTAAAGTTAATACCAAACTTTTACATTGGCAATTGTTTGGCCATCATAAATTCGCATTGTTGCTGATGGAACATCATTTGCTGGTACAGTTGATCGTATTGCTGACGAAAATGTTGTTGTTGTTGCAAATTGATCAATTTTTGTTGCAACGCTTGTTGTTGTTTCTGATGAAATAGGTACCATATTTGCTGTTCCTGTAGCGCTTGCATCATCATAGCTTGTTGAGCCATTCCAAGTTCCTCTGGTGAGGGAAAGTAAACAGCGTTGGATGATTGAGGATGATTCATAGGAACACCACGAGTTATGACCTGATTAAGCTGATTGCCATATCCATCCAGAGGAAATTGACTAAAAAAGTTACCTTGTACGTTGGTTTCCAAGCGCCCTGTTGATAAACTCACTTTGACATCTTCAATATCTCGGCTTATGATCCAATAATTTCCCCGTCCAGGGTCATCCAATGGACGTGGTATCTTACTGAAACAAGAATTTGTGCTCAGAGTATGACGAATTTGTGTCTGCCAACTGGCTTGATCTCTGCGGTAGTAAGGGAAATTCTTTGAGATCCAATCCAAGATCGCACTTAATGGCAGGCGCTTTTCCAGGCTACTACGAATAGCCATTGCAATAAGGGCACTGAATGTGAACCCAGGCCTTTGATTTAATAGATCTGGTGATATCGATCCATCGGAGAGTGGTGGACTTGGTGGAAAAGTTCCCTCATTTTGACGTGGTGGGCTTGGTGGAAAAGTTCCCTGGTTTTGATGTTCTTCGTTATTACCCAGAATCTTGCGAATTGAGAAATTCGATTCAAATATAGGTGCCATTTTCTTAGTTTACTTTTAATTACTGGAAACGTTGAAGAAAATTTGTCGAACGCTCTTAAATTACTTCTCCAAGTACAAAAAAGTGACTGATGTTGAACTTTCAGGAACATTTTCCTTTAATACCAAATTAAGTCACTCAAAGGGTTGCCAAAATCTAAAATACTCAAAGTCAAAGTGAAGATAGTTAAATATGAATTTCTATATTTTCAAATAATTCCGAAGATTAAAAACCACTACAAGTTAAGCTTATTTGAGATAAATCCGTTTCAGCCAATGAAAACTCGAGCATTTAAATACACCTCGCTATTTTGTCCCGTTAAGCTGCTTAATCCCTATTGTTCAACAAGCCATAATCCCCAGTCTTTTAGCAGATTATGGCTCCTTTAAACCGTGCGCTGACATCACAAGCGGCGCAGATTTGCGCGATCACCACTTAGCTTGTGTCCTTCGCACTTGCGCGGCTTAAATTTTTTGGTGGAAATAGATCAACTTTTGCGCCCAGATTCAGTGAGCCAAGATTTTAGGTACTTTTTGAGTTAGTCAAACAATAGGCAGTCGTCCGCTTGAGGGGATTATAGCCGCTTAACAGCGAGATCACTAAAAGTTAAAAGATTAAAGAAGAGTTCACAAGTACAAATGCACGAGGTGTTTATACAATATTTGGGAATTTCCATTACGCTTGTTTACGCTTGTTTTGAAGTATTGTATTTTCAAATAATTCCGAAGATTAAAAACCACCCCAAGTTAAGCTTATTTAAGATAAATCCGTTTCAGCCAATGAAAATTCGAGCATTTAAATACACCTCGCTATTTTGTCCCGTTAAGCTGCTTAATCCCTATTGTTCAACAAGCCATAATCCCCAGTCTTTTAGCAGATTATGGCTCCTTTAAACCGTGCGCTGACGTCACAAGCGGCGCATATTTGCGCGATCACCACTTAGCTCGTGTCCTTCGCACTTGAGCGGCTTAAATGTTTTGGTGGAAATAGATCAACTTTTGCGCCCAGATTCAGTGAGACAAGATTTTAGGTACTTCTTGAGTTAGTCAAACAATAGGCAGTTGTCCGCTTGAGGGGATTATAGCCGCTTAACAGCGTGAGCACTAAAAGTTAAAAGATTAAAGAAGAGTTCACAAGTACAAATGCACGAGGTGTTTACACAATATTTGGGAATTCCCATTACGCTTGTTTACGCTTGTTTTGAAGTATTGTATTTGCTATGGAAATATTTATGAAGCAATCGCGCAATAATTCAGCTTGTTTCAACGTGACTTTTCCGAAGCGTACGGTATGTTTACGTCAAACAGGTAACAAAACATTTATAGAAGAATGCACACAGTAAAAAGAAAAGTCTAAATTTAATACCAATTTGGTGTTTATATATATAACAACGCCAAATAGTATTAAATTAATACCATTTTCCGTTTAATTGAGAGAAAGAGTATTATTTTGGTATTATTTTAAGACCATTTGGACTAATTTAATTGCCAAAATTGAGAGAGAGAGTGCGATTTAGTATTATTTTGGTATTATTTTAAAACCATTAGTCCAAATTTAATTTCCAATCTTTTTCAGGGTCTTAAAATAATACTATTTGGTATTAAATTTAAAAAATGTAGTCTTTCATTTTTTACTGTGCATTTCAGAGCTATGTATACTGAACCAAAAAAGTTCATGTTTCCAAAGAAAAAGCACGTACATGGATTTTAAGTACTTGTACCAAATTTAATTTTATTATGTCCAGCCGTTATCAAAATAGATGTTAGCATAGATGCACCAAAATCCAAATAAAAGCTGTGGTCTTACCTTTTCGTTTGATACCAATTTTGTGCAAATATTCCAAAGTTTACGCCTAACCACATTTCGACCAATAACTCTCCTGTTATCGATAAATATATCGAAATGAACCGACTTCTAAATGAAAGCTGTGGTCTTCCCCTTTCGTGTGATACCAATTATGTGCGAAAATTTCAAAGTTTACGTAAACCCACATTTTGACCGATAATTCTGTTATCAATAAATATTTTATGATGCCTGTTATCGATTCTATACTCCTAATAATTCGTATGCAAAATTTCGTAAAGATAGGGCCATTGGGTCAGACGTTAAAGAACCGCAAACATCCGCAGTACTAGTACTTGTACAAGGGTATATTAATTTTGTTCACCTAACGGTAGTACGTAACGGCACAAAATAATCGAGATAGATATAGAGTTCCAAATATGAAAGTTCTTAGGTTGAAAAGGGAAGTTCATTAAGGCGTGTCCGTCCGTGCGTCCGTCTGTGTACACGATAACTTGAGTAAAAATTGAGATATTTGCATGCAATTTTGTATACCAAGGTAGGTTTTTATTGAAAATGGGCGAAATCGGATGATAACCACGCCACCTTTTTCGATATCGAAAATAACACAAATTGACATATCTCGGCAGCTGAAATAGCTAAAATGATATAATTTTAAAGGTGAATCCCCCTGGTCATTCTCTTATGATTTTTCCATAAATTTTTTATAATGGGCGTCGCACCGCCCACTTTTAAGGGGGGCATTTTTGAAAATATGACTGGTTGTAACTTTTAAAGAGATTACGAAGAACAATGGAATTTGGCACAAAGCATACTAGTATCGTTGGAAGTATACCTGATGAAATTGGATAAAATTGCCCTCCAACCCCGCCCACTTTCGATATCGAAAATTTCGAAAATCACATAAATTGACATACTTCGGTAACGGAAATGGCTAAAATTATATAGTTTGGTAGGATGAGTCCCCTAGTGATTCTATTATGATTTTTTGATAAATTTTTAAAAGTGGGCGTGGCACCGCCTACTTTTCAGGAAGGCATATTTCAAAATTTCACGGGTCATAACTTTTAAACTGATTACGGTAGAACGATGAAATTGGTACAAGGTATACTAGCATAATAGGGAGCATACCTGATGTAATTGGACGAAATCTCTTTCCGACCACGCCCACCTTCGATATGGATCATTTCGAAAATCCAATAAATTGACATAATTCGGTAAGGTAAATAGCTAAGATAGTAAAAAACTTAAGGTAAATCCTCCCAGGGCCTATATCATTGTTATCCCGTTCTGAAAATTACCGCTGGGTATTTAATGTTCGGTTCACCCGAACTTAGACTTCCTTACTTGTTATATATTAGTGAGATAAGAATATTTCTGTATAGCCGTGCTTGCCAAAATTCTTGATTTTTTCCGAATGCTTAATCAGATTGCGATGTACGTAGCTTTGCATTAAGCTTGAAATCCTATTTCAAAATATTTTTCAAAAATCGATCTTAGAATTTGTTCGAAAACACCTTATCTCAGAATGAACTTCAACAACGCCCTATATTAAATTGATTCAATACATTGCCATCTGAGTTGGGACGTTGTTGAAAAAATTCAAAATACAGCGTTTTTGGAAAAATCTTTTGGAATAGCGTGTTCCTAAAAAAATTTTAAAATCGGGTGATTTTTCACTCAGCCGTCGTTTTTGAATTTGGGCTCAGTTACATATGGTGGTTTGAAAACTCCTTTTAAAAAAGGCCAACAAAAATTCTGAGCTGGTCGTTCTTCGAGCAAATTCTGATGTAGGTTTTTTTAAAAAAATATTTTCAAATAGTTGGTGACCTTCTCTCAAAAGTTTTTAAACCATTTTTACTTTTCCCAAAAAATAAATCAATGGCGGCGATATATCAACAGGCTATCATAACTTCTAACGAGATTTTTGGAGTTTGCCAACCCAATGCCTAAAATTTTTTTTACCGGTTTGCGATACCAAAATACTTGGTGTAGTGGGCCGAGCACACTATCGCTACACCACAGCGACTTACTTTTCCTAAGATCAAGGAAATAAATACTTAATACTAGGAAACCCCAATTCCTTAAAATGGGTAAAATAGTTAACTTATGTTAAGGGAGACATGCCCTTGAAGCCAAATAAAGGAAATTCCCTGAAATAAGACATAGTTTCTTTGCGGCAAGGAAAGTTTTATCTGAGTGTACTCAGTACAGAATAGAGATAGGAGTCGCGCGTGTTTTTGACCGTGACACGCGGGTGCCCATGTACTCGTGTGCCAAAATGCATTTTTAGTTGAGATAGGTTTGTTTTGAAACAAATTCTGAAATATATTAAAGTAGGTTTATTTGTAGGGGAGAGAAAAATGCGAAAAAAATCTGATAAACTTTCATACAGAAACTATACAGGTTTACTTTTTTACTGCGTGTTTCGCTACTTTGGAAAGTCTGTTGCGTGACCGTGTCGTGTGGTGCAGCAAAAAGCATGCACGCGGCCCATCTCTAGTACGGAATAAGAATTTGGGATGAGGGGCATTCCATGCCAGTAATACACATGGAGGCTCCCCGTAGATCATATTTATAAGAAAACTATTTAATTATTTTTTAAAACGAAGTTTTTTATTTTTCATTAAGGAAATACATATAGTAAAGTATATACACTGTATATACCGTTTTATAAAAATCAAATTTATGAATACGTTTGCTTAAATTAAAATTCAGTAATATACATATGTAGTTATAATCTAATTTCTAAAGCCTACTACATTGGTAATTGTTTGGCCATCATGAATTCGCATTGCTGTTGATGAAACATCATTTGCTGGTACAATTGATCGTATTGCTGTTGATATTGTTGCCTCTGCATGTTGATAAGTTTTTGGTGTAGCCCCTGATATTGTTGCTGATGAAAGAGAAACCATTTCTGTTGCTCCTGAAGTGCCTGCATCATCATAGCTTGTTCTACTCTACCAAGTTCCTCTGGTGTGGGAAAATACACGGCATTCGGCGCTTGAGGATGGCTTATGGGTACACCATGTGTTACGACTTGATTCAAGGGATTTCCGTACCCATCAAGAGGGAATTGAGTAAATGGTGATCCCTGTGCACCCGTCTCCAAACGACCTGTTGCTAAACTTACTTTGACATCTTCAATATCTCGACTTATGATCCAATAATTTCCACGGCCAGGATCGTCCAATGCCCGTGGCGTTTTTTTAAAACATGAATTTGTGCTTAAAGTGTGACGAATTTGAGACTGCCAACCAGGTTGGTCCCTTCTATAATAAGGGAAATTCTCCGAGATCCAATCTAAAATTGCACTCAAAGTCATGCGTTTTTCGAGACTGCTACGTATCGCCATTGCAATCAAAGCACTAAATGTGAAGCCAGGTCTTTGATGTAACAGGTCCGGTGAAACTGAGCCATCGGAGAGTGGTGGACTTGGAGGAAAATTTTCACTATTTTCATTTCCCTCGCGGTCGCCGATGATTTGGCGAATAGAGAAGTTTGATTCAAATACTGGCGCCATTTTATTATACTTTTAATATGAAAAAATAAATAGGTAACAAAGAGGTAGAATATTGCGCTACGCTCGGGATTGACTGTTTTAACTGACTGATGTAGAAATGTCGGAAGTATTTTCTTTTATACTCACAGTTTGTCACTCAAAAGGGTTGGCAAATTTCAAAATCGAGTATTTCTTCAATTTTTAATTAAATCCTCACTCAAACTCTCTAAGCTGTTTTCTTTGCGATAAATCCGTTTCAACCATCTAAATACACTTCAACACCTTGACTTTAAAAGTGTCTCAAACCATGATAGCGTACAAAGCCGCTTAATCTCCTTTGTTTTGTCTCCCATAATCCCTAAGCTTATAGGGATTATAGCTCTTAGAACGGCTTAAGTAAGTCAGGTAGTCATGTGTACTGTTGCTGAGTTTTACGCGATTATTGCATGCTGTCCTTCACTTTGGCTTAGCTCAGTGAAGAAGTTGATGTAATATTTGGAAATTCCCATTATCTGTTTATGCCTGTTTTTAACTATTTTACACTGACCTTTCGACTTGTGTCGCAATCTCGTAAAAGAATTGACGTGACTTTTAACAGCTACATTTTGTTGTTGTAGAGAAGTATTTGAAGAGAGGTATTGTTGCAACCTTATGTAGTTGCTGTTTATGGCGGTTTGAGTTCATAAAGCGATCTTTGAAATATCATTCTGATGTCTTAGCGAAAGAGTTTAAAAAATTTGAAAAAAGGTTTTTTGTCGATATTGAGTTCTCTAAAATAATGCTTTTGGGCAAGTATTGGTTAACCTATTCGTTAATGCTTTATTCACCGAAGAATAAGAACACCATATTTTGTTACTGAAACTGTCAAGAGTATGTCGAAGATCACCCTATTTCAAAACTGTCCGATCTCGGATCCGCGGATTTGTTTGAAGAAAGCTCTAATTCATATTTTATTTTTTTTCAAAATTCGGTTCAGGAACGCGCCATGCCAGGATGAGTTTCAAAAACGATCTATCTCAATGAAAATTCAATACATTTTCCGCGGAATTTGTTTAAAGAAAGCTCTAATACAGATTTTTTTTTTTGAAATTCAACTCAAGAACTCGCTGTCCCAGGAAAATTCAATGACTTTATTAAAAAAAAAAAAAATTCTAAAATAGAGCGTCAGTAGAGAGAGGTTAAAGGCAATTCAGAGATAGGGCGTTTCTGAAAAAAATGTTGGTATAGGGTTATCTTCCACTCAGCTTTCGTATCGGTCACAATTGTACTTGTCTTTAATTTAAATTTTTCCTTAATCTTCATTGATTAACAATCCAACTTATTCTGCCTTAGCCTTATCCAATTAAAATTTAACAGTTTAGAGCTACATAAGTACATACTAGACACGTTTATTGTAACTGCCGCAAATGCATTCGACATGGCAAAGTATAAAAAAATCAATTAATATAATAATATCTGCTAATATACTACTTAGCTTAGTGTTTTCATCGATATAAAAATTAAAACAAAAGAAAAGAAAAATATTATGACCGGCTAAGTTATCAGTCGATGCCGATCGCATGAATCACAATAACCGCAAAATGAAATGAGAAATTAATTACAATTCACAGAAGGAAAACGTGCGCAACAAATGCAATGACTTCGAATTGCACAGTTACGGATGGGCATAAATCGCGATAAATGCCCGCCAATAAAATAATTATTTCATGGGAAAGTTGTCTTTTAGTTTGGGGGATCAGGTCAAACTGCTCGCTGGCGATGGCTGGAAAAACTCCCAGATCGGGACTTTAAAGATACATTAATGTTCATGAGCGTATTGCTTTGATATTTATATCTATATTTATATCTATATTTCGTTTTAGGGTATAATTTTTGTGTCTTCCTTATTTTCCAAAATTTTTTCTAAAGATTCTAATAATATGCACATTTTTACTGTAACTATACCAAAATTATTTGTAGTATAGAAGCTGATACACGCGTGGTATAGACCGTAGTATTGATACTATACTACGATGTGTGCCCCTAGCATAACCCCCATATTCATCTATATCTATACTTGTATATCTATATATATACCTACTATCTATATTATATATAAAAAATTATAACTCGAAATTTTGTAAAAGCAAATAGCCGATCCGATTTTTTTTCATTCAAATTTTGAAATATCATAATCCGCCCACAATAGGACACAAGGCACTTTTTTTAATTAAAACTCTGATAGGAATTGAGACAGATAAAAGATCGTGCTAGAGAAACATCAAGGGAAATAAATTTGTGGCAGGACATCGTCTGCCGGGTCAGCTAGTAACAAATAAAATATATAAATTTTTAATTAAAAGAGCTTAAGAAACCTCTTATATTTTTTCATAAATAAGAAGATAAGAATATACAAAATTTTGTATTCTGATTTAAAAATTAATCTTCTTTTGGCGATGCTTTCTAATGTACACATATACTATGCATATTAAGGCGCCTCACGCTCCATACAAACAAAATTGGACACATTGTTTCCATCGGAATTATAAACTTCAATGTATTCTAAGGCCTTGGTCAAAATATTTCGAAAAAATATTAAGATTTACTGGAGCTAAACCGCGTTTAAAAACTCTAAAAATATATGAAAAAATATTTTTTAATAAAAAGATGATGAAAGGAGTATAAAAGGTAAGCATAAAAAAGTTTGATAATTTTATCAACGCAATTTAAAAAATGTCATGTGTGATGCTGTTTTTGGCCATATTTGGAGGAGTAGGTATTTGAAAAACTTTAATAACTCAACCAATTATTGACGGATTTGGACAATTAAGGCATCATTTGAAAGGTATTTTTTCATATTGCGAAAATTAGCATACCACTAAACAGCCGAAAATTTCCGTTTTTTTTTTCATGCATATTGGCTGCCTTCAATTCCTATAAGTGTTATCAACACATTCTGAGTCATTGCAGTTTTCTAATAATTTTGCACTTACTTCGAAAATAGATTAGGGCAAAGTGAACTAAGCTAAGCTAGTGCCGACTAATTTATACTAGTTAACAGGGGCGCAGCCAGAAGAAAATGTTTGGGGTGGTTTTTAATTTTTTTGTTTTTAATATTTTCCTAGCACAACTTCTTACAAAATTATTTTATAGCGCCAGTTAGGAGTAGCGTAAAGAAAGCATTTAAAAAAGATAATTATACATTAGATTGGGCCAAAAATTCAAAATTTCGTTTTTTTTTGTAAAGTTACTTTTTCAAAACTTATTTAGTATTAAATTAAATAAAAATCATATTTCCGTCTTTTTTTGGTGTTTTTGATCCATTTTTTTGACAAAGTTTTGTTTATTGATATTCTACATGATTAATTATCATTATATGATCATTGATCAATATTATAACAAAAAATACACATTTCTCATATACGTTCAAACATATTTTTGCTTAATATAGGCTTTCTCTGCGGGGGTGTAGTTCTACAGTCTTCAAATGACGCAGCCACAAAAAAAAAAAAAAAAGTTGACGGATCTCTGACCTAAATATATTAATTTTCATGTATTTCGGCGAGCTATATCCAAATCCGTGATCAGAAGTAGCCAACAGGTCGCAGTTCTTCAATAACCTTCACAAAATAATATTGGACTTTTTTACACGGTTAGGGCCGAACCTCGGGCCCGTTGTGAAATTCTGATATCGAATTCGGATTCAGCATCTAATTTCCCTTAAGATTATGTATTTATTCGAAGTTGATTTTTTCATGTTTCGCAAATCTTCAAACCAAAATAGGGAATTCTGAGAAAATTTCAGCTTTTTCCTACAAAAATATGCTCAGGTGTTTTTTCAACAATGATTTGTCGTTTTTATACCAAGTTGGAGGTTAAGTCTGCAAAATCTAAACTAGCGATGATAGACCTCTAGACTTTAATATAAAAATCTGAAAAATTACAGTAATTTTTTCACCTTTCTTAAAAAGAAAATCAATATACGTTTTGAAAAAAAAAAGTAAATTTGGAATTTTTGGCCCAGTCTAATATACATACATATATAGATAGCTACCAATAAATGTTACTTTATATTGACTTATTTAACAAGGGCCAGCCTTCTTTTTTTATTTGTCATTGAATCTATACACTGCGCAACACGAAAAAATACCTGGGACGAGATAGCATTTTCTGTTAGATCTCAATGAGATAAGAAGAACTGCGTACAAGAAACTTGCCGGACACCCTCAAAATCTTGAGTTAGGGGTCAAAACCGGTTTTTCGTACCTTTGCACACTCATGACCCTGTATCTTAGGTGTATGGATGTAACAGCCATGGATCGCATCAATATGGATGTAACGTGTGACACCCTCTTATGCAAACGGCCCAAAAGCTTAGGCCCCTGTTATGGAATTGACGTATTTCGATTTTCATGCAATCGAAATTTTTGCAAACATGTCATGAAAACTAGTTTTCACATATACAGTTTTATATCTCAGGGGTGGTTTAAACCTCCAAAACCACCCCCTGGCTGCGCCCCTGCTAGTTAACTATCAGCAAAGTGCTACTTTGCTTTATTTCTTAGAAAATTAACTCATTTCAGCAATTGCTTTTTCAAATCTAGGAAACCCATATCCAACATGATATTAGATACCTAAAAAGAGCCTAATAGCCTATATTACTGGGTATTAGACCAATAATGAGAAAGATTTAGCTGATCCCCTAAGAAATTAAAGGGTTGGGGAAAAGCTTTTCTTATATAATTAGGGACGCTAAGTCAGTAAAGATTTCTATAAATTGACCAATGACCAATAAATATCGATGCAAATTAAATAGGTATCATCTTTTTTTGAAGATGAAGTGCAAAATGCAAAAAGCAAAGCTAATATGGCTGTATAGTTACATATGTGCTTATATTCGCAATGTGAAAAAATTGGGCTAAAATGGGCTTAATGTTAACGTCTGGAAAATACCTTTCAAATGATCCCTTAATTGTCCAAATCCGTCAAAAATTGTCCGAGTTATTAAAGTTTTTCAAATACCTACCCCAAAAACAGCATCATACATCTCATTATTTGGATTGCGTTGATAAAATTTTCAAACATTTTTATGCTTACCTTTTGTACTGCAGCTCCTTCATCATCTCAGGTGCTTTTTATTAAAAAATATTTTTTCATACTCATTTTATACAAAAAAAGGATATTTTTAGCATTTTTTAACGCGGCTTAGCTCCAGTAAATCTTAATATTTTTTCGAAATATTTTGGGAGAATCCGTAGAAAAGAGTGGCGGATCCAGGATTTCGGGAAGGGTTAAATATTTTTCTTTTTTTGAATTTCGGGCATCACTTATGTAAATCGTTTAAAAAGTTACCGAATGAGTATTACGTAAACGCAAAAATATGAGTTGGAAGTTTGCTGGCAGTCTTACTATTTTTTGTGTAATTTTTCTTGTATTTTTTGCTTAACTTTTGGATACCATACTATACTATATTTTTTGTGTAATTTTAACTATATTTTTCGCGTCATTTTCATTCCTTTTTTTTTGCGCAACTCTTAAGATTTTTTTGTGTAATGTTTACTTTATTTTTTTTGTAATTTTTACTATATTTTTGCGTAACTTTTATTTTTTTTATGTGTAATTTTTACATCATTTTTTGCGTAAATTTTATTCTATTTTTTGGGTAATTTTTTACAAAGTTTTTTGCGTATTTTTTATGAAAGTTTTTGTATAATTTTTGCTATATTTTTAAGATCAATTTTATTAAATTTTTTATGTAAATTTTACTATTATTTTTTGTGTAATCTTTATTACATTTTTTGTAGTTTTTACTAAATTTTTTGCGTGAATTTACTTAATTTTTTTCGCGTGGCCTACTATATGTTTTGTGTAATTTTTGCGCAATACCCCGTATTTGCAAAAAGCCATACGGCGTATGTACCAAAACCTCCAAAATCGAGATTTCGTTACCCTGACTGGGACTCATCGGTCTTAATGTATTTACGTTAAAATTCCGCCCTTGGTTTTAAATCCTCACATACATTTTGCAAACATTAAATAAAATAACCGATATCATTTTTATTCCAATCACACAATTTTTTTTTAATTTTTGAACCGAATTGTACTAGTCAAGTTCCAAGGATAAATGCGTATGCCAACAAGTGTTACTTTGGACTAAGTAGGCAATTGAGAAGTAAAGTCCTCTCTCGACACGCAAAGATCACGCTCTATAAGTCTCTCGTAATACCAGTCCTGATGTACGGCTCGGAATCATGGACAGTGTCAAGAGAAGATGAGATGGCCCTTCGAGTATTTGAGGGAAAAGTTTTCCGGAAGATTTATGGGAGGGGGTGGTTTGAGAATGAAAACCCTCCCGGTGGCTGATCCCGAAGGGGAGGGTTTGAACCTGAAAGCCCCAGCGGTGGATCCGCCCCTCTTGATATCAGTATGCTTGTTTTATATATGTACATTTTTTTTAATATTTACTATTTGATTGTGCAATATGACCAGAATCCGCCCACTTTTTTGCCAAGGATGTACTGCCTGCAGCAATATCTTGATATCGCACTACAACAATCAATAAAGTCTTTTGACAAATGTTGGAATCGATTGTTTCGGCTCAGCTAAAGGTATCTCTTGATTGCTCCAACATTGTTAACAAAGCAAACACAAACACTTTGATGGCGAAGAATTAAACCGCCATAAGATACATAGGTAATGTGCACATACATACGCAGCTACATGAATACAATTTAAAATGAAGAACAAAGTTCATAATTAGAGACCAGTTTTTAGTTTTGTTATAGTTTTGCACATTGACATACATTTTTATTGGTCATCGTTGCAGTTCCATGATGGTATTTTACTTATGCGAACTATCTTTCTAAGGGAAGTGGCATACAAATTAAAACAAAAAAAAAATAGTGATGTTACGGAGCTTTGATTTCCACTTCGAAATCTGGGAACCTCCGATTGATTTCCGACTGCTCAGAAAAAAGTTATAACGGAGCAGGCTCCTGCGAAGGGGTGGGGGTTCAAAATGGGTGTTAGAAGAGTAGGTTCCATTGAACAGTTAAAATGATGTCAAATATCACGGGGGGACATACTACATGCAGGGCCGTGTGCGTGTGTCTGAAATGGTGTTGTTTAGTATTGATAAGTACGAGTTTAAGCTGTTACAGTGTCCAGACCGAAGTTGGGACAGAGTGACTGTTGTCATAGTTCGTAAGCCTTTTTTCTGGACGAACCGGCTGGACGGAATAAAATGAAATTTCGTTCGTAGATTTCCTATGAGCTCGACATTGAGATATCCCAGAAAAGAGTTATAGAAGGAGAGGCAGAGGAAATAGGAAAAGGAATAGGGAGAAAAGATGATATAAATAACAGATGGGCATAGAAATCGAAAGGAGAGATGAAGATAGCAACAGTAATTTTTTTCATTTGCAGGAAAGTGAATTTTTGGGCAGGGCCCAGGAATCCCACGAAACTTTTGAAATACGTCCAGAAATGTCGGGAGGGGTATCAAAAGACGCTTACATTTTCGATTTCAGTATTCAGAAAGCAGGAATTAAAACGTTTGTTTCAGTGAAAAATTATCAGCAAAAAACCAATAATTTTAACGGGTCCGAAATTGGAGTGTGGCCAATGGCGTACGCAAGGGGAAAGGGGGCCGTTGCCCGACCCTTACCGAATGAAAATAAACTGTAAAAAATCAGTAACAAGCATTTTTTAGAATTCATAGAATACCAGAGATCTCGAAGTTTTTATTACTTTTTAAAAGTCCAACGAATCAGCTTTTGTAAGGAATTCAATTTCCTAAACAATGTATGTAGGTAAATGGGGTTTTACAACAGTGGTTTCGCATTTTTATACCAAAAAATCTAAACTAGCAATGTTAGACCTCTAGAATTTAATATAAAGATCTATAACTTCCATAGTAATTTTTATTCACAGTAATTTTATTATTTGGCCCAGTTTACTGAACATCTCTGACACTCTCTCTGAAGATTTAATTTAAGATGAAGTTTCAAAAACCCCAGCAAAAATTGTAGCTACTAGTATCGCCTGTGATCGAAAATTCGACCAATAAAATAGGGGGCCGTGGGGTCGCTAGCCCCGTACCCCCCATCCTTAAATTTCGGGGATGCCCCTGAAAATATACCGCATATACCTCAGTTTTTTCAATTTCCTTTCCATCGCTGCATATTTCATTCAAATCGGTCAAACGGTTCGCTCACAGGAGGTTCCTAAAGTTTTTCATGTGGCGTATTTATATGTATTTACATAGATTTAGCAAATAAATAAATAAGGGGATTCATCAACTCTTATAAGTTTACGAAATGCGTAAGTTTATACATTTATCAGCTCAGTTAGATGAACGCCCTAGATGAATTTATGTGTACTTGATGTCAAACAAAAACTTTTTATTTCGAAATTCTCATCAAAAAAGTAATTTTCGACCCATTTTCAGCATATTCTTCTCTTTTTGTCCAGTGTGCATTGAATACATTAAAAAAATTACATGTCGAACGTCTTCATTGCATTGTATAAATTTGCGCACCTTTTACACACCAAAATCGACGCGGAAGTTTATCAAATTTGTGTAAACTGCGTTCCATACAAATTTTGACAGTTCATTTACACACTTGATAAATTTATACGTTTACACGCTTTATAAGGTGTTTATAAGCTTTGATGAGTCCCCCTAATGTGAAAAGCTGGGTACGCCCTTGGGTGTGGCATATCTCTTGACAAAAATAAAATATCTAGTGTTCGCTCTCGGATTATGCCTACTGTGGTCGAAACGCGTATTTTGATACCTCTTTGACCTTTCTGGACGTTATCTGAGATAAATAAAATCCCGGGACCCTGGGATTCTCTTTTTAAAATTCCGAAATCCCAGGATTGTCAAACAGCTTTGAGATTCGATGCCTTAGTCGATATAAACTATATAGTTCTGTGCACTTCACTACACTTTCCACCCACCTTTTCAACGCAATAAATAAAGTATTAATAAAAAACAGAGTTAAGCCAATTGTGATGTTTTCTTGTAATGTGTGGGCGTTTTTTTGACATTTTGTGTGTGTAACTGTGTTAGTGTGCGTGTGAAGTGTGGTGAATTGGGCGGCCGCAGGGTTGCTGCTAACGCGGCGGTGGTTACGGCTAAGTTAGCAAAAAACTTTTAGTAAATATGTCTGTTTCATGAAAATTTCCCGGTGAGAATGGTGGACAAAAGCTAAAACAGCTATTCCAAAAAAGTTGGGGCTTTTCCTAATATGTTTCTGAGGTCATTTTTGAAGGCCTAATAGTAGATAGCGATTCCGCAAAACTTGAGTCATACATATTACTATTTCCGCTCCACATAAGTTTTAAAAGCTCGTCGCCATTAATAATATGTGAACTTCATTTCAAATAATGCTTGACTTCAGCAGCTGTGAGCGAAAAGGAGAACTGAAATGACTCGTTTGATAAGTGGGCGTGTCGCACTTATTTTAAATGCAAGGAGTTCTGAATTCATTTTATTTTTAATTGTATGAAAGTAAAAGAAACAGCAGAAACGATTGTGAGCCCAAAAAATAAAAAACAATCTGCAAATAGAATTAACTCGCGAACGACAACAAACAGCGGCATAATAAACAGCTAGAACTATCTCTGTGAACGGAAGACTAAAGAGACAAACTGATGCGCACTTCCCAACATCGCAAAACTGTCAGTTGATTGTCCAGTTGTGGGACTACCCTCGATGCTTCCCAGTTCATCTCGGTGTGAAGGCTTTTGTAGAAAGAAGTCATTTACGCGATCACAGCCATGTGAAGGTTTTTTTCGGTGTGCGCATATTGTAGATCTGTCGCGATCACCACGCCATGCGTACCTTTCCAAAAGTCCAGCACGACAAATACACATGCAAAGGAAATAAATTACTTTAAATGGTTTCGGATAGCAAATTGCAGTTTGCCATTCTAAAAGATATGTCCAGCCACACAGGTATGTATGTATGTCGACGAATCACTACCAAGAATACGTTAGGGCGGGTGATCGTGGCAATTCAACTAAGCTCAAGTAATAGCACCATCTTACCTTCATACAAGTTTGTACAAATGTTTGTGAGCTTATATTGCACTTATAAGCATATATGTCCATATAATAGTGTCCAACGACAGTTGACGGAGATTGAAATTGAGTTGAGCTGGCGCATCAGTTGCCATAGTGAGGATTGGAATGGGGATAACAGCAGCGATTATATTATATCCAAAACCCAGCAGCAAAAAGCATAAAACGAAAAAGACAATAAACTAAAAGGTTTAGATTGAAAACAAAAACAAAAATAAAATAACCTGTAAGAGACGCATTTGCACCCTCGATGTTTGCGGTGCGTTGACGTCGTGCTTGTGGCAGTTTCATTTCATTCCAAGGCGACGCGACGCGCAACTATAATTGGTAGATGTCTACGAAGTTGGAAATGCTCGTAATTTGAGGACGGAACGGTGACGTTGAGGATAACAAATTTCGCCAAGTCAAGATGTGAAGGCTCCAGAATTAGCGTTTGCACAGACCGTCAGACTGGCATTTATAATGACTTAACAACCATAGTCACCAGTTGGACATGGCTGCAGGGTACGTTGGGAGGAGATCTAAGCAAGCCCTGCTTTTATACATAGCTTGACATCACCTGCATTAAAAAGTTCAAGAAATTGTTTTTGATTCTAAAGAAATAAAATTTTTCGTAGAAATAATCGAAATCAGTATGTTTTGATTGCATTTACGTAGAGTTGACAACGGTCATAATTGAACAAAATTCTATATTCACTTTAAAAGCTTGGTAACACTTAAAACGTTATCGAACAGGTGACTTAAAAAAAACATCCAAATCTAACATATTAATTGCCGCGCATTCATGTATAACTATTGAGAAAATATTAAAACATAGCTAAAAAAGAGCAAAAACTTGCTCGAGCAATTATTTACCAATTTTGTCAATATTGTAAACACAGTGTCTGACTAAAGCCCAATTACGTAAAACTTTATTTCAACTTTACTTCGGACTTTGAGTTTGACATTGACAGATAAGTTCAATATACGTGTTTCAACGAAACATGGCAAATAGAAAGCCGCGAAGTTGAAGCCAGATTGAAATTTGGCAAACTCTCAAATTTTGCTTGCTTTGCTTGCTTTGACAATCAGATGTTGATGAATTTGCTTTAATTTAAGAACTAAATTTTGGAGGAAATAATAATTAATTAATTTTTTTGTCTATTAAATTAATAATTTTGCCAAAACACTCTGAATGCTAAGAAATAAATAACGATAACAAATGTATAAAAGAGAAGCGTCAAAGCCTTCATTGTAGCATACCTCTGAAGTTGAGCGCAAAGTTTTGAGGTTGCAAATGTCAGGCGAGGTTAACAAAGCTTTATGTAATTGACCCTTAATAGCCTTATTAAGTCCAACGCTTAAGACAGCTCTGCCGTTGGAAATGATCACTGCAGTTCATATCCTGACCCAGTTATTTTAATAATAATTAACAAATTGCTAATTTTACGTTTATAAATTTCTCCTACATACATATACATACATATATGATTTGCATTTAAGGTTTGTTTTACTCATTCTGCTACAAAAACCATACACAGAGAAAAATGAGCGCTCATATCAATTAAAATATGGACTGATTCAATTAAATCACGGCCACTTCTTATCCATTATTCAATGCTGTTGATCCAACTGCATTGTGACCTGTTAACCGTAACTTAACCCAGCAAACATCGTTCAAACATTTGGAAACTGTATAGTTCCCAAGTTGATAGCCACCACAATTCTCCAGCTTATCTCCAACCGTAGAGATATTTTGATAACTTTGTAGTTCTCAAGTTAATATCCATCATCATTCTCCAAGTATTCTCCAGCTTTGAGATATTTTGATAATTTATTAGTTCTCAAGTTGATACCCAACATAATTCTCGAAGTATTCTCTAACCTTTGAGCTATTTTGATAATTTTATAGCTTTCAACTTGATATCCAACATATTCTCCAATTTCGAACCTTTAATATTCGAATTAAATTTGAAGAGCTCACACAGACCAAAAATTACCTAATAAAATAGAACAAAAGTGATAAGATATCTGTATGGTTTGCCTTTACGAGAATCGAACTTACAATTTTTGGAATGCCCAGTTGTTTACCATCAGGCCATCGTGTACTTATGCTTGCCAGCGTCTAATTACTGATATCTGTATAGTTTTTCAGAAGACCAGCTTCATATATTTGTAGATAAAGTCTTATTAAAGTTTTCAAAGAGAAATCTTAGAAAATTAAGAAGTTTTCTCTCATTAACTTTTTTCCACATTTCTACTGAAATCTTGACAGGATATTACAAGTTGTTCTTCCAAATAACGCAAACAAAAAGAAATCATGAAAAAATGAAAAAAGAAATGCACTTAATTTTATCAATAAAAACCTCCTCATAAAACCAGATGTCCGTATAGTTTTTTCTTCGTTTCCACAGTTTCGACTACCCCTTTGCCCAAAAACTGTTCATAAAGACAATCTTTTTAATTTCATTAGGCACTTTTGGCTCTGTGCAGACTAAAATTTATGTAAACAAAAATTTTTGTCAACTAATTCATGGCGTAATAAAACAGGGTTGCCAGATTTTTAAAACAAAAAGCGCTCAGATGACCTATTCTTATGATACATTTACACTGCACCAAATGCGTCGTTTTTGGCGATGTTATTTCGAGAATGACTGCCGCAGATTGAATTTGTTTGCCAAATAAGACGAATTAAATTTAATTTGACCAAATTTGGTGTTCAAATTGAATCTGCGGATGGACGGTCTCGAAAAAACCTGGCCAAAATTGACGAATTTGGTGCAGTGTAAATGTAGCTTTAGATGACTTATGTAGTTTTAAGATATTAAATACCTTTGAATCCCAAGACATTGTTATGTATAAGTGCGCCTGGCCTTCGCAACAGTGGTTTTTGTTGCATTGAAAATGTGAGTGAAGGCAACAGTGACATGCTTAGGTAGATACTAGGGATTCCAATTTCCGGGATTTCTAGCCTCTTGGGATTTAAAAGTTCAATCCCGGGATTGTCCCGAATTTTTTATTGGCTAAATTTTTTATTGGGTGTAATAAAGTAGACTAAATAATAGTAATTCATTTAAGGAGGTATGTATGTATGTATGTATTTATTAAGGCAGTCATTCTTACAACGAACGAAAAGTAACATTAAATTTGTAACTCAAAGTTACTATTCAGGAACTTGAAACATAAGTTGTTTGTACTAATGGTAAACATAGCCAAATATACGTACATCGTTGATTAAAAACGACTTACATATGTAAGAACAAAAAAAAAAATTACATTAAATTTCTAAATAAAATATATGTATTCAAATAGCATATTTGATACATAAAAACTGACTTATGTATACAAATGACTAAAAATTCTTAAGCGATAGTGGCGAAAACTACGTACATAGCTATGTTTTTTTTTAATTAAATTTTTTCCATTTGGTCTCCGACAATTCAGATATGCATAGTAATAATAAAAATTTCATTGTAGATAAAAATAAAAAGGAATGCCATTTGACTTAGAGAAAGATTACTTTTTCTGAAGTTTGAAGTGTGATCCCGGGATTTAAGTCTAGTAATCCCGGGATTTTCGGGACTTAAAAAACAACGGGATCCCGGGATTGGAATCCCTAGTAGATACCTACTCTACTTCCACTCAAAGGTTGACAATGCCAATTACGGCTATAATCCGCTTTAATCCTTTTATCCTTATTATGTTTGAACACTAGGAAAAAGTTGTACAACAACTACAAGGCGAGGTACAAATTAATACACAGTTACTCTAGTGAAATAGAAAGTCACTCAATTTTGAGCGGAATTTTGCGATATTTTATTTGAAAAATATAACTTCTGGTAATATTTCGCAAAACGTATAAAACCCACTAAAATAATCGTCAGGCATGACATTTTATAATTTGCTTTTCAAGTGTTTTGACATAGAAAAACACGCCAAATCCTTCCGATTTCAAAAATGGCAGCATTCAAGCATAAGTTTGCGATACGCTCATTATTGGCTGATACAGATGTCTTTAACAAATTTAGCATTAACTCTATATTTGCCGATAAAAATTTGGTGCAAAGTAATTCAACTAATACAAAACATTCTGCTTTTAAAGTCGACCTTTATCGCGGTTTACCCAGTTCATCACTGTATCCTACTCTCACTGCCCATAGCTACAAAGCACTGCCTATCAAATATGCTAAATATGAAAAACTAACCTATAGCTCGGCAATTTTAATTGCTATTCGAAGTAGCCCCGGAAATCGGTTGCTTTTACGGGACATTTACAACTGGATTGAAAACAATTGCCCATATATTCCTAAAAATACTGCCAAGTGGCGGGATACGGTGCGCCATAATTTAAGTCACAATAAAATATTCATACAAGTGCCGAGAGCGAAAAATGATTCATCCCGTGGAAAGTATTGGACAATAAACGAGTCTGCTGAAAATATGTACATCCTCGACTCTTCGGGAAGACTGCGCCAAAAAAGTCAAATAACGAAAAACAGAAGGATTTCATATCAACATTGTACCGATGGACACAACTCTATTTCGCCCGATTTATGGAAAATCAGTATTCCAAACAATTGGCAATCGTAATCAGCATATGATGAGATAGTTTTATATGTAGTACTAATATATGCATAAGTTAGCATAACAAGTTTGTAATTTTATTTATTTATTTTATTACAACGAAGTAAAGAGTTTACAGTTAAGAAAACATTTTTATTTTATAATTTTCGTTGAATATAAGAAACATGTAAGAAAAATTAAAATAATAAGCACTATGTTTTCATTTAAAGATCGTAAGTGGTTCCTAAAAAGATTTTGCTATATTTTTTAAGTAATTTTTTGTGTAATTTATACAAATATGTTTTTATGTAAATTTTACTTTATTTTTTGTGTTTCTTTTTGTTAATTTTTACTATATTTCTTTTAACTATTACTATATTTTTCGCTTAATTTTTACTATATTCTCTGTTTTTGTACTATACTCTTTGCTGTGAGTTACTGTGAAAAATATTACTTTTTGGACGCCGAAGGGGTGGGGCGTTGTTGGACCCGCCCCTGGTCAAAATAATCCCCAATATCTTTTAAATCAGGAAACTGTTTCACGATTTTGAATGTCATTTCAAATTTCAATTATAAGACATATTAACATATTTAATTTTTTACTAATTTTTTCAATAAAATTTTCCTCTGATAATTCTACAAAAAAAAAAAAACACGACTACTACTTTACTCAAAACGAAACCCTGTGCTCCTGGCTACAGTTTCCACTTCGCACCTAAACCTGGAAAACTACTTTAGTTTCAAAGTGAATTTTTTAATTTTGTCTTCCAGAACGAATGCGGATATTAAATTTTTACTACGAATTATGGTATTATTTTGTTACTTGTTCCAACTCTGACATCCATAAATAAAAGGAGAGCTGTGTGAGTAATTCAGTGCTAGCGGTCAACATCACTTTGGCAATCAACGCAATAAAGTAAAATTAAATCTGATATCGTTTGAATCAGAAGGGGCGGTCAGGACACGATTTACTTGTGCCATACACTCACTCATCCATCCACTACAAACCACATTGTACTTGAACGACGTGCATAAGAGGAGTGCAGACTGTATGTAGAGTTAGAGGCATATTTGTGCGACATGGGACATGCTATGGCATTCAATGGCATGACAGCCAAATCACCAGCAGAGGATCAATTGCTGCCCAGAAAATTACAGTGACGCTGCACCAATGTGTCTTACCATGTTCGAACAATGGAAAATATTGATGGATAAAGAATGTTAAAGAGTAGGGGTAGAATGCGGTTAAGTTGCTAGGGTAGAGCACTTGCAGTGAGCTTTGTCAGCATGGTGCGTTACAGATCAATATGAGTGCTACTGCAAAGGTAGGTAATTGCTGTTAAAGGTAAGGTAGGGACAATCTGCCAAGACTGCATGGCAAATGAAGCGACCTAATGATACAATGGATCCACGTTAGGCCGTCCATCGGGATTGTGATTGAACGTTACGGCTAATAATTTTTGGCCCAACGTATTTTGTTGAAGCTCGCCACATTTCTCAAACTCATAAAATTCCTAAATTTAATTATTAGTTCTTTGAGTAGTACATATTTAACGCGATTAAAATTAAAAATACAGTTGTGACTACAAATGAGTTGTTTTCACACAGACAGGTGGAAGTACGGATTACTAAGTTATAGTTTTGTAATACGATGAACATTACTTTTTCTTGGTAATTGTTGCGCATCATTGACGTTCAATTAATTTTTTACAAATAGCAACAAATACTTACTACATACATACTCGTAGGCACAGTTATACACCTTTACACATACATATGCACATAGAGAGATGTGCAACCACCCCAAATTATTAAAATTATTCATAACCTCTCTAACCGCATTTACGGCGGCTAAAGGGCACATCAGCAGCAAAACAGCACAAGAGGCATAATACATACATACATATGTACATAGATAGAGCTACTTGCTGCATAAAATCAATTTGCTACCGTCCACCAGCAACAACCTGCAGCAACCAACAGTTGGCGAGCAATCACAAATGTGGGCCGCCATTTCGTCCGAATATTGGAAGACGTGTACATACATACTGATACATTTGACACTGTGACGTATCTCAGGGGAGATAAATGGGTGACCTCTACAAAATATTCCGATTTTTCTTTAAAATATAAAAGCCCGTCAAAATAGACGCACAAATATTGAGTGGCTAAATAATAATGATTCCCACAGAGCCAAATTTTGGTAGAGAGCTTAGGTTCACCGCAGAAAGAAAACTACAAAAGTCCCCATCGAAAAGTTATTCGGGGTCAAAGCACAAAATTTCTTTACCGTTTATTTTTCACGAAGTTTCCCAACACAAAGAAAATAGTTATTTTTGTAAACCCTTTAGTTCTCGTGCTAGAGCCATCTTTTCTCCATGATATAAAAAAATACTAGTACCGCACTAAGCCGGGAGGTTAGGTTCACCCCCAGGAGATAATAGTCGAGAAAAATGCGAACGTGAACCTAAGCTGTATGCAAAAATTTGGTTCTGTGGGAATTTTTCTTGTTTCAAATGTCTGTAATGACCGGACTATAAGCCTTATAACAAAAAATCTACAATTAAACTCCTTTCCTTTTCATTTCTCTCTCTATATCCTTTCCTATTCTATGATCGGTCTTCCTCTTTCGCCTCCTTTTTTCTCCTTCATATCGTTCTCGTTCCTTCTCTCCCTACCAATTCCTCTTCCTACTACTATTTATGTACATATATTCCTATTCCTACACTGAACCACAAACGTACATGTTTTTTACGAACAAAGTTTCATAGAAGTTCACGCTGGTTTTTCTTAAAATATAAGAAAAAATTCATAGAATCTAAGAAAATTGTCTTACAATTTATGAATGAATACATGCTTTCTGTGGATTTGTTTACATATTTTAGGAAAAAGTACTTATATTCCAGGAAATGTTCTTCTACGAAAAAGTTCTTTGGAGAGGTTTTAACGAACAATTCTTAAAAACTATGTACTTTTTCATTGGATACATGAAATTTTTTGGTTCAGTGTACTATCTCAATCCTCTGATATGACTTAGCTAAAGTAAGTAACCAAAATAATACTTTCTTTACCTTCGGGAGGATCTTCTAGGTACGCTCCTGTGTGGGCGTAAGTATGTATGTAATTTTTCGTTGTTAAATGCTGGAACAGTTGATTTTTTCCCATATTTTTTATTTGTTTGTTGCATTGCCCGTCGAATGCCAGCTGTTGGTTGTTGGCTTCCAATATCGCTGCCATATCGACAATTGGCATCAATAATAAAATGTAAACCACAATTCAGGTGAACAGATTGAGCGATGAACAGCGGTTGTAAGGCCGTTTGCCTGTTGGTTATCCGTTTGTATTTTTATTTGTTTGTCGTTTTGCCAGAATTATTTTGGTGGTTGTGTTTTTTTGAGCGTGGAAGTGGATGTTGGGGGTTTTGATGTTGTTGGCGGCGCTTTTGGGAGGCGGATCGCTTGTTGGCTCAACCTGTCGCAAACACAATGCACCGTCGTGCCAGATTTTTGACTGTGAGACTGCTGTCCACCTGCCCAGGTAGCCCAGCCCCTTGCCAAATATTCCATATTGGCTCATGGCCTTCTGGCGGTAGTGTGTTCGAACACACACAGCCTAACAGCCTTACATGTGTACATAACTATTCATGTGCCAAAAGCAAATTTAAAGTTTGTTGTTTTTCTAATTGAATTTGAATTGCTGATTTCAACTCATCTCTTTTCGAAAATTTGTTCTTTTTAACATCAAATAACGTGGCAAACTATAAAAAATTAAATATTTGGCAAAAGAAAATAAAACAGTTTGAAGTCGCCAGATAACTTATTCTTTAATCTTTTGAGCAGTTTCAATCTGTTGGTAGATACGTTGTTTGAGGCGCGAGTTCATATCAAGAGTGCAGTTAAATACTTACGTAAGAAACAGTTGTTAGGTTTTAGTTTCGAATATTCGCGCCCTGCACTACTACTTGCCACGCTGGGCCTGGGAACAAAAAACATTTAACCGAAATATTTGGAAAGCATTAGCTATAATGCCATATAGGAGGGAAGAGGTTAAACCCTAATAATATAATTTTTGCGAGAAAAGATTTCAAATATCGTTGACTTCACCTTTTCCAGCAGTAGAAAGATTCCTTTTGATTTTAGAAAGTATCAAATGTACTTTAGGATAGCCAAATGTTCTTTAGAAAACGTCAAATGTACTTTAGAATAATCAAATGTACTTTAGAAAATTTCTAATGTAGGCCAATTGATACATACTGTCGAAAGTACATTTGACCGTTCCGAAAGTACATTTGATGCTTTCTAAAATCAAAATGATGCTTTCTAAAATAAAATTGATGCTTTCGAAAGTACAATTGGAAAAGGTGTAGAAAACTAATTTTAGACCTATGGTTTCTTGGGCATAAAGGCCTGAAATTACCCAAGTGTCAAGAATAACGATGTGTCTTTGATGCAAAAAAATTTGACTCACCTTAGTATACATATGTAAAGATAATAACAATTTTGTTCATAATATATTGGTATGCAAACATATGCGAATGTGCTTAAAAATGTGAACGTGCATAAACCTCATAAGAAAATATCGTTTAAAAAAACTTCAATTTCCCGCAAATAATTTATTTCGATATTATTCAATGTTTTCATTTTAATCCTTAAATCCGCAAATATTGACTGATGTAAACAGTATATTAATTACTTATTGAAATACGTAACATATTGCATTAAGTCGAATACGCTACATAAATACATACATAGTATATGTTGATTTATAAAATAAAAATACCTTTTGTAATGTAAACATGAAGTTCGTGTGTTGGTACTGATACTCGATTATTTAAATATACACAAATTCGGCGGTTATCATAACCTATAACGAGATTTTTGCCGAGCTTCTCTTCCAACTTGTGGTGTGTTGCTTTTTAGTTTTTTTCTACAAGTTGGCGGGACCTAAAGTTTTTTGCCGACTCTGAACGGCAGTTGCAAACCAAATGAGTTTATGCTGAGAGTTTGTCAAACTACTGCCGAGGGGCGACCCGTTTAGAAATTAGAAAATAACCGGTCTCGGAACAAACAAGGGTGACCCGAAAAATCTAAATTCAGATTCGGATTCAACTTACCCGAAAGCTTTAGAAACCGATGAGGAACCTTCTGGGATTATTTGGATGTGGTACAGCGTTATTAAAGATAAGCATGTAGCTACTTAACAAGTACATAAATAACAGTGAAAAAACATTTTCAAAGGTTTAAAAATATGTTAATAATTCCTAATTTGGTTTTCAAAACTTTTCTCAAAGGTTTAAATATAGTTAATTTGATTGCGAATCATTTCTTTCTATTCATGCTTAAGATGGATTTTAGAATATTTCAATATTAATCTCAACTTAAAAACGAATAAAAATTGCATGATAATATGCTTACCTCTTTTTTCCTTTTAGCTATAACTGGCACCAATGGGACACTCCAGTGGAAACCAATTCATCCTGCACCTGACTTCTGCAGCTCGGTTGTCGATTAGAACATCATATATTCGGTACATTTGGCACTACCTTCTAATATATTCTACCTGAGCGGCTCATAACAGTGGGTATCGCTCTTTCACAAAAAATTTTTTGCAGAAAGCAGTTTATATATGTAACTGGTCACGTTTGGACAATAATATTATCGTTAGTGCAAATCGAATTTTATGTAAACCACCAAGGATTACCAAAGTATAAATTTCCCAAACAACGAACTATCGAAACAGCTTTTGTGTGGCACAGCAAAACCATTAGCAACAATATAATACTTGAACTACATTTATACACATTTATTAAAGTAATATACATATGTAGGTAAATAACATTAAATATTTAGTAACAAACGCTGGAGCAACAGCGACAAGAATTTTTAGTTAACAATAAAGGTAATAGGAATGGGCAGTGAGTAATAAACTGACCAAGGCATACATATGTATAAGAGCGTACGAAAAATGCATGGAAAAAAATTGTGGTTCGAAATTTGGTGCGTTTTAGCCTAAATAACATGTGTGTGAAGTTTTATTGTTTTACCATACAGGTAACCCGTGGAGAATTTTAGTAAAAGTTTGAGCTAGCCGCTTATACTAGGTTCGCAGAAAACTATGTTAAGGCTTCAAAAATTAGATGAGTTTAATATTTTGCTCATATATAAAGGACTGTGTAACAAATCTCACCTTTGAATTTTCATAAGGACAACAGAAATCCTTTACAAGGATATTGAAAAAACGTATTCATTAGAAAAATACATTGGAATTTCTAAAGTGTTTTAGTAGATTGCGTTGCAATATATTTTCTAGTATAAATAATTGTGCACATCTTGAAACTTTGCAATTATAGTGTACTTGTTAGAGGTCATACACGGCGTATGAGTACCATTTAGTTATACATGTAAGAAAAGTGCACGTAAAGTCTATTCATGTTTTGGTTGTCCACATTTCGGATTATCCTTTAAATTTGATCCTTTAAAGAAGATCATAAGCATCCGTTAAATAAACAAAAGTACCGTTTTACATATCGCGCACTAAATCAAATATAGTCACAACTGAAAATCAGAGTAACTTTCGGTTGTTGTTGTTGTTAACAGCAAAACACTCCCCGAAGGTTTTGGGGAGTGATGCCGAAGTGGACAGTCCTTGGCCGGATATGACCCCAGTACGCTGCGGTACTCTCTTGCGGTACTGCCCGACTGTCGTGGTAGCGATTTGGTATGACCAGTGGAACCTTCTAGGTCATGCCATCCCTCCATCCGTGAGGAAGAAGAAGATGGGTAATGAGAGGTGAGAGGAATCATATCCGTAGATCAACCATCGAGTAGCACGTACCTATGTGCATATTAGTCGCCTCTTACGACCGGTATGCCTACCTCGGGCATATTCTATACCCCTAACCCGCAGGGGTTGTAACTTTCGGTTAATTGCTTCTGGATCGTACAAAAGTCATTTGATTTTTAAAAACTTGGCATCACTGTCCTCTTTAAAGAGTAATGATAATATTCAAAAAGAAAAAATTGTATGTACTGGCTGTAATACTTTTTATTACGCAATGTATGCCAAGAAAGCGACCTAAAAAACTTTTGAGTTGTGACGGTTTTTGATTTAGGGTGCGATATTATGAAGCCCTTAAACTGCAAGGATACAGTAATATGATTAAAACGAGTACATAAATAATTAAATTTGCAAACCGCAGTGGAATACAGTGAGATTTTACTATTAGCTTCAACTGCAAGCCCGCACGGGTTGCCGTGGTCAGAATTGCATAAAACTTTCTCAGGATAGCTTTTTATTCATAATGGTCAACACTAGGGGGTATGCGTTTAAATAAAACAACTTTAATATTTTGGGACAGTCTAATATGTATGTGTATGAACACACCCTGCAAAAAATGCGATAAGTATAGGTACGTCCAGGATCAGTCACAAGGGAGGATGCGACTAATGCCTGTTCCGAACACTTTGAATGGATTGAACTGTTCACATATGTTTGAGCATGTCCTATGGAGAGACCAATTGTACCGATTTATACCCGAAAAAAGACTAATCCACTTTATACCCCATCGGGTACTTTGACTTCTAATTCTATGCTACAAAAACTAAAATGGGGTTTAAGTCAAGTTTGAGTATGAGTTGAGTATGCTTAACAAATTACAATTTCCCTATGTATTTATGTACTTTGAACTATACACCACTGTGGGAAAAAGGTATTAATCAAGAACAAATCTCTTTAGAGATTAATGCACAATTTCCTTTTTCTGGACTATTTCTTAGAACCTGGTCGACTAAATCGGCGATGCTCAAACGCACACTACCAAATTGTGCGATTGTGTTGAAGTATGAGAGAGCTTGTTACTACACCCAAAAAATTCCAAATATTGACACAAATTTTGTATAAAAAAATAAATAAAAATTAAAAGGGTATTAGTAAAGTAGTAAGGCAACGAAATGCATTTTTTTAATACACATTTATAAGTAAACAAAAATTTATGAAAAAAATGAACTAGAAATAAAAATTGCCAAAAATCAGGTATCATCTTATAGTAAAATTCAACGAGCTAAAAACTGCCTACTCCAGAAAAGTCTAAAAACTCCATGCCAGAAGTTTCAAGTTTTGCAGAAAACTTGGCGAATTTTTCAAAATTTTGCACAATAATTTTAACTTTACTTACTGTTACAGGTTTGGCCATTTTTGAAATTAAAATGATTAAAAACACGTAAATAAATATATTTTAAGAATAAAACTACTTTCATGCGTAGCGGTCAACAGTCGTTGATCAAGTGATTCGCAAACGCACTTTAATTTTCCACAATGTATAGAGAGCGCTTGACTTGTGCGTGTGAGCGAATCTATGGGAGAGCAATAAAGTCGGCCGCCCGCGGGCTAGGTAAAGATCGTCACTGGACTAAATCATTGCCTTCTTTCTAAAAATTTTTTCGGACGGATACTCTAAAGAATAAGCCATAATATCTTATTTTCTTAGATCATTTTCATCTGATATAGGAATTCTGATAGGAATTCAAAATAAAATGAGCGAAGCTGTGACTATCTTATATTTTTCTTTCTGTATACTCGTATCTAGTTAGGTAGCGGTTTAAAAATAGTTTAGGCAAAATAAATTCGTATACTCTTTTTCATTACATATTTTGGATTTGTTAAATATTCAAATATTTATACATATGTGCTTACTTTGTAAATATACATACATACCTGTATACTAGGGATTCACTTATCGCACAATAAATCAAAAAGAGACACAACTCAAAATTGGAGCAAGTTTAAGTTAAACGCTTCTGGATCGCCCCAAAGTAGATAGACTTTTAAAAACTTTGCATGACAGTATTTTTTAAGGAGTAACGATAATAGTCAAAAGAAAAAAATGCCATGTACTGGCTGTTTTTATTTTTTTAAAGCGATCTATGCTAAGAAAGCGACCTGAAAAAATTTTGAGTTGCGACGCTTTTTGATTTAAGGTGCGATAGAATTGCTTACCACCCACATTGTAGTAAAACATTTTAAATAGTACCTCAGCACCGAGGTGCAATCGACTAGTGGCAAGTGCTTGCAATGTCAGAAGCTAACGGTACATATTAATACCAAAACCACAAAAAAAGTGTAATAACAGTTGCAATGGCGAAATAGAGTAATTTATTTGCTTAGCGTCAGATTTGGCAACAAATGTGGTTTGACGTTGTTTTTGCTATATCAGACAGTTGGGTTTGTTGCTGTTGGTCTTCGTATTTTTGAAGCTTTTTCTTTATTGCACTGGTGCAGGACATTGTTGTTGTTGTCGCCGTTAACAACCAATGTGGTTGCAATAAGGCTTAGGTGGTGCAATAAGCAAGGCTAGATAGACCCAACAAAAAATTGAGTGAGTAGTAATAAGAAATACCAATTTTGGACATACATTTCTAATTATAATAATAAAAGGTCAGTTCTAATGGAGGCAATTACAAGACCGAGCTCCTCTGCCATTTTTTGTTGTGTTTATGGTGTATTTTATCCTACATGTTTTGTCGACGTGTCTCGGTCTCATGCTGACTAATCGCAATTTTTGCAGGGAATTTCAAATAAACATTTATGTATGTATTAGTGAAAAGCGTTTAAATATCTTGTTGCATAGATAAGTTACACACACAGAGACACAAACCCACATCAGTTGAAATGTGTCCCGGACGCACCGCCGCAACACCATTATTTATGGCACAAGACTATGAGTTCCGTTTTGACTTGAACTATTTCAGCTGGTCTGTTTGGTGGTTGTATCACTCTTACCTATGAAAGAAAGGGTGTAGGAAATGTATGCACATTGGTATGTACTGCGCCTCATAGAATACCTCAAAATGGTGCTCCAACCAAAGGACTAATAAAGCTTACAACATTTTAATCCTCGCTAGACAGACCCCATAGCGAATTATGTGAGCGAAACGTGTTACAAAACACATATATACAAAATAATGCATAACTTAAATACATATTTAAAAACAATGCACGTCTTTACCAAGGATTTTTAAAAACGTACCTCACAATTTTTTCACAAAAATTGTGTTTATTAATCAATTTTTGAAAATTGCATAAAAACTCTTACCACTTCTAAATTTTCCTTTAAAACCTTACAAAATAAATGTTTTAATTAAAAACTAACTACAAATGCAAACTTTTTTTTATATATTTTAAGGTCAGATTGTTTTCCAAAGAATCTCTTCACTCTCGTTGGAGAATAACTTATTCCCAAATTCCGAGATTATTAAATCATATCAAAACAGGTGCCCCCTCCGACACAACTCATAGTGAATTCATGTTTCTTCATCTAAACTAATCTTAATAGTTGTTTTGGAATTTTTCTGAAAATCTTTCCCAGTAGCAATCGATATGCAAATTGTTAACGACTACTAATTTCTAGTTTGAAATTAAGAAAAATAGATTTTGACATCCAGTGATTGTGTAAACCAATCGGATCCCTTAACGTACATAAATCAGGATAAGAAGCATTGCCCGTAATGGCATTTTCCGGTAAATTGATCAGAGGCAGGGTAGGGTTAAACATATCCACTCTCACAGCAATTTCACATTGTGTTGCTTCGAATTTTTTTTTTTTTTTTTTTTCATTTTATCACACTTATCTTACATATGCATTTTTTATCCAGCGGGAAGGAAGACAGCGCAAGGCAACGGAAGGAAACACTAAAATGTTATTTTGAGGAAAAACTGCGATTGGGCCAAGTTGGGGATTTGCGCCAGTGCCAATTTTGCTATAAATATTGCACATGTGTAAACATACATACGTTCATACTAGGGATGCCAATTTTGGGAACTCTAGCGATCCCGGAATTTCCGGTATATTATTTTACTATCACGGGAACTTTCCCGGGGTTTGGGTTTAGAAATTCTGATAGAAAAAATTGTTGTGATCAGTCCTTTGAATTGAAATTGACATAAAAAATAGAAGTTTTGTTAAGCTCAGAATCCGAGTAAATACAAGAATCGAATATTCAATAAATAAATTTAAAAACCTTCGATGGTAGTTGCGGCAGGTTTACAGTTTTTAGTTAATGCCTAGAAAGGTTAATGTTATTTTAAGTAAAACAATCATAAACGAATATTAAGATATTAAAAATATTGTACTTCCACTAACAAATTTAAACATTTTTTATAAATAAATCAGTTTCCAATCCCGGCATGGTGAGTAAGAAATCCCGGGACTCTCAGCAGCTCAAAACGCACCGGCTCTCGGAGTTGGCAACTCTAATACATACATCTGAATATACCCATTAGGGAAAGTCTCTAATACTGACTGGGTCGACTTTTAGCTTTACCCAACGACTTATAAATTCAATATTGTGGTACACATCTAGTTTATTGTTTTTTTTTGTTTTGTTTGGAGCTAAAACTGCATTGTAGTGGCAACTGAACTTTCTTTTTTGAAGATATATGTAGCTGCGACCAAGTATAAATGGCACTTTACTATAAAGCTTGAGTATGAAGTCCAAGAGAGCCAAGCTCAAATGTCCTTATTGGAAATTTTAAGCGCGTAGCAAACCGTAATTTCACAATGTTATCTGTCATTGTCAGTCGCAAACTAAAAAAAAAGAACCACCTCCCTATTAACAACTATAAAACATTGCGCGAGGTCATGGCACACGTAAGTGAGACTGCCATAGGAAGAAATGGCATTGCTAGACGCATTGAGGGTGGCCTGAACGCCATAGTTTTTCGCATGCATACATACAAACGTATATTTGTTTATCATCTTGTATAGGTGTTGGTGCGTGGGTGCAACAAATCCAAACATTGTAGGGTAGGTCATACAAACCAATTTGCATTTCGTGCAAAAAGACATAAAAAGTAGACAACAAACACCCTTTGCATATTGATATGAACTTGTATTAGGCTAAGGGAATGCGCCTGTTTGTATGCAACGAAACATCAAAACGTAAAATTTGTACAATTAAAAAGGCGTTAAAGTGCAAAAGTCATTTTAGCCATCAGATTCACACTGCTATCTTATCACATATTTGAAAATACATACATTTATCGGTGTGTTTTCATGTACTAACCTACCTTAATTGGGTCGCGTATTCGCCCATTTCAAAGTGCATTTCAGTCGTCTGCTTCTAGCGGTTACACTGTCAAGAAACAGGCGATAAATAGGAAGTGGCGCCCATTTATATCAACCCTCTCAGGGCGGTTGCTTGTCTCTTTGCAAAATTTTGGTAGAATTGCGAAATAAATCGCTTTGCAAACGGAAGTTGGCAATGTTTCAGTAAAATAGTCATGTGTTCCGGCGTCTATTTTCTGTGTGTGCATGCTCCGGAAGGCAAAGTTTCGTCCTTCACTTGCAGGTAATGTTGAGTACACGAAGTGAAACTTTGTTTTGCATTTCGCCTGAAGTTTGTTTATGATACTTAATTGCCTTGAAGCCAGTTTGTCGAAGACCAAAAGTAAAATTTAACAGGTGCAATTTGCTTCCCAAGTGTATCGCACACCTACAATCTCTTATAGTAAACATGTATGGAAGTGCAACCTTTATTTATTACGTGAATATCTACATTTTTTTAAGTACTCATCACATTTGCATTATGCAATTTTGCACTGGAACATTTTTAACAAATTTCTGTATATCAGTTCTAGAGATAACAAAGTCCAAAGGATGTCTCGATGGGTGAGTGGGGTACTACCTTATCTCAACAAAGAAATAAAAAACCCTGCAAATGCGCCATCTTAGAGTTTAGTTGAATAACAGTCCATCTAGAACGATTTTCTAAAACATCATATCGCACACTGAGAGAAATGCATTGAATCTTGTGACAATATCACTATTGATAGCGCCGAGTTTGATGCAACATTCATTCAGAATGTGCGAGTTATCAAATATTATTTGCTCCCAATAAAAAGTAAAATGACATGTCAACCATTTCGATATGATGTACTATTTTTTTATATTTATGGATAGAATACTACCCTGCTAGACAGTATTATGACATTCATTCAGCTTTGTAATGTTGCCTTTGAAAACGTGATAGAAAATCCTGAAGTAAATATCAGCTGTTTTATATTTACATCACGATTTTCTATCACGTTTTCAAAGGCAACATTACAAAGCTGAATGAATGTCATAATACTGTCTAGAAGGGTAATATATTTGAACGGCATGTCAATATCTATGGTCGTGATCATTGTTTAATAATATAAGGTTAAGCAGTCCGAGACGTTTTTGACACTTCTCGTCTTCATGCTTCCCTATCTGATTGACAGTGCTACTTCTTTTCAAAATCGTATGAAAATGGTAGTAAAAACTAATATTCTTGATTCGAAGAAAATTGCAGCAACACTGAAAGCTTTTGAAGTTTGTTTTATTTTTATTTTGAAAAATTAATTGTCTATTTGGTAAGATTTTTATGAAAATTTATTATTTTAACTAAATAACAGCAGTTTTTCCTGTTTCGCAGCCTTTTGTCAGCATCATCGTTTGAAGCTGAATTTAAATCAAGGAAAAAGCTTGTGTACATTCTTACAAGAAGCTCACATTTCAGCAAGCTCCCCGTCCAGCAAGCTGTCTTCCATCTCCGAGCTGTTCACGTCACTTTGCGAAAGTGTTGTGGCAGATAACATGCTTTTCGCGTCGGACTCCTCCGTTTCCTCTTGCAGTTCTTCGATATCCGAGTCCCCCGTTGTAGTGGAGATGGCAGCGCGCTCTGCATAGCCACGGTTTACGTGGATAACGATCTGACTACACTCTAATGCACTAGTCCATTGTAACTTTTAAGGGGCTCGATTGCCTCCTTATTCATGGTGAAGACCACTTTTCTCTCAGGCCCTACCGCATCTCCGAACAAACTGACACTCCAGTCCTGCGTCTGGAAGGACGGATTCATTATCCTCAGCATCGTGAGAATCCTCTCAGGCTCTGCAGGGATGGCAGGAAGCCATGCCCTTGCCCTTGGCCAAGCCGGAACGTCATTCCAGCCGACGACCTCGATTTTTGCACCTTTGTAGACTTCACCCAATCTTGTAGCTCTTGCCTTGTACAGTGCTACAGTCCATGCGTCGTCACACGCGACTATTTTAATCTGTCAAATAAACGTCAATAAGAGCGTTAGCGAGATGGGGATGGGCAAACGGTCGTTGCCTCCGTCAAGAATGCCTATAAGGTTTCCTGCGAGACTCGCTCATATTTCTTTAGGGTCCTTGAGGCCAATCGTTTTTCCAAGTACGCAGAGTGTAGGGAAGATGTCTCCTGGGAGTCCAGACACGTAGTTGCCGTCGCGTTCGCTCCCTTCGCTGAAAGCTCAGGTGCATCTTTTTTCTCCTTTGGATCTCCAGGCCAGTTCGTGAGACCGCTGCCACAGACGTTAAGAGATTGGTTTTCATACCGGCGATTGATGAAAGTTATTAAAAAAGGATCCAATTATAAACATTGCCGTTTTATAAGCTTATTTCGCACATGTTTACTGCTACCCACAAAAAGGGCATGCTTTTTAAGTTAAATTTAAAATTGATTTAATTTTCCTAATAATTTTATAAAATAATTGTTGTAAAGACAGATTTTCGGAAAAAAAATCCTGAAATTTTGCGAACGGCGTTCCTTCCTTTTCTACTACAATTTTTCTAATGGGGGATTTTTTACCCTTTTTTGCATCCTTCGTAAATGCAACTCTAATAAGGAAGCTTTGCCTTGACAAATGTCAAAATATGCTTAACCTTATATAATTTAACAATGGTCGTGATATGAATTTCTATTGTCGGTATATCCATATCCATATTTACTGCATAGTAATAATGGTAGAGACAGTGCATTAATATATATTGGCGAAATATAAATTTTTCTGGGACGCATAATCATAATAGTTGAACAATTTTTACTATGGATTTTCTAACAATATTACAACTTGTTGGAGCGGGTTTTTTAAATTCAAAATTTTTTGAATTTCTTATGATTGAACATTTTCCTAAAAATTGTATAATATGCCGTAGCCGAATGGTAGAATACTGGGCTAACGTGCCAGAGGAGCATGGTTCGAGTCTCACTGAAACCAGATGTCAAATGATTAAAAATTTTGTTTTTTTAAACTATTTAGAATTTATCAATAGTTTATATGGATACCATTTCAATAGTGATTTATCAAAAAAGTATTGATGAAACATCCATATTCATTGATGGGACAGAAATATCAATTTTTATTTAATGTGATATCAATAATTATGGATGTTCCATCCATAGGAGCTAATTCAAAAATCTTAAATTTTGAGGTATGCATGCTACCGCGCTCTCCCATTCAATACCCACCGATCTGTATACTCGATTAACTAATAGCTACACTATTCACCGAGAAAAATGCTATTAAAAATTTAAAATGCCAAATAAGGGAAAAGCAGCCAGTTTTTGAATTTTGAGTTTATCGCTGTTTAGATCTAGGTGTGCGATATCTCAATACAAAATAAAAACTTTTTTCTTGAAATAGGGTTATCTTCCGCTCAGCTGTCAATCTCTTGTCATGTATTAATTCATGCGGCCTACTATGGCTGTCAATAGATATTGGCCAAAAACATCGGACCAAAGTTATGATATCATCTTCATGAAAGGTATAAAATAAAAAAAGTGAAAAATGTTTCAAAAACCGTCGCAATCAAAGAAATTTAAAAAAGCTCCAGAAAAGCGTAAATAAAAGGTCCCAAAGATCGCCCATATTATCACATATTTTTCCAACCCCCCTATTCAGAATGTGTTTGAAGAACGCCCTACCTCAGAAAGAGTTTAAAAACGCAATATCTCAATGAAAATTTTATTCATTTTCAGGGCCTTTTTTAATCAAATTTTGAAATAGCCTAACAAACATTTAGGCTTGAGTTACGTCAGATCTCAAGTTGAGAACTAAGGGGCTTCTCAACCCTCAATCTCTTTTCTCAACACCGAATAAACTTGAGAATGATAACTTTTTTAAGTTGAGAAAGGGATAGTGTTCAACTTGTACTCAAATGGGATTCTCCATTTGGACTCAAAGGTACTTACAAATGCCATATTGGAAATAAATACCGAAAATAATATAAATCTTGATTTTTATAATTTAAAACGCCATGAATAAGTAGTAAACAGTTTTTATTTACATACATAGGGGAATATTCATAGTCGAGATAAAGTGGGCGCTAAAGTTAGCGCCAGCATTTTGACACCGTTTCCAACGGCCTATCTGTCAAAAAAGCTGACACTAACTTTAGTGCCTTTTTTTATCTTGACTATGAATATGCCCAAATCATTATACCCAGCTGTACTTGTACACAGGGTATTATAACTTTGTTAGGATAACGGTTGGTTGTACAGGTATAAAGGAATCGAGATAGATATAGACTTCCATATATCAATATGATCAGGATCGAAAAAAAAATTGATTGAGCCATGTCCGTCCGTCCGTCCGTCCGTCCGTCCGTCCGTCTGTCCGTTAACACGATAACTTGAGCAAATAATGAGATATCTTCACCAAATTTGGCATGCGTACTTATTTGGGTTCAGAATAGATTGCTATTGAAAATGGGTAAAATCGGACCATAACCACGCCCCTTTTTCGATATCGAAAATTTCGAAAAACGTATAAAATGGGTTAATTCAATATTAGAAGCAGCTACAATGATAAAATTTGCAATATGTATTGATTTAGATGTTCTAAGGCCGATTTTATAAAAAATTTTGAAAAGGGGGCGTGGTACCGCCCACGTATATTTGAAGAAATTTTAAAATTTTGACTCTTAATAACTTCAGAACAGTTTATGCTAGTATAACGAAATTTCGTAGAGGACATACTATTGTTGTGGTAAATTCAGCTATAGAAAATAAACGAAATCGCTTCGCGACCACGCCTACTTTTTCATAAAAGTTATATTGAAAGGAGGTGGAAATATTGAAAAGTCCATATCTAATTAACTGATTTCGCTATAATAATATAATTTGGTACATACATCAACTTTCATATTCTTTACATAATTTTTTCAAAATTTTGGAAAGTGGGCGTGGCACCGCCCACTTATGAGTCAAGCAATTTTTAAATTCGACTGCTATCAACTTCAGAACGGTGTGAGATAGATTTACGAAACTAGGTACCAGGCATGTTATGTTTATGTAGAGTACTACCACAGAAAATAAGAAAAATTGGTGAATGATCACGCCCACTTTATGTGCACAGCTGGGTATGTAATGTTCGGTTTCACCCGAACTTAGACTTCCTTACTTGTTTTAGTCTAAGTTCTTCAACTTCAATTCGAATATCAAGAGAATGATGTTGGATATCAACTTGAAAACTATAAAATTTTCAAAATATCTTTAAGGTTATAGCTCTCCATAAAAAGGGAAGTCAATCCATCTTTTAGCTTATATGGCTTAATCAACGTTACTTCTGGGGTTGTTCATTACCGGCTATCCTACTGTTCTGATGTAGCACAATTCGATAATGTATGCCAATTACGTTAATATCTATATGGATATCAAAACAAGATAGGGTACACATCAGTAACGGTTTTATTAGTAAATAATTTCGTGGCATAGTTAAATCACTTGCTACTACCCAATTCAGCAGATAACTTAAAATTAAAATTTATCTGGATATTTTTCGTACAAAATTTGTTTATTTGACAGATAAATTTAATTTTATAATAATTAATAATGATAATTTGTTTATTTGACAGATAAATTGCTTAGTTTACTTCGATGGCAGAGTGGAAGATCGAATTATGTCAGGGCCTGGATTCTCAACTGTGAGTTTTGAAATTTACACTTTTCACCATTTAAAATACATATATTGGAAAAAAGTGAACATTTCAAAACTCACAGCTAGAGAATCCAGGCCCAGGTCAAACTGTATTGAATTTTCCTTCATAAGGGGCGCTCTTAAACCAAATTTTAAAGTATGGTGTTTTTGAAAAATATTTTTATGTAGGGTGATCTTCAACTTCAGCAGTTGTCTTGAGAAAACGGTCCTCAATAAGGTAAAAAGGGGCGAATCGGTGTTGACTTTCATTAATCGATGGTATAGGGTCAAACCACTTCCATACTTACTTTTTACTTCGCTGGTGTAAAAACCTTGGTGCTGTTGCTTTTCGCATCCAATAGGGGAGTTTTGTTGATTTTTTTTACTGGTTATATTTCAACTTTCTTTCCAGTGGCGAAGCTAGGAAAAATGTTCCCTGAAATATTTTCTTCTTTTACAAGAAATAAAACACAAAACCGTACTATTTCATTCGAGATTTTATTGCATAAAATTCAATATTTTCTAATAGTCAATATACATTACACTTAAGCTAGAGATTATGTAACATAATTTTTAGCTAGAACTTAGCGTTATCGTATGATAACTACTTTTTTAATGAGGAAATAAACTTTAAATCAAATAATTATAACTAACAACTGTATAAACTTATGTACATCCGTTTGCCCACACATATGCGTACATATACTATGTATATTTAGATGTTTTTGTTCATGTCAAAAGCTGATTATAAGTTGATTGTACAAATAATTATTGCAATTTTAATTTTTTTGTCGTTTCTGAGAAAATGAACGAATGCATTTTAGTTGTGAACAAAAGCTGTTATGTCAACGAGATTTTCGAAACTAATACTTGTTTACAATCGAGTGTGTGTACGTATGCATATGGTAGGTAATGGGACGATAGTACCAGCTACAGAATTTTGAAGAGGCGACAGATTTAGTTTTGTAATGTTCAAATAAAGCATCATCTAAATACATACCATTTTTTAAAACCGGGTTTTTTGCATACTCCTTTTAAAATAACTATCTTACATTGGTCAAGTACTAAATTTCCCGAAGTTAGGATGCCTATTAGCAATTCCGACGAATGGGAAACTCGATAGAAATCACCAAATTTATAAACATTAACTACTGAATTACGATAACTTAAGTGATTTTTATAGAGTTTCGAGTTCCAACGAAATTGTTATTAGGCCCGTATACACTCTTTAGCTCTTAAATTATACAGCATCTGTGATTTATTTTTGAAAACCATTTTAAATTTTGGTTGATGTGCAATATTTTCTAACTCAACTTTTTTTGTTAATTGCCTTACTTATAGTCGGGTAAAAATATACATAAAAATAGTGGTTAAATAACAATAATTCTGACAGATTAAAATTTTGGTGGAGAGTTTAATTCGCCGACAGAAAGAAAACTTCGAAAGTCCCCATCGATCCCGTCTGTGCTAAAAAATTTATTCGAGATCATGGGTCAAAATTCTAGGTTTTTTAGACTTTCCTCGAACTTTTTTCGAAATAGTACCTGAGAACTGAAACCTGAATATGGTTATTCGGGTACAAAAGTCGAGAAAAATCCAAATTTGTGGGTTTTTTTTTGATTTTTTTCGACTATAATTGTAGAGAATTTCCAAATTTACAACTTGGTCTCAAGTACTTTTTCGAAACAACTTACCGTTGACCAAAAATTTTGACCTTTGGCCCCTAATAACTTTTTAGCACAAATGGGATCGATGGGGACTTTTGAAGTTTTCTTTCTGACGCGAACGTAAGCTTTTTACCAAAATTTGGCTCTGTGGGAATTATTGCTAACATGAGGATTTCTAGTAACCTACAAAAAAATATGGATCTGCCACATCCACAAAGAAAAGTTTTCCATTTATTTAATTAATATTACATTTTTTTATGTGCAAAATCTTTTCTAATAAAAAACGTTTTATCGCGGATTTTGAATTTTAAATAAGTTAAGGTTTCTCACTTTTTTCAAAAAACAACACGATTGTGTTTTTAAGGTTAGATAGTTTCTCAAATCAAATTCTGGCATTGTAACATCAGATCTCAAAAATCTCAGGATTCTAAACATCCGAAAAATTGGCATCCCTAATACCTACCATATATATTTATTTCATAACTGTCACTTCGCTATAAAAACTTACAATACAATATTACTTGCTATTTACTAAATTACAATAAAATTTACTCATCTTTACTACGGGTATATTTTCTTGCACGGTTGTATGTATGTACATATATTCTATATAATTAAGTATAATATATTGTATCTATATAATAAATTAATGAGCTTAATTATCTCACTGTGAGCTGATCTGTTGTGTTCTGTTGTGTTTTAAGCACTATCATCTTTTACATATGTATGTACAATATTGCACCCTCAACACTGTTCATCTTATAACTCATCTCTGACTTATTTTTGTACATATGTAGATCGTCTTCAGTCGTGTCAATGTCGGTAAGCCATAATTTCTGCATAGCGCGTAGCATATGGTCATGATATTCTATCTGGTGCAAGATGCTGCTGCGCTTGTTGTTGTTGCAAATGTTCTGTAGCTGCATTTAACGGTGTCGCATTCGGTTTTTCAGTTGCATTCGGCGAACCTGCATTAAACTCGCAGTCAGTCGGTGAATTTTGGTAAGATCGTTCAGAAAAATGTTTCGTCGGTGGCACGCCTCTATTTGGGGAACAGCGCGGTGAACGTGTCGCAGTCGAAGGTGGTGGTGGAGTAGAGTGCGGTGAGTGAGATTCGGACGATGATCTACGACAAAATGGATTGAGGCCATTAAATGGTGCAGTAAGAAGGTGCGGTGCCAAATGTGGAAAACCAGGAAGCCCAGTTAATCCAGGAAACAGCAATGCATTGTTTGGGTGATTGAGCAGCAGCCGAGGATCAGCTATAAAACCTGTATCGGGATAATTTTGTGTGGGTGGAATTGTCGTCGGCAAATGTTTCAAAGCATCAAAGTTCATTGGGGGCAAGCCATGTGAGCCTGCATAAAGACGTGCTAAGAACTCAGCCTGTATTGTGTTTGGTAAGCCACAGTTTGGGTTGGACGTATTGCCAAAATTTGTATTGTTGTTGACTTGCATATGTTCTGGCAAGGAGTCATGATGATGATGACTATCACCCGTTGAGAGTAGTTTGCGATGCAAATTGAGGTTAGAGCTGTGGCGATCTCGGCTACGCTTTGATGGAAAGGCAGCATTACACCCATCGATGTTGCATTTGTGGTGCAGCTTGAGATGCACGTTTTGGTAGTGCGTTTTCAGATGGAAGTGATTTTGGAATACTTCGCCACAAGCCGTACACTTGAGTGGGTTATCTTTGTCGATGGGAACTTCAGCCTCTTCAGCTAATAAGTCACCGTTGGTTGTTTCTTCCCTTACCTGCAGCGTGGTTTGGTCGCCCTGCAAACTTCTGTTGTCTTTATATTTGGCTGGAGCGTTTGAAGTCAAAATGTTATTGTTGTTATTTGTGATAGGGCATTCAGGTTCTTCATTTGATATGTTCAATTTGCATTCATCTTCTAGAAATTCTTTTTTGATTCGTAAAAATCTATTTTCATTATTTTGTGTATTTGGTGTTTGTGCGAGAGCTTGTTCGTCTATTAGTTCCTGTTTAATTGAGGTCATTGGTTTTTCATTATCCACTGAAGCATGAGTATCTGAAATATCTGTGTGAGACGAGCCCTCTGGCTTTCTTCTATTTGTAGCGGACAAATCCAAGGAGTGTTCTTGCGTTTCTTTCTGGCGTGAATCGGGTCCATTTTGTAGCCCTTGCGAGGCCTCATATTCCTCATCAATGGGCTCTGACTTTAACTGAGTTTCAGTGAGTATGTGGGCACGAGACGCTGCCGCTGGCTCATTGTTTGAGGTTGATGGTGTTAGCGGTGGTGATGGAAGAACTTTTGCGCTTTCGGTGGAATTTGTGTTAGACGCCGTACCGTCTGGGCTCTGCGATTTTCTTGTACGTTTCGACAAATCCAGAGATGTATTGTTTTGCAAATCTTCAATTTTTGGTTCGTTATCCATTGAGCAGTCTTTTGGAGTTGACTTTTTTAGTGACAGATCGGCAGCTACATTATATTCGGCAGCTACATTATATTCGGCAGAATTATCACAGGAATTTTCATCCGATTGCACGGTGCATCGAACTGGATTTTGACTCTTTCGTTTGCGCTTATTTGACGTGGAACCGGGCGTGTTTGCATTGCTATTGCTGCCTCCGCTACCTAAGCCTTGCACGGTAGAGCTTTCGAAATCTCCACGTATACTGAATGAATCGGTAACACTTAATGAGTCGTCGTTGCTCTCACTGCTCTGTTGATCGACCACATTTGATTCTTGGTCACCGCTTAGTGGTTTATTGGAAGTTTGTTCTTTGGTATGTTTGTAGTCAGTCGTTGATGGTGTAGGTGTGGCGAGTTCCATATCATGACTATTGTCATCTATTTCGGAAGTTTCATCCATACCACCATCGGTATTGTAGTCCTCTGAGTTGGTTTTCTCTAAAATACTGTCGCCTTCATCTCCCACCACCACAATTCCCTCGCCATCGTCATCATCATCATCATCATCGTCATCGTCGACATCTCCTATGTGAATGTTACCATCTAATATGCTATCGTCTTCATCATCGTCTAAATGACTCTCACTGCCTTGTCGCTGACGAGCTCTTGTATCATAACGCCCTAACATGGCATTGTCCATATATGAACGGTGCATAAATTCAGCAGAACCGTGTTTCATATCATGCATATTGGCCATTTGATGGTGTCTCATGTCAGGCGGTGGTGTGAGCAGTGGAAAGCTGCCGAATGGATTGAGACCGGCCATTAAACCGTTCGGTGGTTGTAGTAACAGCGGATGCGGCTGGGCAGTGCGCCCATCATGCGGCGATATTTTGCGCCTGAGATGAGGGGAATGAAGCTTGGGATTTGGATTGGCGCTGTGACGATTTCGAGATCGGCGAGAGCTAAACATCATACTGCAGCCGTCTACAGTGCACTTGTGCATTTCTCGCAAATGCACTGCGGAAAAGTGAATTTTGAGAGCGCCCTTGTCACAAAAGGTCTTCAAGCAAACATTGCATTGTACGCGCTTTTTACCTGTGACTGGATTAATAAATTGCGTACCCAGATTTGCAGGCAAAGAACCCCATTGGCGCTTGCCTGGCGAATGAGATTTGCGACCTGACCGAAGGCTGACACCAGAAGAGAAACGTGTTAATCGTTGCGAAGAGTGCGAGGATGGGTGATCGATGTGACTTGAGCGCGACTGACGAGATTCATGATGTTGACTTTGGTATGCATTTGAAATGGCAGCAGGGCCTATGGAAGATGGTGGAGAAACTGTATGATGATGATAGTGGTGGCGATGCGAGGGCGGATGGTGAGACTGAGAGGGGCCGCTGCCTTCATGTGAATGACCTATATTCCCACTATCGGCCTGATGCATAGAGAGGTTTGTTTCTTCAACTTCAGCCGATTTGGAACGCGCAGATGGTTTTCCCATATTGAGTCCGGAATTAACTGAGGGAAAGTGAGACGCTAACAGGCCGTGGGGCATTGGATTGCCAGATGCTGCTGCTGCCGCTGCTATTGCTGCCACCTGATTGCTGGTCAAGCCCGGAGGTAAGGTGGATGCTGTGGGCAGAGTTGTTGCTGAAGTGCCTGGTGCTCCGTGTGTCGGCGGTGCGGGTGGTGGTGGTGGTAAAGGAAAAGGCAGTGGATGTCCCGACATCGCCATCGCATTAAAAAACTGATTGCTTTGCGCTGCAGCGGCCGCAGCCGCAGCCACTGCCGCATTTTTCTCCGCCGGAGTGGAAGCCTCGTTGATGCGTCGACGCGCTTGAGCAAGCATAGCGGCTTGCTGGGCGGCTTGCTGTTGCAAGTGTTGATGATGCGCGAGTTCATTGGGGCTCATGCGCGCTGGTGGGAGAGGGGGCAAAGCACCAAACGCTGCAGACCCGATTTTTCGAAAGTCAAAAGGTTGCATACTCTGCAGGTGACTAAGTGGATTATGCGGGTTGTGAGAAGGGCTTGCATTTACCGACTGTTGTAGATTGCCACCACCCGTACTCACACTCGTTGTGGACGCACTCGCTGATGATTGTTGGTGCTGCGTACTAGCTGTACTTGTGTTGGTGCTCGACGAAGGTGGCGGTAAGCCGCAAACTGTGGAAGTCTGATTACGAAAATAGTTGGTCAAATGGTTTGGCGGTGTTAGACTATTACCAGCGGCGGCAGCGGCCGAAAGTTTTTGATGCAGATGAGATTGCAGTTGCATTTGTGCATGCGCCAATGAGCTCAAATGCATATTCATGGGATGTGTAGCTGCGCGGGGTGGCGACGGCCGCCGACTAGGTGACATAACCATGGATGTCGAGGTCGTTGTAGTTGGATTATGTTGATGAAGATGGGCGTTGCGCTTACTGGACAAATCGTGATCAATGCTCGAGCGGCGCGCACGTAATTGCTGTTGGTGTTGTTGCTGCTGCTGCTGCTGTAGTTGATGTTGGTGATGTTGTTGCTGTTGCAGCTGCTGACGCTCGTAACTATAGACAAGCGCTGCAGCTTGAGCTTGGGCATGCGCCTGCGCGTGAGCGTGTGCCTTCTTCAGATATTCAAGCTCGAGGTCTTGCAGCTGTGCGCTGGTCGACAATGAATGCGGTCCAGTGGCGATAGCGGCAGCGGCAGCAGCAGATGCCGATTGAAGCGCCGGCGGCAATGGAAGCGGGTAAAGTTGTGATGACGGATATTGTTGTGCTGGATGTCGCTGTTGGAATCCGTTACTGGATTTTTCCTGATTAATATTCATTAAGTCGCCGTTTTGCCCCGATTAACGTGATTACATTAGTTGAGACTAGAATAGGTCGCACGATGTGTTCGCTAAATTGTTTATGCTGAACGTTGTTGGTATTCTTGTTGATGGTAATCAGATGCCCGTGAACATATGGATACGGCATGACGACTTGTAAGCCTCTGACAAGCCCACGAAAGTTTTTTTAAATGGTGTAAGCCTGCAGGTAAAAGAAGAGAGAAAAAACGATGAATTGAAATTGAAATCCAAATGACATTCTTATTATTTAGGAACTAAATAATTTCAGGCCATAAACCTCAACTCAGCTTAAACACACTCATATACATGTTCCAGACTGTCAAGTGGATTTTCTGTGTACCCTTGTCATTAAGTAAACATGTCCATAAAATAACCTCAAACGCTTTAAAGTGCATAATGTGCTGTGTAAACAAGCGCAACGAGCCATGCAAGGATGTGGCTTCTGCGAACCCTCTACTGCACACCTTCACTCAAAGCCTCATTATACTTTATTAACCCCTGTAGACATAGGTCACTAAAAATTTTTGTTATTAATCGACTTTACTTTACTAATCGATTATAAAATTGATAAAAAAAATTACCAGAAATGATATAACATTGGGATTAATTAATAAAAAAAATCAATTGATTTTTCTCAAACTTTCACCCATTTAACATCAATTTGTATGAAGAAACTTTCAAAATTTGAGAAAATCCTTCGAAAAGGCAATTGATTTTTTTATTAATTTATCCCATTGTCTTGTTGTAAAATTTCTCCGAATATCACATATACTGAGATTTAGATTATATGTTATTTTTATTCCTATCAACATTTTTTACCTTGATCTCTATTAGTATCATAGGTAGTTTGGCCACTATGACAAAACACGTTCAAAAAGATTCAAAAGAAAAAATTAAATTTTTTTACGAAATTTCAGATTTAATTGCCTCAAAATCAAAAAAAAATCTCGGAACGAAAAGAAGTTAGCCCTGCTATACCAGTAAAACATTGTGATGTGCCCTTGACTTTATAAGCCCCGCTATATTGAAAGTACTCAATTAAAATTTTTCTTTGTTCACCCCACGAATTTTCCAAAATTTTCATATCCTCAACATTTCGACGTGCCATACGAAAACTAACACTTTTTAAATTTTTTACGAAAAGTAACACTTTTAAATTCTGTAAGAAAACTATCACTTTTAATTTATGTCTGACGAAAACTAACACTTTCAATTTGTGTCTGACGAAAACTAACACTTTTATCTTGTGTCTGACGAAAACTAACACTTTTCGATAATACATTTTCTTCAGAGAAAAATTGAAAGTGTTACTTTACGTCAGACATAAAATTAAAGTATTAGTTTTCGCCAGACACAAAATTTTTGGTGTTAGTTTTCGTATGGCACGTCGATTTTTTAGCTAATTTCTATGTAGAATTAACTGCTGATTCCGAATATGTAATCATTTGGTTTAAAACTAGAATAGTTTTCGGGATATTTTGAAATTTTAGTTTTTGAAATAAGATTAGATACTTATAGAGATCAAGGTATAACATGTTGATGGAAATTAGGATAACATAGTCCAAAGGTTAAATCGATAGAATCATAAATTCAAATTTCTAACGCATAATCCCAGGGGTTTCTAAAGCTTTTGGGTGCGTTGAATGCGTATCTACTACTTAATTCCTGCAGGGAAACGTAGATCCATGGATGTACGCATATAAATTATTGTCCGTATTTGGATATGTGCATACCGCTTCATCATTGGCAACGCGACACTTTAGTGCCATTGTGTTTCGTTTAAGAGGCGCTCAACTCGGCGCGTCACATTATGTGTTGTGGCTAACACGGAATGACACTGGAATTGTGGAAATGTTGCATTCTCACTCGAGCGCTTGATAAACATAAACATATGCCACACATGCTTATTACACAGTCATGAACATAACTATATGCACCACTTAAATGAAAGCTACTTCACATTTGGCTGGACACTATAACTACAAATCCAATATGAAATGAAGGCTGGTTAAGCGAAGTCCCAGTATAACATCCTTCACCTATGTATATACCCAATAAAGGGACAAACGAAATTCTCAAAGGCTTGAGAAAATGTTTTCTAATTTTTTTTTAACTTACTTATCTTAAATATCCTTTGAGATCTAGTATTTTATCAAGTAAGCAGGTATTTCACAAATATTTTTCAAACTTTTATTTTCATTATGAGTAGGGTTAATGAAGGAAAATTCATTTCGATGGTATTAGGTTCCACAAAAACAGGGGTTGCAAGTGGTTTCAAGTACCTATCTTTTAATGATACTTGACCGGTAACTTAATCCTGGGAACTTCCTTATAGAATTACAGTACAAATACCTCAAATCTATTATATATAAATGCGCAAACATAACAGCTTTCTCCCTTTTTTGCAATAACCACAATTCTAAGGTATATAAAATTTGGTATGTATCGATATGTCTCGCCGAGCAGGGTGTGCGACAACAAACCAAAAATTTAAAACAATTAATTATAATATGATTTGAAAATCACACCACTACAAGTGCTATACACGCATTCGCTTTATAGAGCCGCTGTTATGGGTGTATGTAGGTATGACCACTTACATTGTTGTGTTTGCATTCATTGCAGTAGGGTGAGTTGTTTTGTTGGCAGCAATAAGATAACATGAGCCAGCGCGTCAACTTTATTGAGCTTAGGTACAAACAGGGTTTACAAAAACAAAATCTGTGCGTGGGGATTCAGAGAAGCAAATGCTTTTGAAAAAAAGCACAAATAAGCTAGATCATGCTTCGTGGCTATTGATAAAATTTAAAAAAAAGTAAAATCAGAAATAGAAAAGTGATTGAAAGTAAAAAAATAAAATTTGTTGGAAATGAAAGGAAAGGGACTAATATAAAATAAATAAAAATTAAATAAAATGAAATAAATAAAAGTATTAAATTAAGAAAATAATAGGAAATGAAAGGGATGGATACAAGGAAAATAAAGGTAAGTTAAGGTAAGGAACGGAAAATATGACAGAAAAATCAAAGGGAAAGGAAAGGAATGGAAAAGAAAAAAGGAAGGGAAGAAAGGAAATGTAGTGTAGGTAAAGCAGTGGAAAAGAGAAGCAAAAGGAGAAAGACAAAGAAAGGAAAGAAGAAAAAAAAGAAGGGAAAGAAAAGGTAGCGAGGAAGAAGGTATGGAAAATAAATGAAAAAAAAGAAAGAAAAATAAAGGAAAGAAAGGTAATGAAAAGCTAAAAAATAAGTTAAGGAAATGAATGAAAGAAAAAGAAAAGCAAAGGAGTTGCGGAAAGGAACAAAAGAAAATAAGGAAACGGTAGGAAAGGAAAGGTAAGAAAAGGAAAGGTAAGGAAACGAAATGTCAGGAAGGGAAATTTAAGAAAAAAAAGTGATAGAAAATAAAGGTAAGAAAAAAATAAAAGAAAAGGAATGAAATGAAAAAAAAATTAATAAAATGAAAGGAAACTAAAGCAACGGAAACGAAAGGAAAGGAAAGAAAAATAAATGAAAATGAAAAAAGGCATGTAATAGAAATGGAAATAAGGATCAGGTAAGAATATAAAAGAAACAAAAGAAAGAAAAATAAAAGAAAAGAACATAGAAGAACAGAAAAGAAAGAAAGAAAGAAGGGAAATAAAATGAAATGAAAGAAGAGGAAAGGGAAGAAAAGGAAAGAAGAGAAAAGGAAAGAAAAGGAAAAGAACGGAGAAGATAAGGAAAGGAAATAAAAGGCAAGAGAAGGAAAGAAAAGCAAAAGAAATAAATTGAGATGAAAGGAGAGGAAAGGAAAGGAAATAAAAGCAAATGAATGCTAAGGAAAGGAAAGGAAAAAAGACGACCTAAGAAGAATAAATAATTATCAACATTGAAACTATATTACTGAATGGTGTAAAGAGGGAGGAAAAGGCAAAATGAATAGGAATGTATAGAAACCAAAAACATACAAAATATGGAAAAGAAAGGAAAATTTAAGAAATAGCAAAAAGGTAGGAAAATAAAATAAGGTTTTGTGGTTGAATTTCAACCACTGGGCGAACTCTAGTAAGGTTAAATGTTGATTGGGTTTAAATGTCGATATGTACACATATATGTACAATGGTTGCATTGTGGTGCCCTATTCGTAAACTGTTTGATCATCGGTTCGTATTGAAGTGATATGTGGTTGATTCTGTTTCTCTATGTCGTCAAGTGGCCCATCAGCCGCACTCATGAAGTGGTCAAGTCTTTGCAATGGCTATTGATTTGTTGGTGCTATTTCTGGCAAATTGTTGTTTCTGTTATTATTACAGCCTTGAGTGTCGCATATCACCATCGATGTGTCGATATAAAACTGTCGCATCATTATTGTTATGTTTAATCGAGTATTTTTTTAAATACATCAATTGTGAACATTTAACCGATATCGCTTTGGGTGGTCGTTTGAAATGAAATTTCTTAAGAAATTCTTGGAAGTGCTAAAGTTGACAAAAGTTATACATAGGTGTATTGGCTGAGAATATATGTTTACATTTGTACTTCAGCTCACAATTTCTATTCGAGATTATTCGAGTAACAATTTTGATATCGGCGTTCTGGTAAAAAATTTTAAGAGTTTGATTTTAAATACTTATTGTCATATATATTTTCGACTCCTATGAAATAGCTCGAGAAACACGCCTACTTTTCGAGTTCTTCGATATAGCGAACCTGCAAAGAAGCCTTTCTAATCTAATCTAATATTCGCTTGCCAATAACTGATGGAGAGAAACTAGAAAGTATATTCATCATCATTTATTGTCACTTAACCGCCTAGGCGATTTTGGCCGCTTCGTATATACGCCAGTCGCTCCTTTTTAGCGACAACTGACGCCAACTGGAAACACCAAGGGAGTTCTAGTCATCCTCCACTTTTGTTTCCACCTCATTCGAGGCCTCGCCCTTCCCCTGCTGCCGAATTCGGGTGTCGATTGGAAAACCTTCTGTGCTGGAGCCTTCTTGTCCATTCGCATAGCAGGACCCAGCCAGTGGGCTTTAATTCTGCTTAAAGCTCGTACAGCTCGTCGGTAAATTTCCTTCGATACTCGCCGTTGTCATCACGGGAAGGACCATAAATCCTCCAAAGAACTTTTCTCTCAAATACTCCAAGGGCCATCTCATCTTCTCTTGACACTGTCCATGATTCCGAGCCGTACGTCAGAACTAGTATGATGAGAGATTTATAGAGCGTGATCTTTGTTTGTCGTGAGAGGACTTTACTTCTCAATTGCCTACTTAATCCGAAGTAACACTTGTTGGTAAGAGTGATTCTCCGTTGAATTTCTAGACTGAAATTATTTTCGGTGTTAATGCGGGTTCCAAAATAGACGAAGTCTCTCTCAGTTTCAAATTTGTAACTATCAACGGTGACGTGGCTGTCACGGCACAGGTGCGCTGATTTTTTCTTTGATGACAGGAAGTACTTCGTCTTGTCCAGTCCATAAAAGGTAAAGAAACCGTTACTACCTAGAAAACGACCTGGGTTTTCTTTAAGAAAAGATTTACTTGAGCAAAAAGTGTGAATTAAAACCAGGAACACTACAATTTTAAAATAGGATGCAGATCCACAATCCAAGATAAGGCAAATTAGATTCAGTATTTTAGTTACTGTACATCGCTTTTTTTCTATGAATTTGCAACCTTCCTACAGTGTCACGTGGGCTGAATGGCAAACAGATTTTCGCATTTATAACATGTGCATTTATTTTTTAAGTGGAAAAATGGCCGTTAAATGTTGCACAGTGTTAAAAATTAGTAATCGTTGAGGTATATTAGGAAGTTCTATGTTATTACGGCATACATTTTTCAATATACAAACACATGTATACCTATCCATGTACATGTATCCATAATATGGATTCCATATGTATGTAAAATCATGTAGACTCTTATGTGCATACTGCCATATGTAGTCAGGTACAAAGCATGGCAACTTTCAAATGTAATTAACATTAACAATTGAAAAGCAATTTGTCTCGAATGACATTTGTCAAAGCACTAAAAACACGGGAATTTCATAAAACAACAATAACAATAAATACTTGCCGGTGCCAATAATGATACACGTATAATTATATGCATATTTTCCAACGCGTTTGCTTACTTACATTAGGGTACGCCATCACTAATACAAAATTAGTTAAATATTTCATTGATATTGGTTTACAATATTTTGTTTGAGGAACAATGTAAATAAGAAACACTCCGCACTCGACTCCATTGTAGCGGTGGAATAATATCGCCGATACTATCGATAGTCTGGTTGCATGTTGTTGTTGTTGTTGTTGTTGTTGTTGTTGTTGTTGTTGTCAACACAAAAAACACTCCCCGAAGGTTTTGGGAAGTGATGCCGAAATTGACAGTCCTTGGCCGGTAATGACCCCGGCACGCTGCGGTACTCCCTTGCGGTACTGCCCGACTGTCGTGGTAGCGATTTGGTATGACCAGTGGAATCTTCTAGGTCATGTCATCCCTCCATCCGTGAGGAAGGTGAGAGGTGAGAGGCATCATATCCGTAGATCAACCGTCGAGTTAGCACGTCATTACCTATGACCATATAAGTCGCCTCTTACGACCGGTATGCCTACCTCGGGCATATTCTAAACCAATAATCCGCAGGGGCATAGTCTGGTTCCATCGATACCACTATCGAGCTTTTTCGACTATCGATGATACCATCGTCACTGACAAAGTATTAAATTTGCAGTGGTTGAGGTTTATTGGTAGCACTTTTTCCAAGAAAAAACTCGAAGTATTCATATATTTCTCGATAGTATCGATACATTGATAGTACAAGTCGACACTATTGGGGACTATCAATAGTCGAGAGTAAAATCGGCCATGAATACGGATTTTGTAAATAAAGCGTATCTAGCGCCATCTGTAGGGAAAAATATATCCTAGGAATAAACTGCCCGAATTTGGCGAAAATCGGTTCCCTAATTTTCGAGCTAATTCGGTACGAAAAACCCCCTTCATTCTATTATATAAAATACAGTTGGATTTTTGTTGGTGTCCCTCTAACTAAGTAATTAAAATGTTTGTATTACAAATGCAGAGGAAGTTGTATACAAAGGGTTTTGGGAAAGGGAATGGTTTTTGAGATATCGACCAAAATCCTAATAAAATAAGAGAAGTGGAAATAAGAAAAGTGAGACAATAGACAATTGACCTTCGTTCGTGGTCCCACATAAGTTAACACAGTCATAACTCTCACATGTATTGCCTCTCAGCGTCTGTGTTGTATTAAGATGTGTACCAATATATTTCTCCGTTATACAATCAACGATTGTTCGAACATTACTACCACACAATTGTTGATTGTATAGCGATGAATTATATACAAACCCAAATACAACAATGTAAATGTACTTTTTATTTAATTTTGTGGACTATTTTTGCTCTCTTAAGCGGGCTACCCACCTGCCAAGAAATGCCTCAAGAAAAAAACGAGCATATATTTCTTATGCCTGGTCAAGAAATTTTGACGTTTACCAAATTTTCCGTTTTATTACAAATTACTATCATAAAAATGTATAAAACATGTGTAGCAAAGTATATACTCATATTTGCCGTGAATCTGCACGTTTACCTCAAGAAATATATACGAGCATATTTATTTCTTGAGGTAAACCAGCGTTGCCAACCATCGAAAATTATAGTATTTTTTCTTATGAGCTGAGTATTGGCTCAAGGAACTTTGACGTGTGAAAACAGTTCTTGACCATTTCTTGAGCGTTTTTTATATGGAGTTTGACATTTCTTGGCAGGTGAGTAGCCCGCTTTAGGAATAATTAGATTTTTGTGCATCTGTACAATATTTCGTTTTCTATTGTTCATTCGCTCAAAATTTCTCTCTAATATATATACGAAAAAAAAAAACAAATAAGCTTATAATATATTTACACTGCACCAAATGCGTCGCATTTGGCGAAGTTATTTCGAGAATGTTTGTCCGCAGGATGAATTTGTTTGCCCAATTAGATGAATTTAATTTAATTTAACCTAATTTGGTGATCAAATTCAATCTGCGGATGAACGTTCTCGAAAAAACTTGGCAAAAAGTTACGCATTTGGTGCAGTGTAAATGTAGCTTTAGTCTGCAACACAACGAACAGGCGAAAGCGTAAGAAATTTGGGAAGCAAAACAATTTAATCACAACCGTCGCTCATTTGCGTTTGCGTTCTGAGCTGTTAACACCTGTTTCACAGATTTTTTTTTTAGCTACTACTATCCATCAATCGTAGACTGTATATCGAAGAAATATATACAGTTTGTTATTGCGCTCAGTAAATAATGCTGAAACTCAACTTGAGAACTAAGGATATATAAAACGTTTGAGAAAATATTTTTTATGCTTATCGAGAAATTATATAAGCTGCAAATTCTTTTTTGACGGGACTATAGTATAGTCACTATATATATATATAGTCACTATACTTGTGCTTGCATATGTGTGTAAGCGAGCTATGCGGTACGGACACGACATTATTTACTATAATTACAAACAAGTGGCAAATAAGTAAGCAAACATATAAAAATTTACCATCCGAAACAGAATTACGAACAATTTGCAATGGCGGCTGCAATAATTGCCATAAAAAATTGCAAGGCATTCGGACGTGTTTCTTGGCGACGTTTGTGAGGCACATGTATAGATTTGTGTCAATTGTATCGTTTGTATATTTATAAGTGCATATAAATGTGTATGATTATGACTGTCTCAGACTGTGGCATTGCCAAAGGGCTGACAGTGCTGCTGATCGCACGGTAATTTATCAATTACGTTTAACGACAATAATTGTGAAATGTATGTATATTTAAATGTACATACAAACATAAATATGTAGTATGTAAATATGTAAGTTTATTAGACTGAGCAAAGAAAAAGTTTTTCGATTTCTAAAATCATATTTTGCCGAAAGTTTCAATTTGATGTATGGAGCTAAAATCAATTGAAAACTCACATTTTTCAGTCGCAAGCCATGCTACATAATAAAGTGACACCTCAAAACCTTAATGCCGATCAACTCGGTCATAACTTTACACAAAAGTTAACAAAATCTCAAATTTCCACGTAAAGCTTTAAAGTACCTACGGCTTAAGATGAGGAACATCAACTGCAATGGATTCGTGGAAATGCCATAAACGCTTATATATGTATGTATGCAAATACAACACTTTCAAACATACAAACATGTTGCGGTGTGTTGAATTAGTTGACAACGAATTGTGACACAAAGTAACCAAAGTAATTTGTATTTTGTACTTTTTTGTATAGTTTTATGTGGATCCGTTGTCGGAATATGATTAACGTGGGACAAAACTAAATTATGCACACTTTGGTGGTCAAAAATTTATAACAGCAGCACCAATGCTCCACACAGCAGCACTAAGCTCGACTTAGTCACATTCGGTCAGGCCATCAAATACACAAAATATAAAACTCTGTGTGTAGGGATGTGATTAATATATATTTTTTATTGCTTATTTTTATTATCAACCACAAGAGAAGAAGAAATATACATACCTATGAATGTATATGTACAACAAGAACAACAACCACAGATATATTAAAAAAAGGTGTCAACGCGGCTGATACTCCTTTATTGCTTTTGCCGCCACATGCTGCCGATGCAGCCACAACCCTTTCATTGGCTACCTTTCATATGTAAAACAGTGATCATTTTTCGGCTTCATTGAAGGTGCTACGACACATGTATTATATGTATATGTGGGTATGAATGTCAATAGTAACAATATCATTGATTCAGTGGTTTGGTCGATCTGCGTGACAGCCCGATATGCTACTGACACAACAAAATAAGCTATTAATCGATTTTTAAGGCATTTAAAGAGACAAATGTATTTCATTAAATCGGTTTGTAGCTCATTAATTTGTTTCATTAGTGTATAAACACATTTTGTTACATGCATATGAGATTAGTGGGCTAAAAGTAGTTAAACAAGATTTTATGGGACATATTCGAGTTAATTTTTAACTAAATTTTTTAAGTGTTTGGGCACCATCTAATTTAATTAGTTATGCTGTGCGTATTCTTTATGATTTTTGAATAATTTCAATGTTTGACTTTACGAAGCTGATATTGGTGTGCTTTGCCGCATATTTAAAGAAATAGTTCTCTGCTGGTATTTTCCCAAAGGTAACCCAATATCAATATGAGTAATGCCACACTTTTCCTATAAAGGTATAACACATCCAGTTTTTTTTTTAATTTTTATTCTCCTCAGGTGAAGTGATATGATCAAGTCAAAAGTAACGATTTTGTCAAATGGGTTTGAACAAAGTTTCTTTCTTAAGTCTTTTGATCTACGCGTAATCAAAGATTGTTTCCTAAGTCTTTTGATCTACTAGTGATAGAAGTTTGTTTTCTAAGTCCTTTGATCTATGCGTGATCGAAGTTTGTTTCTTAAGTCTGTTGATCTCCGCGTGAGTTACATTCGAAAACTCAAAACGTTTAACTTACTTAACATTCGCAACATTTAAAGCTGATTTTAAAAAAATGTTATAAAAAAACTCGAATCTAATATCTGCATCAGGATCGGAAAATAAAAGATATATTTTTTTCAATGACAGAGAAAAGTGTTGTTCGCTTCCCCTAGTAAGGAATATGGCATTCTTTCAACTAACAAACCGCCGATTTAAGTTAGGTATGATAACAAATTTGTTTAGTAAATATTAGAGTTAATGAAAAGATCTTTTATTCTGTCCTTAAAAAATACCTCGCCAAAGATAGCAGGGGTTGACTGATTATTTTTTTACAAAATAAAATAAAGTTCTAGACATAATTTTTTCGAATTTTTGATACTTACAGAAAAATGACAAAGATTTACACAGCGATGGTTACCATGACATGTTTCGAAATTTCCAGGATTCTCATTCAGATGGCTTTTCGGACACAGAACTACTATGTCTGGACCGAAGCGGCTAAAGCAATTGCTTTAACAAATCAGCTACGATGCCCTGTAGTATTTCGATGTCAATTTTCCTATAAGCGTGCAAATTTCATACCTTTAGACATAAGTCTATTTTCCATTTGATACACCGGATATGAGTATGGTTAAATATTAGGCGTATAGTTCTGTGTCCGAAAAGCCATCTAAATGAGAAGCCTGGAAACTTCAAAACATGTCATGGTATCCATCACTGTGTAAATCTTTGTAATATTTCTCAAAGTATCAAAAATTCATAAAATTCGTAACAAAAAAGCCGCTTTTGACAGTGCAAAAAGGAGTTGACTATATGCCGCCATGTCTGAATTTGCCTTATACGGTATTGCCAAATGACGTTGAGTAATGCCAACAGCTCCGTCAGAATCGAGAAGGACCCCTCTAAGCCACTCGAAACCAAACGAGGCTTCAGACAGGGCAACTCCCTTTCGTGCGGTTTCTTCAACTTGATATTGGAGAAGATAATTCGAGCAGCGGAGCTATACCGCAATGGTACAATCTTCTACAAGAGGGTGCAATTGCCGGCGTATGCCGATGATATTGATATCTTTGGCATTAACAACCGCGCCGTAAGCGCTGCCTTCTCTGGACTGGATAAGGAAGCGAAAAAAGTGGGTCTTGCAGTCAATGAGGACAAAACGAAGTATTTGCTGCCATCAAGGAAAGAATCGGCGCACCTGCGCCTTGGCAGCACGTCACTGTCGATAGTAACAAATTTGACTTCGTCTATTTGGTAACCAGCATTAACACCGAAAACCATATAAGTCTGGAAATTCAACGGAGAATCACTCTTGCCAACAAGTACTACTCTAGACTAAGTGAACAATTGAGAAGTAGTCTTTCCCGAAGAACAAAGATCACGCTCTATAAGTCTCACTTCATACCTGTCCTGATGTATGGCTCAGATTCATGGACAATGTCAAGAGAAGATGAGATGGCCCTTGAAGTATTTGAGAGAAAGTTCTCCGGTTGATGCCAATCGCGAGTATCGAAGGATATTGAATGATGAGCTGTTCGAGCTTTACGCAGACCTGACCATAGTTCAGAGAATTAAAGCGCAAAGGCTGGGTCATGTTATGCGAACGGACAAAGAAGATCCAGCACAGAAGGTTTTCCTATCGACACCCAAATTCGTCAGCAGAGGAATGGGGAGGCCTTGACTGAGATGGAAATAACAAGTGAAGGATGACTTAAACTCCCTTGGGGTTTTCAATTGGCGTCAGTTATCGCTAAAAAGGAATGACTGGCGTGCTCTGATAGGAAACGACCAAAATCGCCTGTAAAAAATGAAAGACTACTTTTTTTTAATTTAATACCAAATAGTATTATTTTAAAACTCTGAAAAAGTTTGGAAATTAAATTTGGACTAATGGTTTTAAAATAATACCAAAATAATACTAAATCGCTCTCCCTCTCTCAATTTTGGCAATTAAATTAGTCCAAATAGCCTTAAAATAATATCAAAATAATACTTTTTCTCTCAATTAAACGGAAAATGGTCTTAATTTAATACTTTTCGGCGTTGTTATATATAAGCGCCAAATTGGCATTAAATTTAGACTTTTATTTTTACTGTGAAGATTATCTATTATATATAAATGCGCAAACATAACAGGTTCCTCCCTTTTTTGCAATAACCACAATTCTAAGGTATATAAAATTTGGTATGTATCGATATGTCTCGCCGAGCAGGGTGTTCGACAACAAACCAAAAATTTAAAAAAATTAATTATAATATGATTTGAAAATCACACCACTACATGTGATATACACGCATTCGCTTTATAGAGCCGCTGTTATGGGTGTATGTATGTAGGTATGACCACTTGCATTGTTGTGTTTGCATTCATTGCAGTAGGGTGAGTTGTTTTGTTGGCAGCAATAAGATAACATGAGCCAGCGAGTCAACTTTATTGAGCTTAGGTACAAACAGTGTTTACAAAAACAAAATCTGTGCGTGGGGATTCAGAGAAGCAAATGCTTTAAAAAAAGAAGCACAAATAAGCTAGATCATGCACAAGGCCCTTCGTGGCTAGACTTAGTGAAATAAAATAAAATGGAAAATTGATAAAATTAAAAAAAAGTAAAATCAGAAATAGAAAATTGATTGAAAGTAAAAATAAAATTTGTTGGAAATGAAAGGAAAGGGAATAATATAAAATAAATAAAAAAGAAACAAAATGAAATAAATAAAATATTAAATTAAGAAAATAATAGGAAAGGAAAGGGATGGATAAAAGGAAAATTAAGGTAAGTTAAGGTAAGGAACGGAAAATATGACAGAAAAATCAAAGGGAAAGGAATGGAAAAGAAAAAAGGAAGGGAAGAAAGAAAGTGTAATGTAGGTAAAGCAGTGGAAAAGAGAAGCAAAAGGAGAAAGACAAAGAAAGGAAAGAAGAAAAAAAGAAGGGAAAGAAAAGGTAGCGAGGAAGAAGGTATGGAAAATAAATGAAAATAAAAAGAAAGAAAAATAGAGGAAAGAAAGGTAATGAAAAGCTAAAAAAAATAAGTTAAGGAAATGAATGAAAGAAAAAGAAAAGCAAAGGAGTTGCGGAAAGGAACAAAAGAAAATAAGGAAACGGTAGGAAAGGAAAGGTAAGGAAACGAAAAGACAGGAAGGGAAATTTAAGAAAAAAAGTGAAAGAAAATAAAGGTAAGAAAAAAATAAAAGAAAAAAAATGAAATGAAAAAAAAAATTAATAAAATGAAAGGAAACTAAAGCAACGGAAACGAAAGGAAAGGGAAGAAAAAGAAAATAAAAGGAAAAAAAGAATGTAATGGAAATGGAAAGAAGGATCAGGTAAGAATATAAAAGAAACGAAAAGAAAGAAAAAGAACAGAGAAGAACAAAAAAGAACAAAAAAGAACGAAAAAGAAAGAAAGAAAGAAGGGAAATAAAATGAAATGAAAGAAGAGAAAAGGAAAGAAAAGGAAAGAAGAGAAAAGGAAAGAAAAGGAAAAGAAAGGAGAAGATAAGGAAAGGAAATAAAAGGGAAGAGAAGGAAAGAAAAGCAAAGAGAATAAATTGAGATGAAAGGAGAGTAAAGGAAAGGAAATAAAAGCAAATTAATGCTAAGGAAAGGAAAGGAAAGAAATACGTATGAAGACGACCTAAGAAGAATAAATAATTATCAACACTGAAACTATATTACTGAATGATGTAAAGACGGAGGAAAAGGCAAAATGAATAGGAATGTACAGAAACCAAAAATATACAAAAAAAAAAAAAAATAGCAAAAAGGTAGGAAAATAAAATAAGGTTTTGTGGTTGAATTTCAACCACTGGGCGAACTCTAGTATTAGAAAAAAGCTTTATAAACCTATTTTATTTTTTATGAATAAGTGGGTTAAAAGTTAAATTTTTTATATACATTTTCCTAGTAAGTTTTGTTTGCTTGATTTATTTTTAAGCAGTCTTCGGCAGTCGTTTAATGAGTCAATACTCAAATTTAATTAGTTGTTTCCGTTTTTGCTCGAGGGACTCCCCAGAAAACTTTACGAATGTGCTGGAATTGATTGTGTCTGGACAAATAACATTTAACGCTGTCACTTTAACACGCTTAGTTTCGAGGTTTTCTTATTCTTTAAGAGCCACTATTGTAAACTTTCAGACTCGCCTGGCTGATAAAACATATTTTTGTAAACATAACATTATTTGTTTCCAAAGAGATGAAATATACGAGTTCACCGATTAATATGTGTCTGGGAAAAATCTGCATCGCTGCCCTAAAGTGGTCATTCTAACTAAGCAGGTTTCCTATTATGTACCGCATAAATTGGACTTCACAAACCAAAACCGTCACCATTCCTTACTAAAAAACTACCAATAGTTGGGTACATACATACCGAGGACTGAAGCCGAAACCGAAACCGTAACCGGTATTTTGGTCAGAAAAAAGAACGAAACCGAAACCGAAACCTACCCTCAAAAATTTCCATGGAAGATTGTCTAGCAAGGTTGAAAACGGCACGTTATGACATCAGTATCAAAATTCTGAAAAAGGAAATGTGACTATAGTTGAATGAAGTCATCGAAAAAAAACTTCGAGATCCGAAAATTCAAACCTACATATTTTAAAGCTATATACTTAAGTTTTTTGTAGTAAAATTTGTTTGTGTTCCTGTTTTTATTTGGAAACCGAAACCGGAACGGAACCGTAACCGAAACCGAAATAAATGTTGAGGAACGAAACCGGAACCCAAACCGAAACACGTTACAAAACCGAAACCGGTACTTTATTTTAATCGGTTGACACATCAGATGCAGGTTAAGACTGTGTACATTAGGGTGGCCCAAAAAAATTACTTCAAAAATTCACCCCGAGCACCCCTTCATTTTTTTAGAATGGGGATCAATATATCTCTGTAACTTTTTCAAAAAAATATACTAATTTGTTAAGTGTGTTTCTTTGTTGCAGGTGTTTTAAATATGTAGAACAGATGCAAAAAATATCATCAATAAGATCTAGATTAACAAAACTTAATATGATACAATAAAACATCTCACAGCAGTACCCAAAGTTATACCTGTTTGAAATATTTCATAGATATCACTTATAGAAAACCGTGTCGTCCAATTTTCCTGCAACAAGGCAGTCTAAATCAAAGGCCGGCAATTGCTTTCCTGGGAGGAAAAACCCAATGCTTTAACATAGCAAGCGCTCTCTCCGTGTCGACTATTGGTCTAAATGTGTTTTCCCATCAAGTAAATACATTTATTTCATCCTACGCAGTTGTACTTCTTGCAAAAAATTACCAAAATTACGGGTTATTCAATTTTTTTCCTAAAGTTATATGTCTTTGAGCACTGCCTTGCCATTGGAATAGTAGGTTGAAACTCTCCCAGAATATTTGTTTTGGAGATAGCTAAAAATGTAGGGGTGCCTAGATCTGTAAACCTTATTTGATTTTTCGCCTACATAATATGGGCCACCCTAGTGTACATATATTTATGTATGTACACGAAGCAAAAACAAAGGAAACATAATTTATGATTGCCGAAAAAACATACATATATGTAATAATGAATGGCGATCGTTATTAAGGCCTATAAGGCAACGTTAAAAGCGAATGCAATGAGTAGCGTGTGTGAAAACTACCGCGAGATGAAGAGGGAAGCGAGACGGCTTTTTCGGGCGAAGAAAAGGGAAGCGGAAAAGCGTGAAATCGAAGAGCTTGAAATGCTAGCCAGCAGAAGCAACGCCCGAAAATTTTATCAAAGAATTCGACGAATGACGGAAGGTTTTAACCCCGGGGCTAACTCCTGTAAAAATGGCAACGGCGACCTGGTGACAGATGTTCAGAGAGTACTAGGGTTATGGAGGGATCACTTCTCTGCCCTTCTAAACGGGGGAACGGAGCAACAATCCAGAGAAGAGGACGAACCCGACCCCACAATCGAAGACGATGGAATCGAAGTTCCATAACCCGACTATAACGAGGTGCGAGTAGCTATATCACGGCTAAAAAACAATAAAGCGGCGGGTGCTGATGGCCTGTCCGCTGACCTATTTAAATGCGGCGGCGAGGAGCTGGTAAGGTGCATGCACCAGCTCTTGTGCAGAATATGGTCGGATGAATGCATGCCTGAAGATTGGAACCTAAGTGTTCTCTGCCCAATCCATAAGAAGGGCGATCCCGCAAACTGCGCCAACTATCGCGGAATCAGCCTTCTGAGTATCGCATATAAGGTCCTATCAAGCGTATTGTGCGAAAGACTGAAGCCTGACGTAAACCGACTTATTGGACCTTATCAGTGTGGCTTCAGACCTGGTAAATCTACCATCGACCAGATTTTTACAATACGCCAAATCTTGGAAAAAACCCGTGAGAAAAGGATCGACACACACCATCTCTTTGTTGATTTTAAAGCCGCCTTCGACAGCACGAAAAGGAGTTGCCTATACGCTGCTATGTCTGATTTTGGTTTCCCAGCAAAACTTATACGGCTATGCAAAATGGCGCTGAACAACACCACCAGCTCGGTTAGAATTGGGAAGGACCTCTCCGAGCCGTTCGAAACTAAACGAGGTTTCAGGCAGGGCGAAATCATTTAAAAAAATATTATATTTTTTTTCTGGCAACCCTAATTGTCGCCCAATTGCATTTTTCTTCATATCTTCGGCATTTATTGTCGGATTTTAAAGTGTGGTACCACAACGAAACGCATGCGCTCAATGAACTTTCTTGAGAAAAAACCTCCTGTTTTAGACGAAAAAATTGATGTGTCAAACTTTAAAATCCGACAACAAATGCCAAAGATTTGAAGAAAAATGTAATTGGGCAACATCTAGGGTTGCCACAAAAAAAATTTTTTTTTTTCAAATGTTTTTCAAAAACACTTCGTATGAGCCGACTTTTTTTGCCTGTAAGCCCGATTCGATGCAAAAGTGACAACATAGAGTCGTTGGGTCATAAAATAAAATAAAATAAAATAAAACAAAATAAAATAAAATAAAATAAAATAAAATAAAATAATATGAAATAAAATAAAATAAAATAAAATAAAATAAAATAAAATAAAATAAAATAAAATAAAATAAAATAAAATAAAATAAAATAAAATAAAATAAAATAAAATAAAATAAAATAAAATAAGATAAAATAAAATAAAATAAAATAAAAAAAAATAAAATAAAATAAAACAAAATAAAATAAAATAAAATAAAATAAAATAAAATAAAATAAAATAAAACAAAATAAAATAAAATAAAATAAAATAAAACAAAATAAAATAAAATAAAATAAAATGAAATAAAAGAAAATAAAATAAAATAAAATAAAATAAAATAAAATAAAATAAAATAAAATAAAATAAAATAAAATAAAATAAAATAAGATAAAATAAAATAAAATAAAATAAAATAAAATAAAATAAAATAAAATAAAATAAAATAATAAAGAAAATTTAGATAAAGTTAAGTTAAATGAAACGAAGTAAAATAAAATAAAATAAAGTAACATAAAACAAAATAGCAAAAAAAAATAAAATAAAATTCAATTAAATAAGATCTAACATAATCTAATCTTGACTAGCGTCATTTATTGACGCTTAACCGCCTAGGCGATTTTAAGCCGTTTCGTGTCAAAGCACGCCAGTCATTCCGTTTTAGAGATAACTGATGCCAATTGGAAACCCCAAGGGAGTTTAAGTCATCCCCCACTTGTTTCCATCTCAGTCGAGGTCTCTCCTTGCTCTGCTGCCGAATTCCGGTGTCGATTGGAAATCCTTCTGTGCTGGAGCCTCCTTGTCCATTCGCATAACATGACCCGGTTTAATTCGCTGCATTATGGTCAGGTCTGCGTGAAGCTCGTACAGCTCATCGTTAAATTAAATTTGCTTCGATACTCGCCGTTGGCATCACGGGAAGGACCATAAATCTTCCGGAGAACGTTTCTCTCAAATACCGGTCATCTCATCTTCTCTTGACACTGTCCATGATTCCGAGCAAGAGTGATTCTCCGTTGGATTTCTAGACTGATATTATTTTTGGTGTTAATGTTGTCTCCTAAATAGACGAAGTTCCTCACCGTTTCAAATTTGTAGCTATCAACGGTGACTTGGCTGCCAAACGCAGGTGCGTTGATTCTTTCTTTGATGACAGCAGGTACTTCGCCTTGAAAAGAATAAAATAATATAGAATAAAATAAAACAAAATAAACTAAAATTAAATGAAATATAGTAAAATAAAATTAAATTAAATTAAAAATAAAATAAATTTAAAACGCACCAAAAAAAAAAATCGCGAAATCCTGAATACGCCACTGCCTAACATCTAGCAAAGCAAATATTTTATAAATGTTATAGAAGAAACGAAACCTAACTGAATTATTTGATTCGAAATTGGCAGAAGATGTTAATATTTAACACATTTAGGACAGAATGGTGCCTTAAACCTTATGTCAAAGATAAAATGAAATAAAATGTCTCAGACATTACCAAACTGATACCTGGACTGGTACTAGCATTAATACTTGTCATAGGTTAAAAATTGTTATTGGTAATTAAGTGCTACTGTTGAATATTTATATTTATATCTTACCCATTTTATTATCGCTATTTTTGTTGCTTTGTCAATTAAAACTTATTCCTTTACTTGCATTTATTTATTTTCTTTACTTCGGGCAAAGATAGTGAAATAAAATTGGATTGGATTCCATGGAAAACGGAAATTTTGTCCCGTACTTGTATATGAAAAGAACAAGTAAATTGTATTAATTAGTTTGGTCTATATCCCCGAAACGGATTGAAATATCGAAATAAAACTTAAACTACTTTCAGGCCCTCATGAACACCTTTCATTTGATAACCATATTGTAAAATCAATTTCTGGGGTATGTCCTGCCCATTTCCTGTGCATCCTTAAATATTTGTATACACATTTTCAGAACACTTATTACAATACAAACTTTTAAGAGAAAAAAATGCCGATTTACCAATAACGAAGTCCTTAAAGGGTAACGATACAGTAATTTGAAAAAAAAAGAATACATAAATCAAATCGAAAAGCAGTGGAATGTAGTCCGATTTCACTGATAACTTCAACTGCAAGTCAGCGCGGGTTGCCGTGGAATTGTATAAAACTTTGTGAGGATACTTTTTGCTGCATAATGGTCAAAATTAGGGGAAATGCGTTTAAATAAAATAACTTTGAAATTTTGGGACAGTCTAATGTATATGTATGTATTTTTGTAGCTTTATATTTTTTTAGATTTTCTTATAATTAGTATTTTTATATTGTTGTCTCACTGCTGGCAATTTGATTGGCTAAGTCAATGCCGTCGAAACAATAAGCTCAATAATAAATTTGTGAAAAATTAATTTTGCGGTTTTATATTTGTGTCGGGTGTTTATTATTAAATATATATATAAGTGTTGTTGTATTTTTAATAGTTTTCTTCGTCTTTATAGAATAACGGATAGATTTCTGAGTTTGAAAAAATAAAAGAATTTTCGGGCGAAATCGAATAAGTCAGATAAAATAACACTAGTATCAATAAAATTAGTGAGAGATAAAAGCTGTTGGTACAATTTATGGTGCGTATAGATCCCATGTTTAATGTTCCTTCATTGATTGACGAGCACATCAACGAGTGTCTTCCCACAATTTGCTGAGCCCAAAAACCCTTAACAGTTGGTTTCAATCTTATGTAAATGTGAAGGAAAGTCAGTTGTTGGACTTTTGATTAATACTAGTTTTGAAGTTGTTTACAACTACTTGATTTGATTGCAGGGTAGTTGTATATTCTCAAGGCATAAACTGGTATGCGTATGAGTATGACATTAATGATTTTATTCACTTCCTCATTTCAACTCGATTTTTGATTGTCAGCATTCAAAAATAATTTTCATTTATGTAGTTACAATATGTTCAACATTTGCGTATATGGCGAGGTTATGCGGGCGTACAATGAGACAATGCTTTTGTAGGAACTTGAATATTCTTCTTTGGTTGCCGATAATTACTTAAATGCAACTCGTTTTCTGCTAATGTGTAAAAAATCGTGTTGGACAAATCCTATTTTGAATAATAGTTTAGGAAGTGTGTACAGGCAGCCCTGTATACTCTGTATGTGAATTAATGTACATATTTTAAAAGCAGGGACTGCAGTGCTTATGACATGGACCAACCTGATAAATGGAAAGTTTATGTTAACTATTTTTGAATTCCAGACACCTAAACAGCTCTTTTCTTATCCAGTTTTGGATGGGAATTTCAAACAACTGCTAAGTTCAATATCTGGTTGAAACTGAGTTGAATTCATCTCTCGTTGTTTTTTTGTAGCCCGTATACCAAAGATTTGAAGATTTGAGATAGCTTACAAATATAGGCATATCACTCAAAAAATCTCTTGATGAAATTTATGGACAATAAGTAGCACTTCAGATCAAATTTTAACTTACATTCTTACATTGAGTTGTATTTCCTTAAAGGTATATTGAAGTGTTAAGTGCAAGTTCAATGTCAAATCTCTAGAAATATCAATATTACTATATATTCATTTAGCCATACAAGCATAAGTATAGTAATAAAAAAAAGGTAGTCACATTGGATTGGTCCATTCATTCAAAAATTTTGGTCAACAAAGCATGAAAATCACTGCGGTCTATCAGCATTCCGACGAGCTTTCCGTGGAGAATGATTCGGGAGAGCCGATAGATCGTCTTTATCGAAGTTTGGTAAAGGATTTCGATTTAGTCGATGAAATATCTATCGACTTTCATGAATTATTCCCAACGGAATAGCTCCTGCTTGACACCTTCCATACCATATGCTAAAAATTTAAAATCCGATATTGTCGATATACGATATATCGATATTTATTTAGTCGATTAATCGAATATCGATATTTATTTAGTCGATTAATCGAATATCGACATTGCAACATCACGATATTCACCGATAAGGAACTACACTAATATTCGATTCCCATTTTACTTGGCGACGTTATGATTCTATAGTATTTCTCTATAGCTGTTCCAGTATACCATTATTGGATCAGCTGTCTTAAATGATCCTCTTACAAGATTCTTGATTGTGATTTTATTTAGATATATTATTTTTCAAACGCTCAACATTTCTTAAAACTTTTCAGGTTCCACTTTCATACAAAGTTTGTGGAACGTAAAGCGAAGCGAAATTTTGGCAAATGCTCAAAAACGAGGCGCGCATCTGTCAAAGTTTCAAAAAGTTTTATGTAATTGTGGCTTTACAGCGCCAACTCAAAGTTTGACACTTATTTGTGATTGCTTACGTCAATCTGTTTAATCTGCACTACAAATTTCTTGTGTCACTTTTAATAAAATCGATAAATATTTTATTAAGTACTTATTACTATTACAATATTTGCCAAATGTTCAAAAGATGCCATGTGCCATAACCTCACACACATGATTAACTTCACATACAATACCTCATCATTTTGTATGCATAATTTTTTGGAATTTAAAATTCAGCGGCTCATGATCACACACACTTTATGTTCATTACATTTAAATAATAATGGAGTAAGATAATAAAGCATTAGTTAACATTATTAAAAATCTTGTTAGCAGGCTATTGCGAGGTTGAAAGCATTTTTGTCATTTTTATTTACGCACAAATATAGCAGCAGCGAACAAAAGTTCGACGATCACATTTTTATCAGCTCAAATATTTGTGCAATTCATTAGAAGCTTGGTTTATCCACTTTCAGTTATTCGTTGTTAAGCCCGATCGATTAATGCTTTTCGTGCAGATACATAAATAGTTGATCAAAGGCAGCTGATCGCTATGGACGACGTATGTCAACGGAAGATTACGTTAATGAACAAATACTAAGTTTTACGTATATGCATTTATTGGTGTATCTTTAGTGGATTAAAACATATCGTCGGAAAAATTACAAAACCGCACATTTGACATTTCTGTCAAAAATGGGATTTGCCTACCAGGGCTTCTGGGTGCCCGGATCCATTCATTAGTAACAAAAAAGTGGGGGTTTGTGCAAAAGAATGTCAATAAAACGACATTTGAATTTGACCCACTACATAGTAGCTCGCACAAAAGTTAATCAGTTTTCAGTGTCTCCGCAAAATTTGTGCGGCTACGTATGTGCGGTTTTGTACTTTTTCCGACGATATTTTTTTTTGGGAATCTATGAATATTAAAATTGTATAGCCACTACTTACGATTACATAAATTTTTCTCTTTCAAGGAACTTTGTTCAAAAATAGAGAAATTTTAAAATGTTATGCTCTTTTTTAAGAATTATGTATAACCACATAAGCAGATGGCCTGATACATTGAAAGTGAAGTTATCATACCATTCAGTGGATTAAATAACAATTATATCTCACTTTCCTTATCGACTGCTTGTAAAACAATCTATTGCTTAGAAGGGATTGATACTACGCCAAGCCAACGTTGCGCGTGACCGGTTCGAACTTGACTGCACAAAGCTCAAAGTGGAATTTACGAAAAAAGCAGTATCAAAATGCGACGAAAAACAATCGCCAGTCAAAATCCTTAACCACAGTCGTGACTTAGGAAAGAAGTTTAGTTAGTCAAGTGTAAAGCGACCTTTAGAATAGGCAAATTGTAGCCAATTAATCGTCTGCAGAGCCGCAACGTTCGCCCATTTCCTATTATTTGTCTTACTCATGCTCATGCATTAAGCGACGGAGTTTGTATTTTCAGCAGGGGCGCAGCCAGAAGAAAATGTTTGGCGTGGTTTTTAATTTTTTTCTTTTTAATATTTTCCTAGCGCAACTATTTACAAAATTATTTTATAGCGCCAGTCAGGAGTAGCGTAAAGAAAGCATTTAAAAAAATTAATTATACATTAGACTGGGCCAAATTCAAAATTTGGTTTTTTTTTCAAAAATTATATTGATTTTCTTTTTTAAAAAGGTGAAAAAAAATTACTGTAATTTTTTCAGATTTTTAAATTAAATCACTAACCTTCACAAAATAATATTGCACTTTTTTACACGGTTAGGGCCGAACCTCGGGCCCGTTGTTAAATTCTGATATCGAATTCGGATTCAGCATCCAATTTCCCTTAAGAATATGTATTTAGCTTTATTCGATGTTGATTTTTTCATGTTTCGCAAATTTTCAAACCAAAATCGGGAATTCTGAGAAAATTTCAGTCTAGGTAGCTTTTGTAGCTTTTTCCTACAAAAATATGCTCAGGTGTTTTTTCAACAATGATTTGTCGTTTTTATACCAAATTGGAGGTTAAGTCTGTAATCTAAACTAGCGATGATAGACCGCTAGACTTTAATATAAAAATCTGAAAAATTACAGGAATTTTTTCACCTTTCTTAAAAAGAAAATCAATATAAATTTTGAAAAAAAAGAAGAAATTTGGTATTTTTGGCCCAGTCTAATATACATACATACATAGATACCTGCCAATAAATGTTACTTTATAGGTTTGTTTATTGGGCTGCTCTAGCTTACGCCAGATTGAGATATTTCACAAAATTGTGTTTAACGAACACATTTCTTGCTCTAGGTTGCTCTATCTTTTGTTTCATGAGTACGCTCAAAACAAACCTAGAGTAATCCAGATCACAAATTTCTGCTCTAGCTTTTTTTTATGGAGCAAGTTAAAGCAGAGAAGCAATTGTCAGCCAGGAAAAAATAAAATTTTGAAAATGTCAAAAAAATTAGCTTACAAGAAAATCAATGTTTTTGTATACGTGAATTTGCATTAATTTTGAAGATTTAAACAAAAAAGAAACTATCGAGATTCAAGTGTTTCATGGCATTTCTGCTCTGAGTTGCTCTAAGTTGCTCTATTTCTATTTTGACAGCTGCTCTGCTCTGCTCTGAACTTTTTTTTGGTCAGTAAACAAACCTTATAATGACTTATATAACAAGGGCCAGCCTTCTTTTTTTATTTGTCATTGAATCATTACACTGCGCAACACGAAAAAAAATACCTGGGACGAGATAGCATTTTCTGTTAGATCTCAATGAGATAAGAAGAACTGCGTACAAGAAATTTGCCGGACACCCTCAAAATCTTGAGTTAGGGGTCAAAACTGGTTTTTCGTACCTTTGCACACTTATGACCCTGTATCTTAGGTGTATGGATGTAACAGCCATGGATTGCGTCAATATGGATGTAAAGCTTAGGCCCCTGTTATGGAATTGACGTATTTCATGCAATCGAAATTTTTGCAAACATGTCATGAAAACTAGTTTTATCATATACAGTTTTATATCTCAAGGGTGGTTTAAACCCCCAAAAATACCCCCTGGCTGCGACACTGATTTTCAGTTTACTTCAATTTTTTTTCTTCGATGAGTTTTTCACACGCTCAACGCGTTTGTTTTTACTCATCTTCAATACACCTGCACATATCTGTTCTGTGGTGCCTTTTTTTGCTCTTTGTACGTCATTCGCTATGCCCTTGTCGTGGTGCTCTTGGTGATCATTAATTTTCTTTGTATTCGTTTTCAATATTATTGAAATTTTCAGCTGATCCTTCGTTTTTTTTTTAGTTTTTTTTGTATTTTCATAGTTGTTTATGTTTATTGCTGATTCTCTTTCCACTGACGGATTTTCTCTTTTGTTTTTAATTAATTTATCAAATCATTGATTAAGCAATGAGTTGGCTTGAGCTTTACGAGCGCCCTCGCGTACTTTTTTGGAGTGGGGTGAAATGATGGCATTCTAGCCAAGGAGAATGCAAACTGAAATGGAGCTTTGTTTTGCTTTTTTCACCAAAGAATATGTAAGTGTAGACAGAGTGTCTACCCCCAGCTTGATTATGGTAAATGTATGTATAGTATGTGTTCTCTTGTGCGCAGAATATAAGTTTGGCGAAGAGGTCAAGCTCATCTTGAGCTGGGTTTCTTCTTTCAGAGGACGTTTCGCAAAGAGTTTTAGTTCAGTCATATATGTACATTTCGTACTTTCAGTAACTCCCAACTTTAATGTTATTATAAACAAATAAAATTTAACATCCTTTTCAACTTTCCAAGTGTTTTTGTAAATTGAGAGCACGATACATTTTTTTGGGTGCTAGAATATGTACATCATTTTGAAATATTTCACCCAAACTCTTATACCATACTTGAAACTACAATGAGTGGTTGAAAATTCAAAGCTACAAAAATTACTGTAACATACACGAATGGAAAACTCCTTCCGCCCACTTAACTTCTTATGGCGAGAAATGAAAAAGTCCTTATTGTAAATGGTTATGGAGTCAAGTGCACGAATATTCCCCATTTGTTGGTTGTCATGTTCTAAAAGTCTATAAGTATGTGGCACTCCTTTTTGTCAGCGAGACATGCAACAAATAATAGAAACTTCAGCCAAATCACTTATAAAAACTGTAACTAAAATGTTGAAATAAATCTTAAGTTCAATAAGGCCCAAACTGTAGACCTTAGTCGCTGGTTGCCTGTCGCCCAATGTGTCATACGTTAGAGACCTCAACCAACTAAATTACTTGCATGCAACATCAAGTTGCCATATTGTCAGTTTGCCGCTGCAATGTGCTTCAACGTTGAGTGTTCGATTTGTTGTTTGTTTATTTGTTGTCAGCCTACCAAGCCAGCTACCCACCCGCCCGGTAGACGCCTTCGTTTCGGCACTTTGCTCCAATTCAATTCAGCTCTGACCTGACAGCGCTGACATTTTCATGAATGACGTATAAAATGATGTCGTGCCGGTTTGTCGTTGCGTTGTTGTTGTACTGTGAAATGCTCGCTGTTGCTCTTTTTCATTTCTCCGTTATATGACAAAGACGTTGACGGTTCGAATTTCCCCATTCTATCCTCTCGGTGACGGTTGTGCACACTTGGCCTTAAGCTCTTGGCCATAAATTGTTTTCTTGTATCAATTGTAAAAATATTAATCCGGTTCATCTTAAGGCAATATCTCAGAAACTAAGAGAGATATTGTAGTAAAAATCATCCTATATTTTAAAGAAAACCGTCGATACCCATAACGTAAAACACTTTGAGGTGTATATCTCAGAAACGGTACAAGATATCGTAATAAAGCTTACTCTGCACTATATATCATATTGTACAAACACGGTCCAGGGTTACCCAGGTTTAAATTTTTGTCCATATCTCCAGAACCTAGTCACCTGATAATTTAAAATTATATTTTTAATTTGAATATGCTTTAAACACAATTTATGTCCAAGCAAAATTTATCCAAAATTGGACAGGTCTGCTGTGACAATAACGCCGACCGTCAACCAGTTCTCTATACCACGTTAAGGCACTCAAGAATGGGCGACAGCCATCAAACGGGTTGCGAAACTAAATTATTCCATGGAAACGACACGATTGGTTGTCATTTTGTCAACAAATTACTAAAAGTACTTGGCACATCCATTCATACATATGTATATACCTTTGTATTAGGACTGGTGGATTTGTATGAGCCAAAAAAAAAAATTCACAAGGACTCATCGCGATTACGATTGTTTGAATCAATTCAAACTTTTTTCAGAAAGTTACTCACCTGTTGGGGCAACTGTATTGAAAACTACCCGAAATATGTATCTGATCACTTTTGGGGTCGAGGAGAGCGCTTGTTGAGCCTTGTGCGAAAGTTAAATTTAGCGGATTTCGAATCAATGATGCCGATTTTCTGAAAAAGGCATGCGGATGTGGTTTCTTGCAGCGCCAGTTCACCAAGAAAAAAAATTATTCCAAACATTTGTTCCTTCTCCAGAGGATTTTTTTTGGTTTAGCTACAGTTGCTTTAATAGATGAGCTAATTTTAGACCTATAGTTTCTCAGGCAAAAATGATTAAAACTGCGCAAACAACCAGAATCACGATGTGCCTTTGAAACAAAAACTTGATCCCGCCCTAGTACAAAATGGTGAGCATGAGAATGTGTTCGCATTTAATTTGATTTTGACATGGGAACCAACATGGCCATAACATGGCCGGGCGGCACGCAGACATCAACGAGTAATGCATATGAATGCCACCAACTCATACGTGCCGCTGGAGCAATGGTATCGAATGACGGCAAAATCAGGAGTATAAACAAAAAAAAAAAAATATCTGAAAACGACATAAACAAAAGCAATAAAATCGTAAAATTGCCTGAGGCGATAGTAATTGGTGGATTGTTTGGCAATCGCTAGCAAAAGAGCGTAGAAGCTGAGGTGGCAGGTATAACGCACTAAAGCACTCACTACAGTCACCACTACCTGCAACAGTCACAATCAGTGCCTGCGATGGCTGAGCTTTGAACGATTCACACATTACTATTGTCACCATTGCCAACACTCCATTCCGACTAAGAGTACGCTTAAATTCAAACCTTTTAGATTTTTTAAACGATAGGCCGGGCCTTCCTAAGGACAAGGGATTGGTTTTATGATCTATGATTAACAATAACCCAAAGTACATAATTTCTCCCTCAGAATTCGTTAGGTGTCTCAAGAAAGTAAAACTGATCTTCTTGCCTCCCACAAGTTTACCTCGCCGTAAACACTTCTTACTACTTCTAAAGTTAATCACTTTGTTTTCGTCCAAGTTGTGGTTCTCTCTTCCATTGGTATAACGTTTTAGTTTCGCGCTGCTGGTTGTGGCCCCAATAAAATACGAGTGAATAAAGCGTGACCTGGAGCAATGCATGTCTGGCTTCGCCATCACTTCTGATTGTGTTGAAAACGCTTTGAATATGCGGTAATCGGTTTCAATTTCACCGATTTTGTTGTTATGAAATTCGGCGCTGAAGCAACAAATTTTTAACGACAAAAAAAAAAATAATCAAAATAACTTTTGCAAAAAAAACATTTGTCTTGAAGTAAACAAGTTTTTTATCACTCTCCATTATGTTGGTTTGTACGCGGGTGGACGAACAACCTGGCAAGCTCGCAAGGATGGTGACGCTGTGCTTAAATTGCACGCTACTGCCATAGTTGGAAGTTGCTACAATATAAAACTGCTGGCAACACAATTTACATCTGTGCCACATAGTTATACGGATGGGAGTTAAAAGAGTATATAAATATGTATGTGTGTACGGCTTGTGCAGGTAATTCAATGTAATTGCTTTGTGACTTATGACCAATTTTCACCGCTGCTGCAATAGTAACAACGCAACTACATATTATGCATTTGCGGCTGAAGCGGCTCTGAAGTTTCTTACGGCGGCTGCCACATTTTGACCTTGCAAGGAATGAGAGAAAAGAAGTTGCAGACATTCCTTTTGGATAAATGTACGTATTTGAGATGAGTGTTAACGTACCTATGTATTTGGATCTGTGTTATACATGCAAATTATTTAAATTGTTCTAACAAACTGTGTTTACGGCGAGATCATTGTCCGGTAAAAAAACACATAAAAATAGTGGTTAAATAGTAATAATTCCCACACAGCCAAATTTCGGTAGAGAGCTTAGGTCCGCCTTCAGAAAAAACTTCAAAAGTCCCTATCGATCCCATCTAAGCCAAACACGTTGTTCGGGGTAAAAGGTCAATATTATGATCTTTCTAAGCACCTAAAATACGGAATTTGTTCAAAAAGTAGAACTTAACAGCCGATTTTTTTGGTTGCTATGGACTCTAAATCTTTTCAAATACCTTCCAGTTTAAGGTCTATTCGAGGTACTTCAAATCCCAGTACCGATTGAAGATCTGAGCAACACGGGCGGTCATGATGTATAATTTTCCTAGCGGGTTTTTGTATATAAAATGATATATATACGAACTTATGTATACATACAGAAAACAAGAATATTTAGAAATATTGTTAGTGTTAGTTTTCGTCAGACACAAATTAAAAGTGTTATTTTTCGTCAGACACAAAATAAAAGTGTTAGTCTTCTTAGAGAATTTGAAAAGTGTTAGTTTTCGTAAAAAATTTTAAAAGTGTTAGTTTTCGTATGGCACGTCGATATGAACAAAAATGCAAAACATTCGCATTTTCTCAAAAGGATGGTCGCTAGGATCTCAACTCAAACGGTATTTTCAACTGGATGACATTATCAACGAATTGGAGCTTTTAGTTTTTGGCTGAGTTGTTTCTTTCCAATTAACCCTTTAGGTGCAATGTGTTATATACAAAAAAATGCAAAAAGTGCATATTTTCCAAAAGGGATCAGCTAGGATTTCAAATCAAAGAAGATTCGTCATCAGGACAGCGTCCCAGACTATGTGGAATTTACAGATTTTGGCGTCATTTTAGGTCAACCTACTCTTCGTTCAGGAGAAGTGTGCCCCATATCAAAATGTATTCAATAAAGTGTAATTGACAATTAAATATTTTTCTCTTGTAAGGTAATACCTCAAACGAATATAAACAAATGAATTAACCCTTTATGGTGCTGCATATCATTTTCTTTTCTTCAATATTAGCAATAGTTTACTCCTGTAACTTTCGCAAAACAGCTGAATTCCGATGAAAAACGTTTGAATTTCACTGGTACCGAAGTTTTTTACGATCAATAAAATTGGTACTTCTAAATTTGCCAGAGCTTCCTTTCATAAGAACAGTTAATTTAAAATTTGTTTCCTAAAAGTTTAAAAACTGAAAAAATTGTTTTTAAGTGGGTTAAAATATTTTTTTGTTTGACATTATATTCTGGTTCCGTTTGAGAGCAACATCAAATTCAATCACACTTTGTTGAATACATTTTACCCCAGATGCTCCGGCAAATGAGTACGCTACAAAAATATTGATGTAAGAAATCGATAAAAGTGAGTGTCAACCAAAAGTGTTATTGTTGCTGTTGTAAGTAAAGCTGTTCATACGAGTATATGAGCTTTGTGTATTTCTTAAGAAAATGTGTAGATACTTGCATTCATACAAAGATATCTACTTAAACATATACGTACGTAGCTTTGACTTATATGAATTGATGTCAGGCTGGTCATCGGCTGTCAATAAAGTGGTTCACTTTTGCAGTCTATATTTCTGTAATTCCTTTGTTGCTCTTGCTTTTGGTTCGGGCTTCAGAGTCCATCGTACGCTACGACAACGGCTGTGGCAACTGTCGTATTCACTATGTGTATGAATCTACCTGGTGCCTTCACAGTTGCTTGACAAGCAGGAAATTACAGGCAATTACGTTCTGTTCGCGTGAATAAATGCAATTGTATGACAAACATGTCGCCGTCATACGTGGTTTTATTGCAAAGCCCCGCCCCACAACAACAGTCCACATTTGTCAAACGTTTCTAGATGGCTCATTCTATATATGTACATATCGTGGAGGCCTATGCAAAACCACCTATCTACCAGATGCGAAACCTTCCCAATAACGAAAGTGGCAAAAATTAGATTTGGTAACCCTGAGTTCCAGGCATCAAGTTTCACCATTAAAAATAATAAATTTCGCATTCCAACAAAAAATTAGCCGAAACAACGGAAAACTGTCTAGCGAATGTAAGGGGTGTAGTTAAATATTAGCTACAAAACCACTAATCGCTTAGACTTCTCGAAAAACATAGCTTGAAACTTTAGACCAAGCATCGGCACCCCATAGATCTTAAGATCAGTCAAACAAGTTGGACTCATCGCACAGACACGTTTCGCTCTTTGTTTACCAAATGATTTAGTCGTCGCTGATCAAGGGGCGAAACCGCATCGCGTGGGGCTGTCGCTTGTTTGGTCAGCGAATGTTAAAAATATAGTTCGGACGATCACAGCGCGTGTATAAGCGCACTGATTTGTACACCTGCATTTACCAATTTGCCGACCCATGCTTTAGACCAACTTTAGGTTATTCCGATAAATCTCACGTTTTAAAATCAAAAACAAAAATTCAGTTCGATGATTATACATAGGATTAGAAGGAAACGCGTTTTTTTGATCAAATAGGTGGTTTTGCATAGGCAACGACGATATGTATATTTTCAAAAGTGTCATTATGACTGCGGAGACAAATTACTAAATAATCGAATGTAATGTGTAAAAATGTTGCTTTGTTTGAGTACTCAAGCAAAATACAGTGCTTTTCATAATAATAGGACACCTCCTTCTGACATGTTTTATTTTCATATTAATTTTTTTGGTAGTAGAATTCTGAATTGATAACAGTAAAAGCGTTGAATCTGTTTTTCAAAAAGCTGTTGGGTAAATTCTCAATTTTAGACTAACAAAGTGCCATTTTTAAGAATTGGTGCATGGATTTTAAGAAAAATATGTTTTTATATTCTATGAAAACAGTTTTTAAACAATTTTTGGTTTTGTGGTTTGAATTTTTATAAGAACAACAGGATTCTTTACAAGGATATTGCCAGGAAGAATACGAGCAAAATAAAATAAAATTACAAAATTCTTTTAGTAGATTGCTGAACTTTTGCAATTATAGTACACTTTTCTTAGGTCATACACGGCGTATGAGTAACATTTATCTAGCAGACCTGGTTTTTGAGTTACTCCTCGTCCATGCTCTCACTAATAGCTCCGAAAAGGAGTGTGATATCGACCGCTGTCGTTTTGTTGTTGTTGTTGTTGTTAACAGCATAAGCACTCCGCGAAGGTTTTGTGCAAGGTATGACACCGATTAAAATAAAATTCCAGTTACGGTTTCGATTTTGCAACGTGTTTCGGTTTCGGTTCCGGTTTCTTTCTTCCGTTTGGAACCGGTTCCGGCTTTTGAAACGGTTTTGGTTTCGTTCTTTTTCAGATCAAAATAACGGTTACGGTTACGGTTTCGGTTTTAGTCCCTGGTTTTGTGAAGTGATGCCGAAATTGGCAGTCCTTGGCCGGATTTGATCCCAGTTGGCTACCGTACTCCCTTGCGGTACTGCCCGACTGTTGTGGTAGCGGTCTTGAGCGAAGACTTCTAGGTCATCATATCCGTAGATCAATCATACTGTAATAAAAAATTCAACCCATCAGCCCCCACCCACCTCTTCGCAGACATGCTTCTCTTTCACTTTCATTCCAACATTTTTGCCATGTCACAGAAATATTAATTCAATTACGAGTATGTACTTAAATTTATGTATTTTGCGATTTTTTTTTCTCAAAGCAGCAGCTGCGCTCGCTTCCTGAGTCAACCGTGAACCAACGTCACATCTGCTATGAACTCAAACGTTTTGCGCTTCCCTGACCTTTCCCTTGTCGTGATCTAATATGCGACGACATGCAACACGCCACTGGCGGTAGCAGTGTGAATGCCATTTGCAATTTCCATGGCCATTCTCGAGTGCTGCGATGATTTTTTTATTAGTTTCTTGTAGTGCGCTTTTCCAGTTGGTTTCGTGTGCCAAATGTAGTTTCGTGGAAATGATCTTCACATCGTAGTGACGATACTAACTGCCGCATAAAACGCAGCTTAGAAGATCGTGGACGTTGCATAAATTGGCGTATTGGCTAAATGTCGTTGTGGCGCGTCGGATTAGAGCACAAAGCTTCCTCGGCTTAAGCGCCACCTTAGCTTGTTTATCCACGACCTAGTAGAAATGCAGCTTTAGTTTTCATGTATGTGCGTCTTTTGAACTTCAGGCCACAACAGCTAATAGACAATGTTTTTGTAATTATTCCGGTATGTATGCTGAACTAGTTGTTGTTGTTGAAAATAGTTTTTGTGTTAACAAGTGCATCGCATCATTTCGTATGCATCTTGATAGCACCTTCAAATTAGTTATCGCAAATGGGTTGAACCGAGCTATGATTTTCCCCCATTTTTTTACTGTAATGTGTGTATGTGTGTTTTGTATGCATGAAGATACATGTAAGTGCATGAGAAGCTCTTTCTGTATCTCGTTCTCTCTTTTCTCGTTCCTACGTTTTGATGAAAAAAAAAAAATATTATGAATGTGCACACAAGTTTTTAATTCACGCTTTTAACTGAGATTAGCCGGCATAATGATGATGTGTCACAACTTGTATGTGCTTACACGATTTCTTTCCAGCTAAAACAGTGTTTCCCAAATATGTAAATCGACGTCAAAATCATTATTTTCATTTTATGTATTCTAAAACCCGAGATGAAAAGTTTATTTGTTTAATTTAATTAGTGCCATTTTCTCAAGTAAACAAACACTTATTTTTATCGGCCAGATAAATTTTAAAGTTTACTTGAGAAAATGGCCATTAATATTTAGAATTTTCATTTGTTGTTTTAACCTCAAATAAAACCCTTTCCAAGGTAAATTATGTGATAAATAATACAATAGCTTAATAAAATAATAGTTTTCTAAATTTAAATTATGTATATGTATTTATTGTACAATGTACATTAGGGTGGGCCAAAAAAAAATTGAGTTTAGTTCTTTCGAAGGGTATACAGAAATTCGAATTCCTGACCATAAATGGAGGATAATGACCAAATACGGGTTTTTTATCCTCAGTGTTTATACCAGCAACTAACAATGCTAGCGGTTAGATGATGACTCTCGGTCAATTGCTGAAATACCGTTTATGTTAATGGGAAAGCTTGCCTCATCGCCGTTTTTTGAATGCTCCACAATAAAGCACATTTAAACTTTTTTTTATTAATGAACGAAAACTGAATAATTTCTGAAACCCATAAGGTTTTGTAAAAACATGTGTAGCTCAAAAACAGAACAATATTATTAAATGATTTATAAAACCATTAAAAATATACCCAAACACAAAGTTTCACTACAGAAATGCCCAAATATACAGGCATACACGCAACTGGGAAAGAGTTCGTTTAATTTTTGTAAAAATTTTAAATATTCGATCCCGAAAAACTTTGCATTGGTCACATTCATGAAACAAGTTTTTAAGGCCTTTTTTGTAGAGGGTTCCCTGCAAATACTGGGGTAAAAGTTGGCTGTATTCACTTACATAGAAGCTTTTCACGAAAACAAAAAAACGTTGATGAGCCACGCTTTCCCTTTAACATAAAAAAACTCATATTTGTTCATTACACTGTGGCACAAAAACGAATTTTTTTCTGTCCTATGAACCAAATAGACTTTTTCGGAAAGGGGACAAAAAATAAAAATACACGTGTATCGGCGATTTTCACACGATTTACACGTGTATTTTTATTTTTTCCCCCCTTTCCGAAAAAGTCTATTTGGTTCATAGGACAAAATGAGTGTAGAACAGTGTTATACTCCATTTATGGTCAGGAATTCGAATTTCTGTATACTCTTTGAGAAAAAACAACGAAAATCGATCATTTTTTGGCTCACCCTAACATACATACATATGCATTAACGTGTGCCATCTAAGTTAAGGGGAGTTTATATTCAGCAAATCTTTACTTTACTCTTAACTTCTTTCGTCTTTCGAATAAGTATTGGTGCCTGTTAAAATGCGTTTCATATCTTTTGGCTTGTTTGAAACAGGCTTAATAAGTGCTTCTAATTTGTGTCACAAGCTAGTCGGTTTATGGCATTGTGTTCCCATCGTAAATCTACAAGCTCACTCTGCGTCTATATTTTAGATTATAATGGAGCGGTGAGCCCAAGTTTAGCATCTTGTTTATAGCTTTAAGTTCATAAACATGCACAATAAAATTTTATTATTCATTAAATACATATGTATATAGAAATCTTTCTAAAATCCCACGTTCCTTCAATTTTCATGATCTATTAGTTAATATAAAAGTAAGGTATGAATATTTCTCCAAAGTTGTCATGTTCCTCTTATTCAAAGACACACGATTTACTTTAACAAAAATAGTTTTCTCAATTAAATTTTTATATTCGAGTAATATGATGCGTTTTTATTGCATGTCTCCTTCAGAATACAATTGGGCCAGTTATAATCGAATTATAATATTAATTTTATTTTCAAAGTGCCCCAATTTCAGTTTTATTCCATTTGGCTAATCAAAAAAATAAATAAATTTTTGCGCAAAATAATGAGCTTTGACATTTAATTAGCGTTAACGTAAAAACTAGCAATTACGAATTACGAGGCGTGACAGTGTGAAATTTTTGTAAATATTGTTGTATGTATGTACGTTTGTGTATTGCGCAAACAACATCCAATAAAAAAAATAAAATATTTATAAATAACTATGAATTTGCATTGACATAGAACTATTAAATATGTATATATACCTATGAATGCGCGCCTCAAATAAAGTTGTAAACGACAAAATATAAAATGTTTAGTAGAAGCAAAAAACCGTTTGATGTCGCCATTATGTCGCTAGCTAAAAATAGCTCTCTCTCAAAATAGCTCTCTGTTTTTTTTAGAACTATGGAAAACTGCTGTTAGAAAAAGAATCCACAAAAAACGCATTATGAAAAAAATGTCGGTTACATTGGTATTTGATGGAAATATTTATACCTAAACACACAAATACCTACATTCAAACATTAGTACACACATACGTAGGCATGCGTATTTACTTAGCTTGTGTAATTTAACAAAAATAATTAGGTAAAGTATAAAAATATGCATTTAGTGATTAAATGCTCACATATTATATACATTAAGCTGTTCGTTATATCAACTTTTTTTTGCAAATGTTGAGTTCGCCGGGAGGAATATGACAGATTTTGCTATAAAAATAAGCTGTTCAAGATTTCACTCCAATTGGATAACTTCTATAACTAGCGCGTTGCAATTGATAATATCAGTAACTAGTTGCATTCAACGACATTTGAGCGACGATAGATTTGTTTCCATTGCCATCACCGACGAAAAAACACCCCAGTGTGGTCGCATTTCTTTTTTTTTTGTCAAAAATTAAAAAAAAGAGAAACAATAAATTTTTTTTATATTTAGATATTCATAAAGGTTGAGAAATAAAAAGCATACGTTTATTTTTAGTACTTTATTTGAAAACAAAAAAAAAACGGAATATACCCCCTCCTTCCACAATTCATATTGAAAAGTTGTGTACATACCTCCTTCATCAATGAATTATTTTCAACAATTTTCACGATACCCAGGTTTTAATAAGACAGAAATCTAGATGAGCAAAAAACTATTCACCAATGCCAAACACAGAAATTGCGTCAGAATGCATGTCTTCCACTTTTTAAAGTATCCGATGATTGAAAGTATCGATACCAAAGTAGTAGATACTTAAAAGTGCTCGATACTGCCCAACACTAAAATATTTTGTTGTTGTGAGAAATGACATAGCAGGGCAGGAATTCGCAGCTTCTTTTCGCGGCGTAATCTCTTTGTGGGCCAGCCTTAACAGTCGAATACTTTATACATAAAACACAAAGAAATGCTCGTATGGACTTGACATCAAAACCACTTGTTAATCTCTATATCTCTACATATAATAAAATTGTAACAGGTCGAACAGGCGGAAGCATTATTAAGCGGGTAGAATCCAAATCAATCATTTTAAAAATTTTTGTGTGTCTGTGTGTCCGTCTGTTTGTGGCCGTATCACTCTGAAAGTAATGAATGGAATTGAATGAAACTTTTTTCGTTGGATTGCTCTACCCTCAACTTAAAATTTAAGATATTACTTTTTCGATATCTCAACCGGTTTTGGAGTTATCGCCCAATATGTGGACCATGTCTGTCTGTATGTTGGTCGTAACACTCTAAAAGTACTGAATGGAATTGAATCGTTGGATTGCTAGACTCTCAACTTAAAGTTTAAGATATTATTTTTTGCGATATCTCAACGGGTTTTGGGGTTATCGCCAAATATGTGGACCAGGGGTGACCAAAAATGTCTTAGTACAATATGGGTGTCAAACGAAAGGTGGCAATGAGTGCTATAATATGCGATGAGATTCATTGAAATATCTGAAATGGTTTGGGAGATATTTTAAATTTCGATAGCTCGACCGGTTTCGGAGGTATCGACGAATATTTCCACAAAAATGTGTTAGTACATTATATGGGTATCAAACAAAAGTTGTTTATGAATGCTGTCATAAGCCATTTGATTAATTTCAATACCTAAGCTACCCCGGCTATTAAGGGAAATGTACTTTTTTCTTACCTTATAAGAATTAAAAAGTTTAAGATATTATTTTTTGCGATATCTCAACCGGTTTTGGAGTTATCGTCCAAAATTTGGACCAGGGGTGGCAAAAAATGTCTTAGTTCAATATGGGTGTCTAACGAAAGGTGTCAATGGGTTCTGTAATATACAATGTGATTAAATCATATCTTATGAGTTTTTTTTTAATTCTGACGCTAACCATAAATTTATATTGGTGTTACTTTTTCCGCATACGAAGTCGCGGGCCCCAGCTAGTTTTAAAATAATTTTGCCAATTATAAATATCGATATACCAAATGTAGCTACATAGTCTTACTAAAATGTTTATAACTTTGGAATTTTTGAGCTGATTTTCAAACAGCTATGACCAATATGATTTGGAATTGATTAAGTCCTATCAAAATAAAATTCGAAAAGTTATTAGTTTTCGCTGTATGCCAATACATACTACGAAACTGTTCTCTATTTCTCTCTTTAATCTGCCGATAGCTCATAATCTGGTCATCTGATTGAAATATCAAAATCAATAGTGAATTTTGAACTTTTGTCTTCAGAATCAGAATCTGCAAGTTTTTTACGTAACAATGTGTACCAAGTTTGAAGCTATACATTTTGTTATAGAATCTGCTGCAAAGTAATCTTGGCTTGCGTCATTTATTGACTCTTAACCGCCTAGGTGACTTTGGCCGTTTCGTATCAAGGCACGCCAGTCATTCCTTTTTAGTGATAACTGACGCCAGTTGGAAGCCCCAAGGGAGTTCAAGTCATCCTCCACTTGTTTTTTCCATCTCAGTCGAGGCCTCCCCCTTCCTCTGCTGCCAAATTCGGGTGTCGAACCTTCTTTGCTGGAGCTTCTTTGTCCATTCACATAACATGACCCAGCCATTGGAGCCTTTGGGCTTTAATTCGCTGAACTATGGTCAGGTCTGCGTAAAGCTTAATTGCATACTTAGTCCAAAGTAACAATTGTTGGCAAGAGTGATTCTCCGTTGGATTTCTAGACTGATCTGCTACAAATAGGGTTTTACAAATTTCAAGTGAAATTTTGTACAGCTTATTTTTATACAATTATATGCATCATATTCCACTCTGTGAAAGTTTTTTTTCTTAACGAACAGCTTAATATATTACATATTTATTAGGGTTGCCAATCACGAGATCTTTCAGACAACTAAGAGAAAGACAACTCCTATTTAAAAAAGCGCAAAATCGTTTATTATAAAAAGGTTTTCTCGTAGTTTTAGTGTTTCCTATATTATCACGTTTTTCCAGTGCACTATTGCAAAAAAAACACAAAAAAAGTTAATTTTTGTAAGGTACATATTTTGTATGGGAAACAATTTTTTTTTTACTAAATTAAATTTTTGTTTTCGGTAGAATGTTAAATTCGAATAATCGTTCAATTTTCAGTACCAAAAAAATCGACAAAACATGGACTAAAAACAGTTTTATTTAGTTTAATATTTTTAATATTGATAACAAATAATAATAATAAATAATAATAATAAATTAGAGATAATTAAAATAAAATTATTATAGTCAAATCATCTTCTCTTCCCTAATATAATTTCTACGCATGAGTAATATAACTTCAGTTGCGGAATTTTAATTCTTTATTTTTCCGATATGTTTTATGCTTCGATCTAATTAATTGAATAACTAAAAAATATTATTGTTTTGCATTTCAAATGTACCGATTTATGATACGAGTGTTTATGGTTGAAAATTTATTGTGCGTTAAATACTTTGGAAGGCGTGTAATTGCATAATTAAATTCTCAAAATTTCACGCATTGCCAATTTTATTATTTAGCTTCAACGGTTCGAAAAACTTAAAATTCTTTAGTCTTTTTTTAACAATAGGCAGGTATCTCGTAGAGGTGATGTATCGATGAAAAAAGTAATGTAAAACAGCCAAAAGATCCCAGATGGGTTCTCATCGGTTTCTAAAGCTTTTGGGTGTGCTGAATATGAATTTGAAGTAAAATTTTTCGGGTCACCTCAAGATTTCTCTTCAGAGTGTATTTTGTCCAGAGATCGATATATGTATAGTTGTTAACACTTTTATTTTTAATATTTTTAATTTTTTCTCTTAAAACTTACATAGATATATAACTAGGTATACACCAATTTTTGGAACTATGTATATGTATGCCGCCAAATATAAAAACCCAAATTAAATTATGGCTCCTTGACCCCGGAAAAATTGTTAAATTATTAAAAAGAATGGTTTTTTTTTAACTGCCCTCTGGAGACGAATATTGTTTACTTTAAAAATCATGGTTAATCTGAAAATGCATTTTTTGTTACTCATCCGCCCCGTGGTGTTAAAAAGAAACACAAATGAGAAGAGGAAACTTTTCGAGTACATATGCAGTTTTATAGCGCAGCTTGTTTTGATGCAACAAAGTTAAAACTCGAAATAGAGTAGGTACCAAAGTTAGCGTCGGCTTTTTGACACAATTCACTACGGCATATCTGTCAAAAAAGCCGACGCTAACTTTACGGCATATCTGTCAAAGAAGCCGACGCTAACTTTAGTACCTACTTTATTTCTACTATGACTAAGGGCCTAAGTACCTAAGGGTTACCGTTGATTTTTAACGTGGCCCTGTTTTATTTTCATAACAAAGGTTAGTAAAAATCCGGGCTTAGATCAGTTTGGAAAAGCTTGACTTTTAATGTTCCCAGGAGGTAACTTTTTCAGTTCCTTTGTTAGTGGGGATTCCTCTTCAAAATGTATATGTGAACTAATCTATCGTTTGGTGGTGGGAGTTTTAAGAGCTTTTTTTTTTCGTAGATTCCTTATCTGCTCTTAGTTCTCCTACAATCTGTAGGTCAGAACCTTGACGGGACATACAGTTTTTTACCGATGAATTTTAGTTGAGAAGCTTTTCATGGCACAAAAACATTCGGAGAGTTTGCCAAACCACTGCCGAGGGGCGTTTAGAAGAACTTTATTTCTAAAAAATTTTGATATTGCTTTTACCGGGTGGCGATGCACGAATACTTAGTGTAGTAGGCCGAGCACTCTACGCTATACCAGCGGTAACAATTTTATATGGGATTATCTACCAGAACTTACCTCGCGTGTTACAGGTTATCGCCAGAAACCTTCCAAGAGCGCCACTTTGAATTGACGCATAATCTTTCGAAACGTCTCGTACCAACTTATATGCAATGGATCGGTGGTATTATTTTCTATAAACGTGCGAGACCGAGTAAAAAACAGGTTATTTCGCGGTTTTCCCAAAACCGGCCCTGACGATGTTTGTTCGTTTTTGCATTATATGATTTCATTTAGCATAAATTCTTAGAAAATGTAGCCAAAGTCACTATAATCTGACTTCGAGGTTAAAATTACACTGTACAACAAAATTGAAGTTTTTGAAAATCCCACCGGGTTTCTCAACGGGTGTGCTAAATCCGAATCTGTAATCAGATTTTTCGGGTCACCCCGCCCTATGTTTTCTCTCCAGAGGGTGGTTTGTAAAGAGATCGGTACCCACTTATAAAAAAAATATTTTTTTTAATTTTACAATTTTCCTGGGGTCAAGGAACTATAATTTAATTTCGGTTTTTATATTTAGCGGCATACAGATATTCCATAGTGAAAAATATTGGGGTAAAATAAGACATTAAAAACAAAAATTTTTTAAATTTATAATGAATAGTGATAGTGATCGTGATATTGTTTTTCTATTGCACGCAATTTGTAGTTATAGACACCACCGAATGCATCGGGGGGTTTTCGAGGTTTGAACTACCAAAAATCTGACTTCAGATTCGGCTTCATCACACCTAAAAGCTTTAGAAACCGATGAGACCCCATTTGGTATTTTTTGGCTGTTGTACAGTGTTATTTGCATATTTTATTTTTATACATGAATTTAGCCCCGATTCTGTGTTGTTGACAAGTTGTCAATCTTGATAAATAACATTGCTCTACAGTCAATAAATACCAAGGTATTCATGTATGCGTGTAAATTGTCATTGATCTACACATACATATCGTCGGTGTTTATGCAAAACAAAGTAACGGACAAATGCAAAACCACGTTCAAATTTTCACTCAAATTTAACAGGAGAAACAAAAAACTGTTTAACTTTTGTACTGGCCACTATGTGGTGAGTGAAATTAAAATGTCGTTTTTTTGACATTTTATTGCCAAACCCCAATTTTTTTTTTTTTTTGTTAATACGGCTGATACATTAGCGCAAATTCCGAATTAACTGCGCTTTTGGGAGTTAACTTGAGCATAATCTTCATTATAAACTCCCAAAAATTAAGAAGATTTGAGCAGTTTTAAAAAATTTGCACTGGCAACACTCTGTACACAAATAGACAACAACACCAAGAAAAATTAGGAAATTAAGGGTAGCTGACAGATAGGCGTCGTGCTGGTTTCTAAGATCCAACTTTCGACAACTAGATGTCGCTGAGGTAGGTAAGAATATAGTGCAATAACCACCAAAGTAGTAATTCTCAATGCTGTTAATCTTCATTTTTGTGTGTATCAGGGTAAAATTTGGATCTGATTAAAGAAGATTTATTGGAGATAATCTCCGTGTGTGTATCCATAGCATAAGCAAATCTTATTTTTGACCAAAGTGTCCTTTACATGGTTTTGCATTTGTCCGTTACGTAGTTTTGCATAAACACCGACTAGATGTACTTTTAAATTTTTTATGGGCAGTTTTTGTGGTAATTTTATGTTTTTCGGGTTTCAAAATCGAAATTTTGAAAAATTTATGCAATTTTTTAAATATTTTTCACTTTGAAAATGAATTAAAAAAAAAAGTTGTGAAAATCAACGATTTCTCTTTCCTAACTAATAGAAAAATAAATAAAAATAGTAAGTTCAACAAAACAGCGAGAGATGCTAAAACGGATACGAAGAAAATTCGAAAACTCACCTTAAATAATGAAATACACCAAAATTATTCGATAGACGGCATACTGAGCATGTTTACTTCGATGAGCCAATCTGCATCCCACTTTTTCAAAGAATCTCCCTATGTGTTTTCTGTTGTTTCAAAATTGTATATTTTAAACCACTAAGTAAGTTTCAAATTCATAGATTCTTTCTTGTCTTTAACCAAATAGTTATATTAAACGATATTTTTTTTTTACTTTTTTATTTGCTATTTTTTGTATGTAGTTAATAGCAGATTGTAGATTTCGGTATATTTTAATTGATATTTCTTTTCGTTTTTTTTTATTATAATTTAGTTCACAATTTCGATTGAACTTTTGCTTTATTCCAAATCACTGAAAACCAAAATAGAAAAAAATTGTAATGCACTAGTAGATATGTACCTATGTATTGCTTTTTTTCGACTATGCACTTATATCACTTAGGAATATACATACATACGTATCTACTAGTTAGTGTTATATGTAGATATGTACATATATGTATTTGCTTGTTTTTAAAAAACACATTTGCTAAAATTTTTTTCTAAAAATTACGGACCGCAACCGTTGGTGGAAGTGAACCTCGAAAAATGGCAGCAGGCTCCGCCACAATAACAAGCACAACAACAAATGCGGTGATAATCGCCACTATTATCGCATAGTCGTTCTCGTAGTCATCGCCAATTATTGTCCTCGTCGTTTAGTCGTTGCTGTGTCGCCATTGAATTGCGCGACTTTTGTGCAATACCAGACTGGACTCACCAACACTTGCGCCATCACATAATCAGCACGACACCCGCACACATGTTTAACAGTTGCACCTACACAAAGATGGATCCTCATATTGACGTATTTGCATGTACAGAAACCCCATTCACATGCATGCATAAATTGCTCGCACTCGCGCAGCTCTACTGGTTATACACTCATGCCTACATACATACACACGCATATGTAAACCGCCACTCACTCGCTCACAAAACTCAAATACATAGCACCCAACACCCGCCAAGGCAAAACAGAACCATATATCCACCTACTAAAGCCCAACAACAACACAACATACTTGCGATTGCGACTCAACCAATGACACTCGACGACAAAACTACGAAGAGAAAATACGAAGTAAAAAACTAAATAAAAATAGCAGTGCGACAACTGCGACAGCAGCAGTGACAGTGACGATGGCAGCGCAGCAGCAGAGCTACAGTGAGCAAAACGAATAAAAAAATCTCACGTCACACCACCAAGTCGAAAAAGAGTAGCGACAACATTCGAGATTGTAAAAAAAGCAAAAATCGAGCAACATTGGGCCATAAAAATTGTAATGACAAAGACGACGTTTTTAATGGAAAGATGGCGAGGACAAAAAGAGCGTCGTCATTGGCGCAGGTTGGACAGTTTGCGTCGGGTGAAGCGTGGGGGTAAAAAAATGTGCTGCCGTCGCCAGAATTATCATTGGTATTCTGTACATAGATGACCAGCCGTAAAGTGTGAGGTGTGGGTCTGATTCTGCACCCTTGTAAATAAGATCGGGCTGTTTAGTGCCATTGATGCTGCGAGCGATGTAGCGGTGGGCAACTTCCAGCAACGTTGCTGTTGTAGAACGTAGTGATGTTCATTTTATACACATTTTTATTATTTTTCGTTCTCATTAAAAATAAATAAACTTTTTCGCAAATCCATACAATTCTTTGTAGTAAATTTTCTGAAGAGTTCGAAGGTATTTTATATTGCGTTTTCTAACTTATTCACTTACATTATAATATGTATGTATTTGCAAACTGTTAACTTAACAGTTAAATTAACTATTTTTACACTTCTTCACTCTATATTATTGAACTAATATCACTTAGTAAATATCTTCAATTCGTTTGAGTATTTTTTACGTTTCTGTTTTAGCGACGGCAAAACACGATGCAAACAAGGTTTCGTTACCGTAAATGCCGTACCGTCTTGTGTCTGACTGTCTACCTATCATCTGTATATCTGTTGAATGAATTTGTTGCGTACCGAGCGACGGCAAAACCACCACATCTCTTTTCAATGTTTTTTTTTTTTTCGAATGGAGCTCAATTACTCCGTTTTGTTTATATGGCTCATAGACAATATGGTCGCCAGTTGGTGGTTGAGTTGCGTAGACAGCGGCGTATCTTTAGTGTAGAACAGGCGAGTCGACGAGTCACAAACCACTGGTGTAACTACTGCCAATACAGTAATGGACGACCGGTCTTCCGTGCCATGCGACCACAAAAACAGTCGTACGAATGAGCCAGCAGCAAAAAGCTTAAACAAATCGTCTCCAACAGCGCCACATTCAGTACACATTGTATGGTCGGCTCGAATAGTGAGGGGTCGATTGGAGCACCAGAAAAGCTAAAATCAAGCCGCAGCAATAGCCGCAGTCACACTCACTTTTATTTATCAAAAAACTCTGACCACACTCGCAATCACAAACAACAACGACACCAAACACTGCCGCTGCGAGAAATGCCTGCTACTGGAGGCTGAGTATACAGCAGCTACGCTAGCTGCAACTGCGACCGCTACACCTGAGAGAGTTGGAAAATGCACAAACACATGCATATGGCTTTTGTGTATGTGTCTGTTTTTGAAGAGAACATCATTTATAGAGTAAAAATGCATGTATGCCAAAACGAAAGAGCTCTGGTAGAAATGATTTTGACCAACGAAGAGCACAACTTACTTGCAGGACTACTCTTAATTTCAAATACAAAACAGATGCACAAACATATCCTTGTTATGAGTGTATGTTGCTTGAGTCCTTTAATATTTTACTGCAAACCCATATGAACCAACACAAGACGAAAATTATCTTTTGATAATTAAAGTAAAGATGTATGTATGTATATACGAACGTACTATTTTTGTTGTTGTTGCTTTTGAAATCTTAAAGCCTTGGCAGAAAAGCCTACCTAGGTAAGCTGTAAGCACAAGCCGTTCTAGAGTTCAGCCAGACCTAACCGATTAATATAACGTCCCGGTTTCGGATTTGTGACGGGTTTCGGTTCTGGACCGGTTTCGTTTTTTAATATTTATTTCGGAACAAAATAAAAATTTTACTACAAAAAACTATGTAGCTTCAAAATAGGTCTGTATTTTCATAACTTTTTTTCGGATCTCGTAAATTTTTTTCAATGTCTTCATTCAACTATACCTAGTCAAATTTCCTTTTTCAGTATATTGATACTGATGTCAAAAAGTATCTTTTGTAACCTTGCTCGACAATCTTCCATGGAAGTTTTTCAGGGTACCTTTTTGTAAGAGAAAATACCTACATAGCTATGTGCCCTATAAAAGAAGTAAAACATCAAAAAAAATTCAAAACCGTTTTGAAGTCGTAACGGTTACGGTTTCGGTTTTGAAAAATCAATCGGCTTTAATCGGATATTTGTAGCATTGGCGAAAAAATTAATTTACTATTGTTTTAAGGTTATTTTTATATTTTCAGTTCAACATCCTTTCAAAAAAGTGTTTTCGTAGTTTCTTTAAATTATTTATACTATTTGAAAGTAATTTCATATTTGTAAGCAGTGATATTCTTAAATAAGTTGCTCATACGCCCCCGCAGAAATATTATAAGAGAATTCTTTAAGATTTTTGTCAACATGACAACTTTTTTTGAAAGCTAAACATTCACTGAAAATTGTTCAGAACTTTGACAGCTTTGGCAGTTTGAAATACAGAAACGAGCATGTGCGCTCTATTCTTACTCTAATGGGCTAGGTAAACGTCCTGCGGTTTTTTGAGCAGTTTGTTTTTAGGCAAGGATGCAGGATGCTAATTTTTTAGATTTTATCCTTAATGGAATTTATTGGATAAGATCTAACGAAATTCGAGATCCCGTGATTTGGACACGAGATATTTTTCAAGAGTTTAGTGAAGAAATTGTTTGAGAAATTATCTTCCAATAAGTTTTTGAAAAAAAACTCCCGATTAGAACAGGCAAATTCTTATAAAATTTGGTTTGCACATTGTAAAGAAGGTTAAATACAGCTTAAAAACTCGATTTGCGAGACACAGGGTGTTGTAGAAAATCTACAATCTTTAAAATGAGGGTGTTAGGGGTTTCTTACATCCCAACGGCTATTTTTTTTCCAAAAAACTCTAAACCCTTTATGTTTAAAACAAAAAAAAAAAAAAATTTTTACAAAAAAACATATGGAATATGTCCATGAGTAAGCTAAGGAAAATTTAGGAGTACACAAAAAAACGAAAAGAAATTTCCCCTGTTTTTCCTAATAAAATTTTACACAATAAAGATAGATCAAAATGGGTTAAGTAAAAAAATGTTGAGATCTTCTTTCTTAACAAAAATGGTTATATATTTTTTGTGGAGCCACATGACATGTCGATGTAAGTCCATACATCCTTATTTTCAAGATTGCATATTTCGAAAATTGCGTAGATACCTATTTATGTATATTATACATCAACATACATAGCCATATAATATACATATACTCCATTTGAGGGGAAACGAGTGTTGTTGTGCAGCAGTTTTCCCTTTCTTGCTTGCAGCGACACAAGTTGTCATTATACTTATTAGGTGTGCTATGTCCACTTTGGCTATAATTCGGTCTCTTTTCTCAAGTGTGTGACACTGTTAAACTTACATAGGTATGTCGCCGAACATTCAACCACAAAGCTAAAAATTCAAGAAACGACATACGAAAGAAGCGCACTAGAGCTGGTGCTTGTGCTGCAGACCGCCTACCGACCGCTTATAGATTTTCGTAGCTTGCTGTGTATCAAGTGTCCCGTTTCCCGCCTCCGACAACACTCCTTAATCCAAAAATGTTTATATTGTCATTGTTTCCTACATCGTCACACGACCTTAATGTTTATTTATTTTCTGTGCACCAAACAAACTTTTGATGTGTGGCCGTTTGTGAGTGGATGTCGATAATGCAGTGCAAGAAAATTTACTCAATGTCTGGTAGTAAAGAGAAAATTGAGCAATAAGTTGTACTCACTTTGCTTGCACACCACACCACATGTGCATCCATGGCTACTGTTCAAACGAGATTTGATTGAATGTTTCTATGTGTGTGTGCTCGTATGCTGATCGCCTGTGTGCGCCATTGCTGCTGGCATCAAAATATTAACACAATTAAATTAGCAATTATAATACTTACGACCGCATTTAGAACCAAATTTTTGCTGTTATTTTTGCTTTTTCATGTTTTGGTTTTTAAAAGCTTAATTTGAGAGAATTTAGCTCTTCGATTGCATTGGTTTGTATATTGATGTGTATGTATGTATGTAGGTGTATGGAGTATTTTTATTCAAAAACTGGTTGCTTGGGTTGGATTAGCTTGTATATGCCGACGGCTTTTTGCAAAATCCCAATAGGCACGTAACACCTACTAGGTATAGGTATGTACACAGAAAAATATATTTGGGCAATTCTAAAGGGGTGTCGTATTCGTCTATCGTTGTATGTTTCCATGGTTTCCAATATAAATTTAAAAAATAGACAAATAGCACGAAATAATATAATTAAAAGAATAAAATAAAATAAAATAAAATAAAATAAAATAAAATAAAATAAAATAAAATAAAATAAACTAAAATAAAATAAAATAAAATAAAATAAAATAAAATAAAATAAAATAAAATAAAATAAAATAAAATAAAATAAAATAGAATTAAATAAAATAAAATAAAATAAAATAAAATAAAATAAAATAAAATAATAATAATTACTGCGTATTTTTCACAAAAAAGTTGCATAAAATAAAATGAAATAAATAAATAAAAATAAAATTATGTTTAATGTTGATGTCCTTGTCAGATTTCGACCAGAACATACCACTCATCTACTAGTCACGATATACTAGAATTATACTAGTTGTAAGATACCAGTCCCATACTAGTTCAATCTGGACTAGTATGATTTTCATAAAATGAACTAGTCCCCATACTAGTCTAAAAAGGACTACCGAATGAAACTGAACTGTAAAAAATAAGCAACAAGAATTCCTAAAAAACCAGGGACCTCGAAGTTTTTATTACTTTTTAAAAGTTCAATGAAAAAATGGTATGTTTTCATGCGATTGCATAAGTTCTAGGCAGCTTTTGTATCTAATCTAAACTAGCAATGATAGACCTCTATATATAAATGGTGATTAGAGAATGGGGCTAGTTATCCAATCTACCTCTTATCGATTATCGATATCTTACTTCAGTTTTTGTTGAGAATACTTCTAGGCTCTGTGTTTATCAGGTTTTCCCACTAGGCCAATACAAATCAATGAAAAATCATACTACCGTGAAGAAATCCTTAACAAAAAATAATGATATGAAGAGCAATTCCTTGATTGTTAGGAACATCATAACAGTTTGCTCGTTGACAGTTTTATCTCTCAAGCAACATCTACCGCCTGTACCTGATAACATAATTAGTTGTGTGTCACAATAATTGTTTCTTTGATCGTGCGCTCTGACCCTTGTGCTCATTCCATTTGCCGTCGGTTGTAAGCAAAGAAAAAATCCTAATCGAAATTGAAGTGCAGTGTTTTGAAAAAAAAGGTATACACCAGGTACACGTAAAATCTTGTTTAAATGTCACAAAATATCAACATCCAAAACTAATTAATTTTTGGTTAATGATTTTTGGCTGTTTTTTCGATTCAATTAAAAATGGAAGCAATTGCAATTTTTAAGATTTTTTTTACATTTGTCGGGTTTGCTTTGGACCACACACACGATACAGCTAATGATATATGTTAGCATCGTATGTAGGTAATACACTGATTGATTTAAGCTGGAATTCTGCTAGAATTAATTGTCTTTGGAACTATTACCTATCTCGCTTTTGTGAAACAAATTACCTTGAAGACTTTGTAAGACTTTCTTCCTCGGCTCTTTAGTTTCGAACGTATAGGGCTTCAAAGACGTACTTGAACCAACATTCATTACCAGGCTCTAACCTATTGAAAAGGGGGTTTTGACCCCTATCTTACAAACTAGAACAAATCCAACGAAATCATAGTTTGTTTCATGATTTGGAAGCATAAATATATCCAAAAACTATTTCATATCTCGATACTTGAATTTGTCTTTCAGCTATCGTTATTGTAAATGGCATGAAACGATATACAATCTATGATCTTTGCTACGGGATAAATTTTTCTTTTGAGCCCTCATACCTACACATCTCGATAATTTGGCAACCGCACTCAAAAAGCGCAGCTCATATGTTTTGCTGTTGGTAAATGTCATTCGAAAACAAAGTAACAATTAAAAGATTTGCATTACTCGTCGAGCCTCCCTTTGTTTCCTTTGGTGTAACAACTAAAATTAGCGATTAGTTGGCGGTACACAAAAAGGACAAAACACAGAATCCGGATATTGAAGAAAATATTTGCAGTTAACTATTTAATGTAATACAAGGCGGTCAGCTGGCAAATGCCAACAAGATTACTTCTTTGTATTCAAGGTGGAAAAAACTCATCCCATCATGAGATGTCGGCTAAGCACAGTTGATCCTGTGAATTCCCCATTTGTGTTATTGTCGTTTGAAGTACCTCAGTGAGATTATCCATTTCAATGTCTTTTGTTTCAATTGTGTTGTATTGTGCTAGTTGTTCACAATTGTAATACGTTCATACATACATATGTCTGGGATGCCGTGTTTTTGAGGTGCCGTAAATCGTAATATGAAAATAAAACTAAATACATAGTTTTAAAAGTTAGTATTATACATATGTAGATAGTACTATTTGCGCTACTAGATGTATAAAATATAAATAGCGGTATATCTCTTTTAAATCAGATATGAATTTTGAAGCTTTCTTTTTGAACGGAAAGTGAATTAATTGACCTCCAGTCCAAAATCTATGGATTTCAATGAATAGCCTTTGTTCACCAATCATGAAAGCACACAAAAGCTTAAAGCTATAAACACTGAAGGTCTAAAAGTTGAACTATTCATGTGACGCGGAGTGTATATAAAGTAAAAAAATTGGTGCTATTGTTCTAGTATCAAACAATCAAATGTCGACAATCTATGATTTGTATCCAGTGCAATACTTTTGATTATTGGTTTTGCAAAACTTGTTGCCTCTAGGCAGTTTGGTCTGTGACCACACCTGTTATAAATTCAATAAGTTTTCTGTTACATATAGATTTACTTATTTGTTTACTTTAGGGCTTGGACATAAGTATTTATTGGGCGAATTTAGCAATCATTATATTGTATAAGTGAGAAAATCTAGCATGAAAGTAAAAGGCACATTGTAATTCATATTCTGTAACAGTACAACTACAATTTCGATCAGAAATGATTTCAAATCAAAAAGAAATACCCATCACAATATTTGAAAAACCTTAAACATTTCTGAGTGAAAATTTATTAGCGTTGGCTATTTAAAATTTAAAATTTTCGCAAAACTGTCGCGTTAACTTATAGGATTTATCTACGTTTTTTACAGTTGCGTAAAAACAAAACAATAAAAAATAAAAGTAGCGTAAAGAAAGCATTTAACAAAGATAATTATACACATATACATTAGAGTGAGCCAAAAATTCAAAATTTCGTTTTTTTTTTAAATTATATTTATTTTCTTTTTAAGAAAGGTGAAAGAAAATTACTTTAATTTTTTTCAGATTTCAGAGGTCTATTATCGCTAGTTTAGGTTTAACAGACTTTACCTCATATTTGGTATAAAAACGAAAAAACCATTGTTGTAAAATACCATTTACCTGAACATATTTTTTAAGGAAATCGAATTCCCTACAAAATTTGCATTGACCAAAATTTTGTCAGACTAGCCGTTTTCTAGTATTCTAGCTTCAAAAATTAGCATGTTTTCTCGATTTCCCATTTTTCTTTTAAAAATTGTCAAAAATGCAAATATCCGTTAGATAGATACAGATTCTTAAAGGAAATTGAGTGGGCTACAAAAAAGGTTAAACACCTTTTTTTTTGTAAAGTTACTTTTTCAAAACTTATTTAGTATTAAATTAAAAAAATCATATTTCCGTCTCTTTTTGGTGTTTTTGATCCAATTTTTTTACTAAATTTTTTTTATTGATATTCTACCTGATTAATTATCATTATATGATCAATATTATAATAAAAAATATACATTTCTCATATACGCTCAAACATATTTTTGCTTAATATAGGCTTTCTCTGCGGGGGTGTAGTTGTCTTCAAATGGCGCAGCCACAAAAAAAAAAAAAAGTTGACGGATCTGTGACCTCAATACTTTAATTTTCATGCATTTTGGCGAGCTAAATCCAAATCCGTGATCAGAAATAGCCTAACAGGTCGCAGTTCTTCACTAACCTTCACAAAGAATATTGGACTTTTTGCACGGTTAGGGCAAAGGCTCGAGCCCGTTTTTTAAAATCTGATATCGAATTCGGATTAGCATCCAATTTCCCTTAAGAATGTGTATTTACCTTTATTCGATGTTGATTTTTTCAAACCAAAATCGGGAATTCTGAGAAAATTTCAGTCTAGGTAGCTTTTGTAGGGAATTCAGTTTTCTACAAAAATATGTTCAGGTAAATGGTGTTTTTCAACAATTATTTGTCGTTTTTATAGCAAATTGGAGGTTAAGTCTGTAAAATCTAAACTAGCGATGATAGACCTCTAGACTTTAATATAAAAATCTGAAAAATTACAGTAATTTGTTTCTCGTTTCTTAAAAAGAAAATCAATATAAGTTTTGAAAAAAAAAAAAACCAAATTTGGAATTTTTGGCCCAGTCTAATATACATACATACCTGCCAATAAATGCTACTTTATATTGACATATATAACAAGGGCCAGCCTTCTTTTTTTATTTGTCATTGAATCTATTATCTATGAATCTATTTTTCTCGTAGATCTCAATGAGATAAGAAGAACTGCGTACAAGAAATTTGCCGGACACCCTCAAAATCTTGAGTTAGGGGTCAAAACCAGATTTTCGTACCTTTGCACACTTATGACCCTGTATCTTAGGTGTATGGATGTAACAGCCATGGATCGCGTCAATATGGATGTAACGTGTGACACCCCTCTTATGCAAACGGCCCAAAAGCTTAGGCCCCTGTTATGGAATTGCCGTTTCTCGATTTTCATGCAATCGAAATTTTTGCAAACATGTCATGAAAACTAGTTTTCACATATACAATTTTATATCCCAGGGTTGGTTTAAACTCCTAAAACCACCCCCTGGCTGCGCCCCTGATTATAGTAACTACGAAAGCCCGCCATAGGTACATGGTTGTTGACTAATAACAAGCTAAATTTTTGTGAGCGACTTTATTTCCTCGAGACGCTCAATTTTTCATCTTCGAAAATTCTTTAAAGTGCGACCTTTGGGAGGTAGGGGGCCTGAAACATGTTAATTTGATGCATGCAATTTTTTTATGAAATGAAATTAAAACCTATTAATAAAAAAATCGCTCTTTCCAGAATTATCGAAGGTAAAAATGTTAGGCGTTTCGGAGTAAGGAAGTATCTTAGAAAAATTTCTTTTGTTATTAATTAACAACCATATGCCTATGGGGGCTTTCGTACTATTATATTTGTTAAGTTGCTCATTTCAATTAGTGAAAAATATTACTCATACGTCATGTCATCCGTATTTTAAATCATTGTAATTTTTTTTGGAAATTATTACAAAAAAGTAAATAATATATTTTATTAGAAAATGCGCTTTATTTGGGACTAACATAAACTCACATCTGCTTCCTAAAGGTCTGAACTTTCCTGCTCTCCTATCTTTGTATGGTTTGTTGAAAATTCATATTTTGAAATCATTGCCTGGAATATCTAGCGAGTAACACTGTAAAGACAACGTGCCGTTCGACTTGGGCCAAGACGGTCAATATGCGGCGTGTCACTTGTGGTCGTGAGAACTACATTTAATTGATTTCCACACGCTCCAGCAGACATTGCGCATTAAAATGGGATCGTAAAGTGCGTATGCGCGTACGTAATTTAGGAATATATGCTGCCATATAGCAAGAGATATACATAAATATTGATCTATAAATATGCATGTTTATGTGTACAAAAATACTATTTACTTATAAATGTGTGATCAGCAAGCGATTGATTCGACGATTGTTTTTATCGCATACTGTTGTTGTTGGTCAGCAATGGCCAATCGGCTATTGTTACGCATTCAATCAATAGATCACGCGCCAGTATATGGCCACAAAAGAAAATTTCAATTTCGAATGGCAATACATACATGTAGCTACAATCACAACTACGTTTCCACGCTCTCATTGATTGGCATTAATGCAAGAATATGTGTTAAAAGTTTATAAACATACACTGATGGTCACTTGAATAGTGTTTTTTCCTTATTAGCCGTTTGGTTTTTTAATACTTTATAAGGCTGTGTAACACAGCATTTGACAAAGTTTGCGACACATCGATTTTTGCGTCACATACCAGTCTCCAACTAGTCGCAAGCAGGGCAGACAATACATTCGATGTACACAAAATTCCGCTAGATGCACGGTAAGCTAGAGGCTTGAAACTTGATACCTGTTTCAAAACCCAGTGACAATACAATTCTTCATCAACAATTCCGCTGGGTGGCGCGCTGATCGAGATAATTAAAAATTCCTGATAATCTCTGAAAAACGGGGGAATCATACGGTCGGTTTTCGGGTAACTTCCGGTAACCTAGGGACTTGAAACTTGACACCTGTCTTAGAACCAAATATAAGTATTTTATGTTAATGTGATAGCGCAGTTTTTGAAGCGCAAGGAACGGAACGCTCTACAAAAAACGTCATATCGACGTGCCATACGAAAACTAATACATACCAGAAATTTTGTGTCTGACGAAAAGTAACATTTTAATTTTTTCTTTGAAGAAAATGTACTACATAAAAGTGGTAGTTTTCGTAAAAAATTTAGAAAGTGTTAGTTTCGTATGGCACTTTGATATAACCTTTTTTCATCTACACAGAGCCAAGAGACCCAATAAAATAAAACAAACATTATAAAATATCTGTATGATTTTTTTATAAGAAGATGTGCTTCATATATTTCTAGAGAAAAATCTTTTTAATGTTTTCAAAGGGAAATCACATATTATTGAGAAGATTTTCTTTTTAATATTTCAAATTAAAAAAAAATTATATTGCCCTCACCGAGAATCGAACTTCCAATTTTTGGAATGCTAAACCCAGCTGTTTACCATCAGGCCATAGTGTACTTGTGCTTGCCAGCGTCTAATTACTGATATCTGTATAGTTTTTAAGAAGATGTGATCATATATTTGTAGGGAAAATGTTTTTAACGTTTTTAAAGAGAAATCTTCGAAAATTAAGAAGTTTTCTCTCTTTTACTTATTTGTCCACATTTCTACGGAAATCTTGAGAGAAATTACAAGTTGTTTTTCCAATTAACGCAATTAAAAAGAAATCGGGAACAAAATAAGATGAAATGCACTTAATTTTATCAATGAGAGTTTCCTCATAAAACCATAGAGATTTCAGTAGAGCCTTTCAAGTTAGTTTTATGCAACCGGACCATATTTTTTTGATTTGGACAAATGGTTTGATGCCATATAAGTGTTCGGCAGTGTATGAATTTATGTATATGCTTTACGTACATACAAATGTACTATATTACATTTATATTCATTGCATATCATATGCGGCATGAGTACAGTTGTGTGATTGATGAAGTGGCAAACAGGAAATTAGTGTTGGCAACACAATCGGTGCAAAAGTGCAATATTATGGCGAGACATTGAGCAGTTATTGGCGACGCAGCGCAATTGTGGCAATGATAGCATTGTTGCTTTGCGATATCTTTATAAAAGCAAGTATTTATTTGCAAATGTAAGTCTACGCACTATTTTCATGCCGATCAAGACTTTTCATATGTGCACACTCTTTTGTAGTATGTACTAGGTATTTATTTTTCTATCACTGATATTCAAAGGCGATATTCATTTAGTTGTAATTTGTTTGCATTGGGTTCCAGATAATGGTTATGTGTTCCAAACCAAACTTGTTTATAAAAAAGTGCGATTCTCCAATTGTCACCAACAACCCCTGCCAAGCAATTGTATCTATCAAATCGAGTTGAAATCACCGATATGTTATTACAAAAAATGTCAGCCTCATATCCAACATTCCGCGTCATTGCTCCAACGAGCAGTGCGCCTTCATCGCCTCATTGCATGCTGCTTGGTCCAGATGTTCAAATTTTTATATTATTTATTTTTTGTTTGTTCTGCTATTCGACGACTTCGCATGTGGCACATTATCCTGCTGCATGCAACATTCTGGTCGCCTGCCGTCTTTGGTCATAGACATTGCCCAAGATATACTTGCGAGTAGCTGCATATGCCCATTGGACTCTTGTTATCTTAATCTCACGTGAAACATGTTTACGTTGAGAAATTCACTCATTCGCTCTTTGTGCGGCTCCGATTGTGGTATCAAATTTTTATTTGGTCTGCCATCGTTTAGTCGTAAGTGCAGCCCAGAGGCAAAAAGCGTTTCCACGGCCGCTCACTTGCAATGGGCGCAACACAGCAACGACAAACATAATAAGCAAAGACTAACTGCACAAATACATTTTATATTGCATTGGAAATCCTCTTGCTGGCCCATAGCCCGCAAATTATTCTCAACCAGCCGCGTGCCACACAGCGCACCACAATGACTCAACGAATTCCACTGCGTCACTAAAGCAACTTTTGTAAATAAAAAAAAAACTTAAAAATTGCAACAAAAATTTTAAAAATATCAGAAATAACGCACACTAAAATTTTCGCCTGCAGCGTTCATTGTGTGAATTTGCTTGCGGTCGCATTCTTTGTAGACCCTTGCACCCTATTTGAGAGCTAGTATGCGGGTTTTACATACAAACATGCATGTGTATCGATATACATATATATTTACACAGAAAAAAATGGCACTGTTAGATCAATAATCTCGTACTGTTATCCTGAAGTTGTCCAAATTTTGTTAAATTTATCTTAATTTGTTTGTTTGAATGAATTTTTTTTGTTGAAGAAACTGCATTCAATTGTTGATTGAACAGTCATGGATCTGGTAATTTTTAATTAACAAAATTTTGTAAAAATGACATAATTTTTGTTGAGTCAACCTAATTTTGTGTTAAAACAACCACTTCCTGTAGTTCAGCAGCGAAGCAACTGTCATTAAAAATTTATTGCATCATCCAATTAAATTTAGCAGAACTCACAGAGTTTTCGTTGATCAAACTTAATTTTGTGTTGAAACAACAAACTCCTTAATTTGACACCGAAGATGTTACCTTTACATATCATGTCATAGAACAAAGCTGTAATTGGACGACGGCAAGCATAAGTACACGATGGCATCATGGTAGACACCTGGCTCAGCAGTCAAATACTGTGAGCTTGATTCTCGGCGAAGGCAACAATGCAACGTGAGAAAGTGTGGTGCCATTTCGAACAAAGCTGGAACTAGACGCTGGCAAGCATATGCTATACACCCATGGGTTGCGTTCAAGCCACCTGAGGTCGATTCTCGGTGAAGTCAATATACCTAAGAACTCTGAAGAATACTTTGCATTTACTTTGAGTCTTTTAAGCTTTTATATAGAGCAACACCTTAAACCACAAATATGTCTGTTAAAACAACAGTTATGTTAAGCTTAACAGTTTCAATGCACTTGAATCAACAGCGTTGAATAATGGATAGACCATGATTTTGGTTGAATCAACCCATACTTTGGTTGATATGACCAGCTCATTTTTCTCTGTGTACGTTGGTTACTATAGCTCTGCGCTTTGGTGATCAATCGATCGATTAAACTGGAAAAGGAAAAACACAAGGCACAGTCTCATATACCCAAGTACGCCCATTTCGCAAAGGGCCACATTGGGGTACAAAAATAAAATGTGATGGCTAATGTGTGTTTAGATATGAGGACATGCAATTTTCTTTCATAAACAAACGAAAAGTCAAACGTAGGATACCAACAAACAACATAAGTATGGGCTTATGGACAATTTTCTTGTGATCCAGACAAATGGGAAGCCAAGTAAAACGCAGCCAACTGGTATTTTATTTTGACCAGATAATGTGATAGTTGGCGCGGCAAGGAAAAGTAAGGGAGGTGAAGTTAATTGTGCTGATCAAATGCTCTTGATTCCATGGCAGAAAAGTGGCTACTCGCCCGTTGGTCATTTGGGAAGGTGTAGAGCAACATTTGACTTGAATTTGATATGTAAACGTGAGGGCGAACAACCGAAGCAGTGGCATACCTACAAATGGAAACGATGAAATCGTCGTATTCGTGAAAATATATAAACATTTCTTGAGCGATGGTTTGCTACATTCGCTCAAACTCGTCGGCATTTGAGCAACGTCTTCCAGTAAATTGGAAGCAAGTGCACAGTCAACTTAAGTCTATGTGCTGATGGTGCATGCACCTGTGATTTCAACTCATTCTCAGTTCATATCGCGTTACGCTTTTCGAATCTTTCTGTCAACCCTGCCTTGCCGCTGTTATCGCGCTTGTTAATTAACGAATTGCAAGGTTTTGAGTATGCGCTCTCACCGAGATTCTTACTGTTCTTGGCATAGCATTGACCATCTCCAGCTAACTTTGAAGCAAAATAGCGCTGCTTATCTGTAGGAAGGCTATGGTGTGACTTAAAAATTATTAGGTAGCAGCCATGTTGCACCGGCAACCTGTGCGATGGCGCAACTTTTAATGACACGCAATAGCGTACGAGTGTTAAAGCGTTGCTCTGGCCTGGGGCCGACGTCGCGGTGGTTGCATGTTGACCCAGCTGTGATAATTGTCGCATGGAATTAGTGTTTATAGCAATTACAAAAATATTACATTGCAAATGAAATTTGTTCTTTTTTCAGCCATTATAAACATTAATGGCACCGATACGATTCGAGTTTGAATCGCGTTCACTCCTGAAAAGAAAAAAATGGAAAACAACTGAAGGAGTGAATGCTTCTGTGATAAGAAACATTATATACCCAGTTGTGATATGTTAGCCATCCTAAATTATTAGAATTGTTTTTAAAAATCTGTAAATAATTTCACAATTTTGGTACCTATTCTGTAGGCCGTTAATATGAATCATAAGGTTTTGTTGAGAAATTTGTAATTTTAATGACGGTTTTGATTAGGAATGTTACGAAACTTCGATTCCGAAAAGTCAATTGATTTCTCATTTAAGTTGCGGTTCCCGCAGTTGCAAATGAGACTTTTACGAGAGTTCATCAGTAGGAAAGAGCTTTGTGAAACGATAGTGAATTGGATTAGTCATTTTTGACAGACAGTCAGTGTGCTAGAAAAACTATCAATATCTATCTCCCTAATACCCACCCAGGCTACGCCAATGGCAGAGTGGAAGACCACTCCATTCAGAAAACGGTTAAAATGTGAACACAATTCCATTGAAAGAGGGCTTATTCAGAAATTGCTTTAAAATGTCCTATCTGACTTTGAGCGTTTTTTGTTAGATTATAATCTTATAACTTTAAACGAGCTAATCTTGTACATTTGTTTATTTGTATATCCGGTACTATCTCGAAAACCGCTTGTCTGATTTGGATGAAATTTGGCATAGAGATAATATGGTAGATTCTTAGACTAACCACTAGGGTGTTGCCACGTGGAGTGGTTTACTGGGTTGCCACCTATCTCAATTGCTAATTGAAGCATCATCGCGAATAACGTTCTAAGTTACAAAATCATAATTAGTCAGGAGAGCTAAAAAACGCTAAAGTCATAGTTTTAAAATTTATTTCTTTCAACTGTCTCCTTAACTTTTTCTTTTATACACCGCTCTTTTTACAACTTCCTTATGACCTTCCAGTGCCCTCTCGAATCACTTTCGACGCTTCTATGCAAAATGATGTATGTCACTTTACATTAGTATACTATTTCTAAATACATTTTTACAGTTATGGCGTGCAAAATTTTAGAAAATTTGTTATCCGAACAATGCCAGAGAGCAATAAAAAAGGTAATATGCAATAAACCCGGTTTTGAAAAAATGACACTTGGAACGTTATTCGCGATTATGCTTCAATTGTTTAATTATTTAGCAAAATATGCCAATATGGGTATCAAATGAAAGGTATTTTCGACGACATACCAACTAAAATACTTTAAAAGTAGGGTTTCCGCCCAGGGCTCCAATTTTACCGTTTTATTTATATTTGATATTTTGGGTTAAATTTGGGATCATATTAGGATCATTTAGGGGTAATTTTTGGATCATATTGGGATCATTTTGGTAACATTTAGGGGTAATTGTAGGGTAATTTTGCGCTCATTTTTGAAGCATTTTGGGATCACTTTGATGGTAATTTTGGGACCGCTTGACCGATTTCGATGAAATTTGGCATACACTCAAAAAACAGCTGGTATCAGGGCGATGCTAAATAGTACAAATAGTAGTGTCAATATGCAACTTTCGAGTAGCAATTTTTCTTCATCAAACGTATTATTGAATTGATATTTTATAAGTTGTAATTTAATATCTTTGAATATCAATTATATGATTTATGCTACTATATTGATACTAATACTCTCAATTTCACATTTTTGAAGTGCCAATCTAATACTTTTCTTCACCGATTCAATAACTAAAATGAAGATTTGATACTTTTCACTATCTTTTTTATATGATGCATTGTTTCATTGATACGAAGAAAATGATACTTCTAGAAATTTCATTTTAACCCAACCCGTATGAAACCGATACCGATACATTTGAGTGTAGGTGTTGCCACTGTTGATTTAAATTTTTTTTTTTCGCCTTATGACACTAATTAAGTCTTCTGTGGTTCTCATGGACTCGTATAATTTTGTAAAAATAAAGTAAAGCTGCACTCAGAGAATCTAAAAGAAAAATGCCATGAATTCAACCATATGATGGCACATTTCCGACATTAACCCAAACAAGGATGTTGGAAATTTAGATCTAAGAAATATAAGAAATCATACATTGTGGCATGACAACTAAGGCGAGAATAAGCAATAACTCGCAAACTCGAAGTCTGTGACATTAATTGTTCAAGTAGGCATCTGTCAGGTGTTAGACTACGATGAGCACAAAGCGTAAACGACCTTACGTCACTTGAACTTGAAAATGCTGAAACAATAGCGCATATTTTGAATATTTCACTGAGTTAATTAGAAGCAATGTTAGGGAATTCTCAGCCCAACATTTGCAAAAATGCTACGCGGCAATTGTGCGCAAACATAAATTATTCATATAAGCAATCGACTGCGACCTTACCACTGCCAAGCAGACTCAGCAACTTCATTCAAAATGTGATCGGGCTCACCTATTCTCGCTGCGTTTTGTGACATTCGCTGTAGAAGAGCGATAAATTCGCTCCGACGGTTGCGTCGGAAAGTTAGGGGCAGTGATGAGTTTAACTAAAAATTAATAACTGACAACTGTTGGAGGGCACAACAATAGTATCCAGCATTGTTATGCAAATGACACACCGAAACACGCAAACTCGCTCTAACATTAGGCAAATATGCACTTCTCATTACATCTCACTTTACTTGCTGCGATGATTTTATTCGAAAGTCAGACCGCGTACCTTGCCAATAATCAGCACTTAACCGGCACAACTCCCCATGACCCGACCAACGATCAACAACCAAAGCGCGACGACTGAGGATGAACGTCCCCCTCACGCTTAAAAGCTGGAAATAATTGCATGCAAGGTGACGCGCTGTACTACCAGGCATTTATTGAAGCTTGCTGTTACATTAGAAAATAAAAGAAATACAAAAATTGATAATTTTGCGGGTGTTGTCGTTGGGGTGTCGTCGTCATCGTAGGCTTCTCATGCGTACAACAGTTTGCCTACTTACAACACATTGTTAGGCAATAATTGCTTTGCTATACAACAGGTTCACATGCGTGCCTCAATGTTGCACAGATGGTGAGCCGCCGACGCTTTTCTAAACAATACAATTGAAAGCTTAGCATTGGCATTGGTATGCACATCGTCTGTCCGGTGGAGCATGCCACATGCGTTGACGTTAGTTGACATGCGAGCCACACATAAAAAGTGTTGACTTTGTGTTGAATTGTGCGGTAATTGTGGTGGCATTATAATATTACAACTGTTGTTGCTGTAATCAATTAAAAGTTGCATCACCTTAATGCAAATCACTTCGCCCACCACCGCTGGTAACCCTAGTCATCATCACTTAGCGCATGCGCAAACGATGTTCAAGTCATAATTGCAGCGACTCGCTCATACAAAGAGTTTTCACATAAATCTATGTACAAACATACATACATTAGTACATGTTTACAGATATTTACAACATGGTGTTACTGCTGTTGCTTGTATTTGTTTTAGACATGGTGACCATTGGTTCGTTATTGTGCGTGAAAGGGTATTTGTTCTAGCCATCCATTAACTTTAACTTCGAGTTGGAAATTTTTAAGAATAACATACCATATCGACCTCTTTTTTAGTAGACTTGAGCGCTTGAGTTGCTGTTACTCTAGTTACTAAAGGGAATAGTGTGAGATGTCGAATGGAAGAGCAAGAGTTGCTTTGTTGGAAACATTATTGCAGCAGTAACAAACATGAGCACTTACGTTAAAACCTACCTAACATACCTACAGCGTTAACAAAAATAAAACGAGTAGGTACATATCGTCGGTGATTCTGCAAAACGACGTATGCGACATTTTGAAAACGGCGCATGTGATAATTTAGTTTGGAGGTTTTACAGCTACAAATTATTGAATTTTAAGGAAACTCCGATCAAGATCGATTCTTCTAATTACTTTCCAACGCAAAAGTAGTTTTCTTGAGAATAAAAAAAATATGTCTTAATGGCATGGCCTATAAGAGTGTTTGTCACAAATATCACTTACGCTGTCTCTCAGATGTCGTTTACTTTGTTTTGCATAATCACCGACGATATGTTGAATTACTTTATACTATAAAGTTTATAGCGCCGCTGTTATGTGTGTATGTAGGTACACTTGCATTGTTGTGCTTGCATTCATTGCAGTTGGGGAGAGTCCGAGTGCGAGTTGTTTTGTTAGCAGCAATAATAAACATGAGCCAGCCCGTCAACTTTATTGAGCGTAGGTGCAAACAGTGTTTACAAAAACAAAATCTGTGCGTGGGTATTCAGAGAAGCAAACGCTTGCTCAGACATGAAGTTTTGAAAAAAAAGCACAAAGCCCTTCGTGGCTAGACTTAGTGAAATAAAATAGAAAGGAAAATTGATAAAACTAAAAAAAGTAAAATAAGAAATAGAAAAGTGATTGAAAGTAAAAAAAGAAATTTGTTGGAAATGAAAGGAAAGGAAAGAATATAAAATAAATAAAAAATAAAGCAAAATGAAATAAATAAAAGTATAAAATAAAGGAAAAAATGGGAAAGGAAAGGAATGGATAAAAGGAAAATCAAGGTAAGATAAGGTAAGGAACGGAAAATATGAGAGAAAAATCAAAGGCAAATAAATATAGGGAAAGGAAAGGAATGTGGAAGAAAAATGGAAGGGAAGAAAGGAAATGTAATGTAGGTAAAGGAGAGGAAAAGAGAGGCAAATAGAGAAAGACAAAGAAAGGAAAGAAGAGAAAAAGAAAGGAAAGAAAAGGTAGCGAGGAGGAAGGTACGGAAAATAAATGAAAATAAAAAGAATGAAAAATAAAGGAAAGAAAGGTAATGAAAAGCTAAAAAAAATAAGTAAAGGAAATGAATGGAAAAGAAAGAAAGCTAAAGGAGTTACGGAAAGGAAAAAAGAAAGTAAGGAAACGGTAGGAAAGGAAAGATAGGAAAAGGAAAGGTAAGGGAAGGAAAAGTAAGGAAAAAAAGTGAAAAAAATAAAGGTAAAAAAAACAAAAGAAAAGAAATGAAATGAAAAAAATAAAATAAAAATAAAATGAGAGGAAACTAAGGGAAACGAAACTAAAGCAAAGGAAACGAAAGGAAGTTAAAGAAAATAAAAGGAAAAAAGGAATGTAATGGAAATGGAAAGAAAGGTCAGGTAAGAGAATAAATGAGACGAAAAGAAAGGAAAATAAAAGAAAAGAACAGAAAAGAGAGAAAGAAAGAAGGGAAATAAAATGAAATGAAAGAAGAGAAAAGGAAAGGAAAGAAAAGGAAAAGAAAAGAGGGGAAGGAAAGGAAAGGAAAAATAAGCAAAAGAAATAAAATGAGATGAAAGGAGAGGAAAGGAAATGAAAGCAAAGGAAAGGAAAGGAAAGAAATACGTATGAAGACTACCTGATAAATATTTATCAATATTGAAACTATAGGGAGGAAAAGGCAAAATGAACAGGAATGTATAGAAACCAAAAATATAAAAAATATGAAAAGAATGGCAAATTTAAGAAACAGCAAAAAGGTAGGAAAATAAAATAAGCTTTTGTGGTTGAATTTCAACCACTGGGCGAACTCTAGTATAAAAAAATAGGTAAAATAAAATGAAATGAAATAAATAAATAAATAAAATAAAGTTAAAAATGATATAGAATAACGAAGTAAAGCGAAAAAAGATGAGGAATTTAATCTTCAGGAAAGAAAAGAAACTTACAAGAAATGCACAAAATTATATAAATAAATAAATATAGCAATAAATCATACAGAAACGATAGAGGTGGAAATGATTGGAAAGGAAACCAATGGAAAGAAAAAAGGGAAAAGGATAGAAAAGACGTCAAAGCAAGAAATCTAGAGAAATAAATTGATTGAACTTTGTTAAAGTGCAATAGGGGTTTCTTTGCGAACTGTAAAAATGATAAAATCTTTCGAGTTAAGTTTTAATATACAATTATTCTTCAATTAATCTAGTATTATTATTTAACAAATATATTACAAAAATTATATACGAAATTCCAAAGTGAAGAAGTATTTAATTGAATGAAAGCTAGCAATATATTTACATCACTGCTAGTACAATTGAAAATGGATAGATAGATAGATGAGAGTTAAATTGAAGTACTTTAACGCAAGTTAAGAAGATAAGAGCTTTTGATAGAAAAATAGGGAATTTAGGAGTTTATAATATTTGGCACACGTCAAATAAGTATACTTAGTAGATGTTGTTGGTATAGTTGTTGGAGCGGAGCGGGGGATTTATGCTGCATTCTGTTCATAGATGTTGTCCGTCTGATGATAGATGGAAAAAGAAGAACGATAGAGAATGCTACTCGCTCATTTATACGATGAAATCAATCCATTTCCAATTGCATATTCCAATGGAATCAGGGAATCTTAAATATTGCTAGATGATAGCGATTATGTCGTGAATTTCATGCAAAGCTACTACCTTCACTTAGAGATGGACTCTAAGGCCCGGTTTTTCAGTTCAAGTTTAAACTTCAGTGCGAGTTTAAACTTAGGTTAAACGGTCAATTTGTATGAGATAAACTCTGGTCAACTTTGTCTGTAATTTAAACTTGCACTGAAAAATCAGGCTTAAGAGGCATTCGCTTAAACAAACTTTAAGGAAAAGAAACTGTGGAATAAAGCAAACTTAAAGCACAAAAAATTAAGTGTATCGAAATATCGACGTGCCATACGAAAACTAACACTTTTCAAATTTCTTACGAAAACTAACACTTTTTAAATTCTGTAAGAAGACTAACACTTTTATTTTGTGTCTGACGAAAACTAACACTTTTGGCTAGTACATTTTCTTCAGAGAAAACATGAAAGTGTTAATTTTCGTCAGACACAAAATAAAAGTGTTAGTTTTCCTCAGACACAAAATAAAAGTGTTAGTTTTCTTCAGACACAAAATTTTAGTGTTAGTTTTCGTATGGCACGTCGATATATAGGTTTAAAAATGGAACTTTATTACTTAATAATGTGTAAGGGAAAAGGAAGCAAGTAAAAATTTAAAACATAGAACAAAAACGCAAGGTAAAAAGGCAAAAAAGGAAAAAAAAACTTCAAAAAGTCTAAAATTTTTAATAATAATGCGGAAAACTCCACTTTCCCGACATCTCCAAAAAATACTTACATACGACCGCTTTTTAAGATAACATAATGCTACAAAATTTACCAAAGTTTAAATACCTAGGACGAGATAGCAGCAACTGCTATCTCACGGCGCTCACTAAACTGGAAATCTAAAACAAAATTGACTTGGAAAAATCTATCTTGATTTGATTTTTTGGTAATGAGATACACTTTCTGCTCATTTGTTAGAATTGCATTTTTCAAGTTATTTAAAGTTATTTCTATACTAATTCGGGCATAACATGATGATTACTTATGGTCACCATATTTTTGCAGATTTTTTCTTTGCCAACTGATTTGCTGTTTTCTCATCGCAGCAATTGCTTTCGTTAGCAATATTGTTGCAACTGTTGCCGCAGAAATTGTTGCAAATTATTAGTTGCGCTGCATTCGCTGCCAGGTGGCATTGCATTTGCGGGTATCTTATAGCTGACAGATGTGCGCAAAGATGTATGTACATAAGTATGTATATATTTATGTTTGCATGCATTACTTATAAATATTCTTAAAAAAAATACATGATATTCTGGCGCAGAGAACGACACATCGAATGATTCGTTGAGTTTTCTCATCCCAGCTATTAAAAGGGTAATGTGGTCATGTGACGCGGTCGCGATTTACAAATTTTTCACACAAAATCCATTGTTAGCGTTCCGGAATACCGAAAAAAATGGAAATTACATAGATGCCACAGGATCGAAAAATATAATCCAGCAAAAGTCAGAATATTAGAAACCAGGACTACATGTGAAATATGAAAGACAGTTAATGTCCAAATTCATCTATGAAACGCCACCCTTACGTAAATGTTTGAGAATCTGGTATTTTGTTTTAATCTACAACCGATAATTTAAGTGCGAATTGAGACAGTTGGAATGATTCAAATAACTAAAATGATCCACCAATGGAGGAGTATGTATTAATAATTACAACAAGAAAAATGGAAAAAACTACATCTAATTTTAAATAAAAAGACCGATTATTGCGCAGCTGTAACTGATGATAAGCTGCAACCTGATGAAGTTGTTGTAGGTAGAGTATAAGTTATTGCATTGTCATTTTACAACTGCCAGTAAGTATTATTTTTCCAATAGATAAAATATAGGATACATGATTTCTTGGCTTGATTTTGATGTTCTAGCTCTAATTTGATTTTGACGAGCGCTAAACATTTTCGGAGTAAAATATCGTCGGTGGTTATGCAAAACTACGTAATGGACATTCAAGAGACAGCGTAAGCGACATTTTTAACAAACGCTTTTTTAGCCGTTAAGAGTTATTTATTTTTTTTCTCACCTACTTTTGTGTTGGAAATTAATAAAAAGGATCGATATTATTCGGAGTTGTGTAAAAGTTCAGTAATTTGTAGCTGTGAAACCTCCAAACTAAAGTATCACAAACGCCGTTTTCAAAATGTCGCATACGTCGTTTTGCAGAATCACCGACGATATTTGGATATGCATTTCTGCTACAGCCTTGGTATCAAGAAAGAGGGTTTTCAGAGCTTCGATTTCTCAGCAAACTTGAAACATCCGATTCCGGCTCAAGTACATAAATTCCTCAAGTAACATCCCTCTTTAAAATATCGTAGAAAATGATATTTCCAGGTTCGAAAATTGCTCATTTAGTATATATGTATATAATCTTTATATATACATATGTATATTTATAAAACATCTTCTGTGAGTCACTAAACTCCTTCTAAACGCCTGGACCGATATTGATCAAATTGTTTGTGTGTATTCAAGTGGGCTCGATACTTAATGGTTTGGACTCACAATCCGAACCACTAGATGACGAAGGCTTGGCACTTCCAAAGCAAGTGAGATTCAGTACAAAGTGCACTTGGGAGTGTTCATGTCAGGCTATTGAAAATGGGTAAAGGGTTAAATGAGACGAATCTCAAAAACCTTAAGAAAAATGTGAGGAAGGGTTCTGAAGTATTTATCGAAGTTCGCTATTGATAGGGATAGAGATGGAGAACTAGGTAGACAGGGATGACGGTGATAAGCATAAGCATAAGGATAAGGATAGTAATAGGAAGATAAAGACGATAAGAAAAAGAAGGATGGAGCATGATAGAATAGGAGAGGAAGATGAGCATGGAAACAGTTAGTTGTATAGGTTCATTCTTTAAAATTTATCTCAAAGAATAGCTTGTGTAAAAGAAATGAACATCTGCCGATGTGCTCAGAATTGAGTACTTGCAACGCTGTATATTTCATGGTCCATATTATTTTTAATCCAACTATCCACCATTTTTATTTTCAATTATTCTTGGACCCATTTTCACTTTAAATCGCTACAACATTTGGTTTCGAGTGTCACGCGGTATGTCTGTTGACGGTCGGGTATATCAAAACCATACATAATTTCTCTGAATGTTTGTTCATAGATTGTGCAATGTCTTTCACCCTCTTCCTTGCCATAGACCATAGATACCAATTGAGCCATGTGCAAATGTAACGATGGCCGCGGGAGCGTTAAGTACTCGCATTGTTTGTATTTCTTATGTATAAGTACATGGCTGCATCTATTGTATATATCTATATATGTACAAATTTGGATAATGTCAGATGTAAATATACATGCAATAATTGTAAATACATATCACTTGTGTAAATAAAATATCATCAACCCCCACAACGAATGGCATCACAACAATACCAACAAAAGCAAAATTGAATTGAAATGAAGCGAAAATTCATTATTGTGCTCGGTACAAATGCAAGCAAGCATATAAAGCCATTGTATTCGCTTAAGTATCTCATTATTATCCTTGTGATCCTTAGCAGCAAAGTTGTCTTTTGTGCTAGTTAATGCGTATTGAGACAGTCACTCGGAGGACTCGCCCTCGTATCACTGCCAACGACACTGACAACCACTTTCACGTTGAGTTCAGGTAGCACAGCTTATCCGGTTGTATTATTGAAAATGATGCAAGCAAAGAGGCCACACCGAACGCACAATTTTAAAAGCTGTGAACATTGAATTTCAGGGGAAACCATTGTCGTTGAGCCATGGGAGCGTTTTTCATTTCTGATTTCCGCTTGCTTTGTAAAAGCAAATACAAACATATGTCGTCCTTGTTAAAGTCCTGAGGATGATAGTGACGCTCGGTAGTTGCATACATTAGGGTGCTTCATTTCCACAAATCTTTTATTTTTTATTTATTTACCCAATTTAAGTACTAACAATGGTGGTAAAAATTTCTCTGTTCCTTTGGTGGTTTGTAGCAAAAATTTTTTTTTTTTGTTTTAAATAAGTATTTCAAGCACTCATACTAGTGAACCAGTACGAGACACCTGGCTGGGATCGCAGATCCGAAGCTTACCTCAACCAAAGTTTCACTTTTGTGTTACATAATAAAATTATTGTTAATTTTTTACTAGTAGATGCTATCCTGATGTAAGGTATTCATTCATTCATTGCTTGAACATCTAAAAAAAAGAGGTCATCCTAATATACATATTGACAAACGTACAAATCATCCAGTATTTATAACAGAGGGTAGGACTGAATGTTTGCGGCATGCATCCATAGGTAGCATTCCATCCGCAAATGTACTACTTTCCTATGTATCTACACATTTTCGTTTTTTGTCTATTTATAATTTCAATTGTGTGTGTCTATTTCCCTTCTGTCCTATTCAATTCGATTATTTGTTCCTCTGCATTATGCCATATAGTAATTCTAACTTAATCCAAACATCGGTGGAGGGATAACAGCGTGTGTCATAAATAGTGTGTATATCAACCCTGTATGCGTTGTTGTTGCTTCAACGTTTGCCATGGAATTTATTATTATCTTTCCCATGCTTTGTACTTGTGTTTCGTCATGTCATTGGTTGGTTGACATTTTTTCCACTGGCAATATGGTGACAGAGTCTCAGTTGACAATGTTGACATGTTGACAATTGTGTTGGAATGGATGGCGATTGGCAGACCTGCGCCAACCAATAACACTTCGTCATGGTGGTATGCTCTCTAAAGTGCAGCATTGTATGCACATTAGGGTGATTCAAAAAACATATATCCCAGGTCTCACCCTCTCAAAAAAGTTAGTAACTATCGCTGCGGTTAATTGAAGGTCACTATTTTTTTAACTTTCCCGTGCATTTTGTATGGAAAATATTATTTTTTTAAAAGTAAATGTTCTTATATGTAATTTTAAGATTAAAAAAAAAAATTACATATTCTTAAATTCGGAATATGTACCTTTATTTCGTTCGTTTATATTTTTTTTATAGTTCCCTTCAAAGTTCAGTGGCAGTAAATCCTTTTATGACTTTTGTTAAGTCGAAGTCGAATTTAATAAAAGATAAACAAAAAACTGGTTACTCGTAGAGAAAAAATGCCAGGACTATATTTGTAGGGAAAGACCTGGAAATTCTTGGTCTCAGGTTTTCGAGAAAAGTCCAAAAACCTAAAATTTTGACCTTTGACGCCAAAAAACTTTTTTAGCACGCATGGCTCGGTTGTTTCTGGCTTGTTGTTTCACATGGCTATATTGACCGGGCTATAAAGTGGAAAGGTGAATGATTCACTTTATCTTACAAAATACGGCCATTAATGTGGATGTAAACGAACATTATGTACCGTGAGCTTTGGATATAACATAATGCGATGGTTATGCATACAATGAATTGACAGGCATGGGTTGACAATACCATCCAGAGTACTCCTGTCGTGAGGCTACACCTTTTTAGATCATACCTGACATTCAATGTGTTTGTGGCCAAAAAGTAGAAACAAAGTGACGAATACGACATGAGGCGGATCGGCTTACAGTTATGACAAATTTTATTCCATCTTGTTATTTCAAAACGACCATAAATAAGGTCGATTGCAACGGTAAATATCCAGCAAAGATTATTTCGAGTTAAATTGTACAAAGCTTGGCGCGTAATCATCGCGTGTTGCAGCTGCATAACTGCTGAGCACATGCCGCTTATTCACTCAACACTGACTTACCGTTCCACTTGTTGTTAGCACATTCAATAGCGTAAAGAAATTGTTGACTCTGCTATTGCCAACACTGAATCAGTTCTATAAGGCGACTCTATTAAATCAACACTGCGTGCGAAGCTTTTTGCGTTTGGCGTTTTACATTCTGATTACTTCACAGGCAAGTATACAGGGGGCCATAGCGGCAGCAATGTTATCCGATATTGCAAGTTGCATTGTCAGCTGCTTATAAGCAATATGACTGCCAGCTGGCCAATTGGCGGGTTCGCTAGTGTCGAGTACGCATTTCTAATTATCTGCATTTCTCTCTTGGCAAATCAACAAAAGTAGATAGGAGCCAGAGGAAAGTATGAGTATATGTGCTCATATACTTCTTTATCTACAAACATACATATACTTAAGTAATAGTACTATCGACTGGTGTGAATTGTGCTCATCTTCTAAACTACATACATAATGAATAAAACTAAAAACTAAAAAAGTTTTAATAATTGTGGGGTATTTATTTTGTAAGATGCACATACTTTGTTTTACCTCTTTTTACCTTATTAACTTTGTAGAAATTGTCTGGATTGTTGTTGTAGCCATTGATGAAGCGACATTGCGCCAGTTGTAGCAAGTAAAGTGACGGTACATAATATGGCCAAGTAGCGTTCCGCACAATATGATCAGTGCAATGACCACTGGCTACCCAATACCTAACTGAATATGTATGCAAGTACATACTTGTTTGGTTTGAATGCATGAACGAATGAATATGCCACGCGCGCAAGTACTCATTACGGTTTTTGGTCGTTAATAACTAAGAGTTGTGAGCATTGCCCTGTATCTGCTGCTCATGTATTTCCATACAAATATCTTTAAACTTCGTACGAATAGTAAAAAGTTAAAAGAAATAGTTTTGTTATTAGATATTGCTGTTACTTGTTAGGGGGCGCCCTATTCCTGCTAACTATGTGGTTTAGCACTAGAGCAGCGGTGGGCCAAATTGTGTTGATAAGTATGTAGAAACTTATGTATATATGTATGCACGTTGCCCAGTGCCCGAAACAACTTGAGAAACAGAGCAGTGACTTAAGGAGTGAAAAACAAAAATTTAATCATACCGCACTTAAAAGTGACTGGTTAAAGCACATGCAGCTACATTGCCAGGGGCGGCCCTAGAGTATTGCCAAAGGGGAGATTGGTGGATAATACGAACAAAATCATATTGTTTCTCATAACCGTTTCTCCCTTAACCTCGGATATAAAGCTTTGTCAGTTGATCAAACATATTATTTCCTATATATAAGTGATGTTAACTCAAAATTTTGGTTTTTTGAGGTATGACGACGTTGTAGCAAATGAGCGATATGTAGGTACACAGTGTTTACAGAAACAAAAAAAAATCGTAAATATGCATGTTTACTTTGTTTAGTAATATAAAACAATTAAATAAGAATTATGGATATCGAGGTTTGGGGGCTTGACCCCTTTCGGTGCGAAATTCAGTACTACATACTTTTGGAAATACATAGATATGTTCATGGAAGTTAGTTTGCATGTTTATCTTATGGTTTGACGGCATGCCACTCTCTCATCTAGTGGTTTGCAAGCTTAGCGGATCTTTTTGGGGGCAGTCATTGCGAAATCGGAATATGCAATTAATATATCTTCTTTAATCAGCCAACCAATGTGGTCAGTTGCTGTTGCATTTGTGGGGCGTACAACAAAAGGGCACGCTATTATTACCGGTGCTGCCACTGTTGTTGCTGTTTATGACGATGGTGACGGAGATTGCGGCGGTAACGGTGATAGTGATCGTCTTCAGTGAACACGCGCATAGAATTTTGCCTTAATTAAGCAACGATAACAAAATTTGTTTCCTAGAAAAGAAGTATGTACTTAGATACATATATCATAGAAAGAGCAAAATATTTAATTTATTCACTGGCTTATACTCGAAACAAACTGTAAAAATATGTCGCTTTAATATGTTCTTTATATTTAGGGGAATGATATTAAAAAAAGCAAAGGCGCAGCAAGACATGAGCAAAGTGGCAACGGGGGTCAAGCCTTACTATAACAAACATTGAATGGTGAAAATTGTCGAAGGATTTGCAGTATTATTCGAAGTTTCTTAAATTCGAATTTGCCGTCACTCGAAGTCTACTTTCAGTCCCTTCAGTCCCTTGGACATTCGAATCAGGGAATTTCCACTGTACATATGTACCAAGGTATGAAACCGATTAAAATAACGTTCCGGTTTCGGTTTTGTAACGTGTTTCGGTTTCGGTTCCGGTTCAGTTCTTCAACATTTATTTCGGTTTCGGTTACGATTTCTTTCCGGTCTCGGTTTCCATGTGTGCGAAGTTTTCCCTGCCAACCTGAGGTAGCCATGGTGAAAACAAAATCGATCAGTAATTAGAGCTGTGCCATACCAAAAATGACTGTGGACAAAAGTATACATCGAACTACCAACGCGTAATTCGATATAAGTCGATAATTCGAAAATTTTCAACCATAATTTACACTTAGAACGACATGGATACAAAAGGCGCATCGCTGAACAAAATAACCCACTTTTTATTGTCCCTTTTGGGAAAAGCGAACCGGTAATTCGCCAAGATTTTATCCGCTGCTGGTTAGCAGGGTTATTGTTCTAGAATAAAGACAACCCGTGCCGATTTTAAGCTAATTTTTTTTCTTACTAAGCACGCAAAAAAGTCCTTAAGACATAATTTTAATATTTGGCTCATATTTAAAAGACTGTGTAATAAATCCCCACCTTCGAATTTTTAAAAGGATAACAGACTTCTTTGCAAGGATATTGAAAAAAACACGTATTCACGAGTCTTAGCAAAAATAATTGAGTACCTACATACATGTTGAAACTTTTCAATTATAGTGCACTTTTCGTAGGTACTACACGGCGTATGAGTAACATTTACCTGTCAACAACAGGTAAATTGTATTAATTTTTTTGGTTGCTAATCCGAAACGATTTAGATATCGAAATAATATTTTACAGAACTTGCAGGCCCGTATAAGCACCTTTAATTTGATACCCATATTGTAAAATAATTTCAGGGGTATGTATGTCCGTTCCATCTCCTGTGCATTCTTAAATGTTTGTATACACATTTTCAGAACTTTTATTTCAGTAAAATTTTTTAACATATTGAATTTTGAAAAAGTTACTTCCATGCCCTTGAAGGATAATTAAATAAAAGTTATATAGCCAATATTTCAATTATCCTTTAATCTAGTAACCACATATCCCCATTTTGTACAATTTTTTCGGGAGGCGCTCCAATCTTTGATCCTTTAAAGGATATCCTGAGCATCTGGTATAGAAAAAAATACCGCTTTACTAATAACGAAGTCCTTAAAGGGCAATATGAAAAAACGAGTACATAAATCATTAAATAAACGCAGTGGAATGTAGTACGATTTTACTGATACCTTCAACTACAAGTCGGCACGGGTTGCCGTGGTCTGAATCGAATAAAATTTTGTGAGGATAGTATTTGATGCATAATGGTCGAAAATAGGTGGTATGCGTGTTTAAATTAAACAAATTTGAAATTTTGAGACAGTTGCTTTTTCCCTGATTGCCTTTTGCAACATATATGTATTTCACTTCTTATTTTCAAATTTGATCACTAATAATAAAAACACAGAATAAATTTAAAAAAAATTATTCACAAACGGTCAAAAGTCCACCAAGTTTTCGAAGATTTAAAATAAAATAAAATAAAAAAATAAAAAAATAAAATAAAATAAAATAAAATTAAATTAAATTAAATTAAATTAAATTAAATTAAATTATATTAAATTAAATTAAATTATATTACACAAAATAAAATAAAATAAAATCAGTCATAAATGACTTCCATGAGTCATAAATGCTTTTTCCTTGAGTAATGAAATGTTTTTTTAAAATTACCTTCTTTTCAAAATCCTGATTTTTTTTTTAAATTTTGCTTCTCAGAATTCCGAATTCGAAAATTCCGTATTTAAATGTAATATAAACAATGTTAAAGTGGGCATGTTTATATTACATTTAAATACAACATTGTGCTTTTATTTCAGAGTAGGAAATTGGATTTCAGAATTTGTCAATTGTATTTCAGAAAAATCAATTGGATCTCAGAAACTGTCATTTGGATTTCAGAGAAAGCAATTGGATTTCAGAATATTCAATTGGAATTCAGAATGTGTGAATAGGATTTCAGAAATAGGCAATGGATTTCGGAAAAGATCTTTGCGCAAATTTAGAAAATAATTTGAAAGCTACATAATCAAGTATTAGCATGGCAAAATGTATTAAAAAATATTTTCTGAAATCCACTAGACGATTTCTGAAATCCAATTCTCACATTCTGAATTCCAATTGAATATTCTGAAAATAAATTTAAAGTTTTCTGAAATGTAATTGCTTTTTATGAAATCCAAAGGACAAATTCTGAAATCCAATTGCTTTTTCTAAAATAGAAATGACAAATTCTTATATCCAATTGCCTATTCAGAAATTCAATTGCCGTTTTCTGAAATACAATTGGAGATTTCTGATTTCAATCTGGAAAAGGTGTAGATTTAAAGTTAAGGCAGAAAGTTGTTTGGATTTATTTCGTTTTAGTTTGAAAATTTTTATTTACTAGAGTTCGCCCAGTGGTTGAAATTCAACCACAAAACCTTATTTTATTTTCCTATCTTTTTGCTATTTCTTAAATTCTCCTTTCTTTTCCATATTTTTTATATTTTTGGTTTCTATACATTCCCATTCAGTTTGCCTTTTCCTCCCTCTTTACACTATTCAGTAATATAGTTTCAATGTGATAATTATTTATTCTTCTTAGGTCGTCTTCATACGTATTTGTTTCCTTTCCTTTCCTTTGGGTTCATTTGCTTTTATTTCCTTTCCTTCCCTCTCCTTTCATCTCAATTTATTTCTTTTGCTTTTCTTTCCTTCTCTTCCCTTTTATTAAATTTCCTTTTCTTCTCCTTTATTTTCCTTTTCTTTCCTTTTCTCTTCTTGCATTTCATTTTATTTCCCTTCTTTCTTTCTTTTTTTTCTGTTCTTCTCTGTTCTTTTCTTTTATTTTTCTTTCTTTTCGTTTCTTTTATATTCTTACCTGATCTTTCTTTCCATTTCCATTACATTCCTTTTTTCCTTTTATTTTCTTTTTCTTTCCTTTCCTTTCGTTTCCGTTGCTTTAGTTTCCTTTCGTTTTATTCATTTTTTTTTTCATTTCATTTCTTTTTTTTTTTATTTTTTTCTTACCTTTATTTTCTTTCACTTTTTTTCTTAAATTTCTTTTCCTATCCTTTCGTTTCCTTACCTTTCCTTTTCTTACCTTTCCTTTCCTACCGTTTCTTTATTTTCTGTTTTTCCTTTCCATAACACCTTTGGTCTTCTTTCTTTTCCATTCATTTCCTTTACTTATTTTTTTTAGCTTTTCATTACCTTTCTTTCCTTTATTTTTCTTTCTTTTTATTTTAATTTATTTTCCATACCTTCTTCCTCGCTACCTTTTCTTTCCTTTTTTTTTTCTTCTCTCCTTTTTTTGTCTTTCTGCTTTTGCTTCTCTTTTCCACTGCTTTACCTACATTACATTTCCTTTCTTCCCTTCCATTTTTCTTTTCCATTCCTTTCCCTACCTTCATTTGCCTTTGATTTTTCTGTCATATTTTCCGTTCCGTAGCTTAACTTAATCAATCACTTTTCTATTTCTGATTTTACTTTTTTTTAATTTTATCAATTTTCCATTTTATTTTATTTCACTAGCCACGAAGGGCCTTGTGCATCGAGCTTATTTGTGCTTTTTTTCAAAAGCATTTGCTGCTCTGAATCCCCACGCACAGATTTTGTTTCTGTAAACGCTGTTTGTACCTAAGCTCAATAAAGTTCATGCGCTGGCTCATGTTATCTTATTGCTGCCAACAAAACAAATCACCCTACTGCAATGAATGCAAACACAACAATGCAAGTGGTCATACCTACATACACCCATAACAGCGGCTCTATAAAGCGAATGCGTGTATAGCACTTGTAGTGGTGTGATTTTCAAATCATATTATAATAATTTTTTTAAAATTTTTGGTTTGTTGTCGCACACCCTGCTCGGCGAGACACATCGATACATACCAAATTTTATATACCTTAGAATTGTGGTTATTGCAAAAAAGAGGAGAAAACTGTTATGTTTGCACATTTATATATAATAGATTGCGTTTTGGTTTGAAAGCTGCTCAATTTCTGATTAGTCCCAGAGCTAAATACCAGTTTTAAAGCAATGTATCATACTTCTTATCAAAAGCCAATGAGTTAGTAAAAGACCACAAATGTAAGTAATTTATTCGACAAACAAGATGCTACTAGGGTCTAATTCAGTTTACCAAAAATGCTTTCATTCGTGTAAAAAATTTACCATTAACTAAGTAATAATAATGCAAAAAAAAATCGCAACATTTTGCGAAAATTACCTAATATAGAAAAAATAAAAAAACACCCTCATACTCTGCTGCCAAAAATAGAGTTTACGTGTTTCAGCGTTTTTATGTGTCATTTCAAAATATAAAATGTTATCTATAGTTTAATTTTCACTTTAGTAAATATAAAAATCGCATGAAGTTATTGCGTTTTGATGTGAATCGTATTTTTTAAGAATCGTTTTTTACAGAATGGCTAAATTGCCAGTTTTTGCAGCTCAAATATGTTGTTACATAGATTTTAGAAAGGGAAGTCGAGTCCTATCAATATTTCAGCAACATTTATTTTTTAATTTATTGTGTTTTGGTTTGGAGCTTCTCAATTTATTAAATTAAATTAACTGAGCAATTAATTTAGTTCCATATATGTACATATCCTAATCGAATAGCAGTTCGAAGCTATTTTCTCATTTTGAAGCAGAGATGTTTTACGATAAATCTAGCAATGCAGGCCGTTTGATGATTCAATAAATTCACTAATTTGTTGTTTATCAGTTGAATGAGACTTGCATTTCGTCGCGCATTAAAAAGAACAATATCTTTCCACTAATACCTCGAACAAAAGAGACAATTGAGCGCAGTAAAAAAAAGAAAGACCAGAAGTCGCAAGACTGTGAAGGCAAATAAATATTTATTGGAAAAAATTTAGATTGCCGTTGCCTGCAGCTTACCTCCCCCACACACGTCCCTACAACGTACGACGCACAAATTAAGAGCAGCAAAGCATGTTGAGATAAAAAAATCAAAAATTCTGAACAGCCTTTAAATGTACGAGTAGTTATGGTCTCCAAATGGATAATGGATGGATTGGCATGCGTCATTTGAGCATTTATCAGATTAAACCACTTTAAATTAATTAATTTGTACGCGCGTTCTTTTCGATAATTTAATTTTGTTGGCATCTCATTGTGGCTATTTCTGTTTTTAAATATTTTAATTGATTAACCGCAATGTACCAAGTGGTGCCAGTGACAGTAAGGGTAACAGAAGTGTCAATAGTTCCAAGTATAGATATGTATGTATTTGTGTATGTGCGAGTGTGCGCGCTCCCCTTGAGTGTCGCACGTGCGCATAACCGTCGGCAATGAGGCGCCTTAATGGCACCTGAAGATGCAGCTAATTCTAAGTATTACATCTGTGAGCTTTCCAAATAACTGCACAGCGGGCAAACATGTTGCCGGGTGCATGTCGCTGTTCCCATACGCATCCGCACTTACTTCCTGCAAATTGTTTATTTGTTTGGTGCATAAAGATACATAAAATTTGGAATTTAATGATTAGCAAAGAATCCGTTGCGCCTATGCTGTGATGTTGCTGGAATGTCGATTCGTTGTTTCGAGGTTTTTGAGACTGTTACTTTCTGCTCAGTTGCCAGTGTGGTTCCTCTTCAACGACTATACATGTTTTGGAATCTCATCAACCGCAACATCAGTGGCAACGGCATTAGCCCATTTCGCCCATTGATGATGCCATGTGACGGCGGGGTAATTGTTATTGTTTTACTGTGTTGAGATGCTGTATGAACACGAATGTTGTTATTGTTGTTTAAGATGTTGTTTTAATTATTTTATTATGTTGCATCAACAAAAACATGCACTGGCGGTACAACATGGCAAGCATAACAGCAAAAGTCATTGGCCACTCTGTTGGGGCGCTCACCTAATCAATCGCCCACTTGCCTATTCGCCCCTTTGCAATATCTATTGTCTATAGGTATAGTCTTAAAGGGGGTGAAGTAGCGCGAACTTCCAAGAAGCCGTTTCATGCCCAAGTGAGCCCACATAAATACATATGTACTAAAATTGCTAGTCTCACGATTACGGAATCCCGAGGTTCGGAAAATCTCCGGATTTCTTTCTTACAATTCCGGAAGTTTGGGGATTGAAAATATGCCTATAAAAATCAAATAATTGTGTGCATGGCTGTTTATTTTCTGGGAGAAAATGTTAATCCTTTGTGAGATTTCAAACTCACAAGTACTAAACAAATTTGGGTACCAGTTTAGTTTTCGATTAGTTTCGGAATTTTAAGAACATAGAAGGCACCGCAATTTCGGTATAGTGGAATAAGTATCCCTAGTTGTATACTTACATGGATGTGTGCCAGTGTTGAATGGCATGTTGCATGTGGCATGTAGCATGTTGTACTGTATAGATCATACATCACCTAGAGTTTGAGTTGCTGTTGCTGCAAATGCTTCAATTGTTTTACGAGCTCATTCGGCTGTCGTTGCCACTATTGTTGTTGCTATCGTATGCGTTACTTCTACTCTTGACAACGGGAGTTGGGTGTTAGGTGCTGCCAATTGCTAGTTTAAATACTAGTTTGCGCCCGCCTGAAGCTCATTTCTCGCTAAACTGAATCGCTGCAACCACCATTTACGCTAACCGAATATCACAAACCAACCATACACAGTTTTGCCACATGCTGCATGCACTTGTATATATGTATGTATGTATTTACCAGAGTTCGGAATTTACTCCGGTATGAGTCAATATTCTCTTGTATAAAAAATTACTGTAAAAGTTACCGATTTTATTGTTAATTAGACCTTATCGCACTTCTGGTATAAAACTGACAAAACATTGTGGTAAAAAAGTTTCCTGCGTATAATTTTTGTAGGAAATTGAATTCCCTGCAGATGAGGTCTGGACTGGAATTTTCTATCCATTTTCGAGTCATCTAGCCTAAGACATTGCTATTTTTTTCGCCATTCTAAAAATAAAATCAATGTGATTTTCAAACAGCATTTCTAAATAAAATTCCGCTCGGATTTTGTTCCCTCTCCCATTTCTCCTATTATGCTCGCCATGTGGTTAACCACATGCTAGTCCTTTTCTTTGATTTATTACTCATTTTAGTTATTGTTTTTGTTGCTGTTCTTTATTGTTGCTCCTTTGGAGCATGAAAAATGCAACACCCGCATAAATAAGTTCGCCTTTCTATGATAAGTACTGACGAATGTCCCAAGAAGTCAACGGCTAAAAAAGATCGACAGGCGTACAATGCCGGCTACTAGCGATGACGTCGTCACGACTATGGTAATGCATCGTTGGCATCCCGTCTATTAGTGGTAAGTATGTGTATGAGTGTATGAAGAAGTGCGTGTATTTCGTTGCATCCAATATGTAATTGGCTAGCAGAGTCGTGTGTAGCACCAAAGTGTGGCAGCGTTGTATTTGCACTTTCTAGTGTCGCACAATGTAACGTTTTCAGATACGCTTCTGCAAAAAGTAGTGATGTCGTTACATGTTTTCCACTTACTGTAGAACTAGAACTAGAGCTATAGGTAGTGTTCTACGACACATGTGTAAAGATCCGCTATTTAAAAACAGTAAAAGCTTAAACAAGTGAAAACGAACTGGGAGTAAAAGAAAAGTACCGAGCTTTGAAGTGCCTTTTGCTTTATACATATTTCATCAACTATGTATATATGAGGCGTTTTCTACTGGAGGCACCGGTTGACCTGAAGTTATGCTGGCACCGCGCACTCTCCGCCCTCTATCTCGAAAACGGTTCACCGTATGAAAACTTTTTGTAAAGAATTTTGTGGGCTACAATATAGACAATAAGTACAAATAGGAAAAAACCCTTAGGAAATGAGATATTTACAAAAAAAGCGCAAAAACCCGATTTTTGTGACTTTTGACCTTGAAATTTACTAGTTGCACACACCCTACCATATGTAGGGTTTGAGATAACTTTTAGGGTGTCAATATAAAAGTATTGGCAGACTTACAGCTTGGTATCTCGAATTCCGAGATTTTGGCCAAGTTTATGGTGACAAATCAAGGACAGCTACATTAGTGGGTGGGTAAAGTTGAAGCGCCCAGATTAATTGGACATGTTTCGAGTACCTACATACCTACTTACGCAGTATTGCAGCCTAAATAATTTTAGTCTAGGATTTACCAAGCCAGAACTCGCTGAATGTCTACCATTTTTTGTCGTATTTCAAAAATAATACCTGTAGATATAAAAAATTTACTTTGAAAAAAAATATTTATATTGGTTTAGGAGATCCATCAGCAGATATGGTAAATACAAATAGTCGCTGCTTTCTTAAGAATAAACATGAAAATAAAGGCAAATGATAAAATAAAGGGTTAGTCATGAAAATTCTGGTTGAAACCACACTAGTCCAGGTTCAATGCGTTTTAGACTAGTATGGGATCAGTATATTTCATACTAATCCTTTTTGGACTAGTATGGATACTAGTCCATTTTATGGAAATCATACTAGTACAGGTTGAACTAGTATGGGACTGGTGTTTTACAACTAGTATAATCGTAGTATATCATGACTAGTAGATGACTGGTATGTTCTGGTCGAAATCTGACAATTGCCATTTCGTAGGATATCAACACGTAAAAAATACCAGTGGCTTATATGGAAAAAAGACAAAACACTGACTAGTTGGACCCGGTGCACCAACTAGTTGTTAAGTAGTTTTCAACTAGTTGCTTTCGCTGCAGGGTATTTACTTTGTACATTTGTACAGCAATAATGGGGAAAACCTAAAAATTACGTTTTTTAAAACTTTGAAATTCGACCAGTCCGAAGTGAGTGGTTATAAAAATTAAATGTGTGTAAATTTGTTCCTTTAGTTAACCTGGAAGGAGAATGTTCTTCACCGCCAGAAGAAAGCGTGTATTACACTCCACACGTGCAAAAGAGCCATTGGAAAAAAATGGGGGCTCAGCCCCAAAATATGCAAATGCATCTACACTGCAATCATTCGACCAATCATGCTCAATGGAGTTGTGGTATGGTGGCCTGCGCTGAGCAAGGAAACAAACCTTAATATGTTAGGTAAAGTACACAGATCTTGCATGATCTGTATAAGCGGTTTGTTAAGAACAACGCCCAATGAAGAACTCCAGGCCATTCTTTGCATTTTGCCACTCGATCTGAGAGGGCACCGGGTAGCAGCAGCATCGGCTCTGCGTCTAAGGGAAACGTCCGGCTGGGGCGCAAACACTACTGGACACGCCAGTATTTTGGGATCCTATAGCTTTCTTCCGCTGAGCACAGATCGTTGTGCGACCACAACAGTCGGAGATAGCGGTTTTAAAATAAATATTCCCAGCAGGGAAGAATGGGAGAGCACGGATCGGAGTCCCGTCACTCATGGCGGCACTTCCATTTATACTGATGGCTCGAAGTTAGACGGCAGAGTTGGAGGAGGGGTTTATTTAAAGGATCTGAACCTTGAGCTCTCCTTCAGACTACCTGATCACTGCAGTGTCTTCCAGGCTGAAGTTTCAGCAATCATGGACGCCGCGGCTTGGATACGCCAACACACTATCAGACAGGATATTTTTATTTTCAGCGACAGCCAAGCGGCCATCAAATCCCTTGGCTCTTACTCGTTCAACTCTGAACTGACGCTCAGCTGTCGTCGATCTCTACAAGAGATGGCGCAACAGAACCGCGTGAACTTCACATGGGTCCCGGGGCATAGGGATATTGAGGGAAATTGTAGGGCAGACGAACTTGCGAGGCAGGGCACGACCAAGCAGGTTCTTCGGGAGCGCTTAGGTATGCCGTTTGCCACATGCAAGCTAATGTTCAAGGAGTACACACTCCGCCAAGCCAACGAAAGATGGCTGCAATCTCCAGGATGTCGGATATCCAAAGAAACCTGGCCGAAAAGGGATCATAAAAGATCAAGACAAAAGTATGCCCTAAGGAGAAGAGAAATATCCATACTAATAGGCGTATTAACTGGGCACTGCCTCATTGGTAGGCACGCAGAAAGACTAGGTGTGCCCTACCGACGATGCTGTAGGAGTTGTAAGGATGATGAGGAGGAGGAAACGGTGGAGCACCTCATCTGCAACTGCCCGGCTTTAAGTGGCGCGTGAATGCGCTTTTTGGGAGTTCCCTTCCTGGTTAGCCTACGCCAGGTCATGGAGCTGGACATAAAGGACCTGATGTCCTTCCTCAAGGCATATAAATGGTTCGAGGAGGAGTAAAGGTGTCGGTTTAGGAACGTCAGTCCCGGGATTCTGCTATGTGGAGAATCCCGATAATACCGGGATTTTCCATATGGCAGGGTCCCGGAACTGACTTTCCTAGTGTTGCTTTTATCACAACGGGCCTTTTAATACTGGCCTAGGTGTGCCTCTGCGGCAGCCACTTGAACCTACCTACCTGTTCCTTTAGAACCCTAAATAAGTGTCCCTCAAAGTTTGAGCGAAATCCGAGACTAGTCAGCAACGAGTTTTGCTAATATTAGACTTTTTCACATGGATTGACTCAGTATTAAGATAAATGAATGATGAATGTAATGAGTTCTTGAAAACCAATATAAAAAAGAGATAAGAAAAGATGTTTATAAGTAATCATTACATATCTACGAGTATATCTGTTGCGGCTGTTACTTTGTGGACGTTATTTTACAAGTAAAAAACCAAATTTTTCTCATACAAAATTGAAAATTTGGTTGACTTTTTCTGGAAAACACCCATATACCAATATTGTTAACAAATTTCGAAAAAATATTTAAAAAATAAAAAAAAGTTGCGAAAACCAAAGTTTTGAGAGAAAACCTTAGTGTTATGCTGGCTAGAGTAGTACACAGAGCCAAAAGTACCTAATAAAATAGAACAAAAGTGATAAGATATCTGTATGGGTTTTTTTTAGAGAAAATTTTATTAATGTTTTCCAAGGGAAATCAAATATTATTGTAGAGAAAATCTTATTAATGTTTTCAAAGGGAAATCAGATAATATGAGAAGATTTTCTTTTTAATATTTCAAATACTCGTAAATAGAAAAATTATATTGCCTTCACCGAGAATCGAACTTACACTTTTTGGAATGCTCAACCCAGCTGTTTACCATCAGGCCATCGGGTAATTATCCTTGCCAGCATCTAATCACTGATATCTGTATAGTTCTTCAGAAGATGTGTTTCATATATGGGTGTTTCCCAGAAAAAGTCAACCAAAATTTCAATTTTGTATGGAAAAAATTTGGTTTTTTACTAGTAAAATAACGTCCGAAACGTTTCGTCCGCAACATATATATGTAACGATTACTTACAAACAGCTTTATTTATCTTATTTTTGTGTCGTTTTTTTAAGAACTCATTACATTCATCTTTAACTTATCCTTAAAGGTTTTTTATTTTAATACTTCGAAATAGAAGAAAATTGCTAATTTACCTTGTTGCCTAAAGACTACTTCCGTTTTTAGTAACGTCCGCAACGCAGTTTAGGTGACTATGACCGTGACGTCATACTATGTTAAGGGTCAAATACATAAAGCTTTGTTAACCTCACCTGACATTGGCAACCTCAAAACTTTGCGCTTAACTTCATAGGTGTGCTACAATGAACGCTTTGACGCTTTTATTTTATACATTTGTTTTCGTTATTTATTTCTCTGCATTGAGAGTGCTTTGGTCAATTTATTAATTTAATAGAGAAAAAATGAATGATTTCCTCCAAAATGTAATTCTTAAATTAAAGCAAAGTCATCAACCTCTGATTGTCAAAGCAAGAAAAGCAAGCAAAATTTGAGAGCTTGCCAAATTTCAACCTCGCTTCAACTTTGAGGTTTCCCTTTTGCCATGTTTCGTTGAAATACGTATATTGAACTTATCTGTCAAAGCCAAAGCCCGAGGAAAAGTTGAAATAAAGTTTTATGTAGTTGACCCTTTAACCTCTGCAACATACTTTTACCGACAGCCCATATATAATATATCGGCTCCAGTTTTCACGATACTTCTTACTCAAAACTCAAAAAAATCGTTCAAACTTAACGTCTGCAACGCTAGGAAATACCCATATTTGTAGAGAAAATCTTATTAATGTTTTCAAAGAGAAATCTACGAAAATTAAGAAATTTCTCTCTTTTACTTTTTTTCCACATTTCTACGGAAATCTTGACAGGAAATTACAAGTTGTTCTTCCAAATAACGCAAAACAAAAAGAATCACGAGATTTCCGTATAGTTTTTTTTCTTCGTTTCCACCGTTTCGACTAACCCTTTGCCCAAAAACTGTTCATGAAGACAATCTTTTTAATTTTATTAGGCACTTTTGGCTCTGTGTACATGTCAACATAGTGTAATAAATTTTTGGCCGCACTCGTGACACTGTGCGTCTTTGCTACATTAATAAAGTCATCAAAATTAAGTACCATTTGTTGCATTTTACGCAGAGATTTCTGCGCAGATTTATGCGAATCACTAAGACGAGTTAATGAGCCACAAAATTTTTTGTAAAACAGTGCGCCCATTACTGGAGAATATTTTGTTAGCCATAGTATATTTTTGAATGGCAAATTTCCTTGTACTAGTATGATCATTGAGTCAGAAGTTTGTTGCGGCCTGAGTGAACTTTTTCACATCATGACTACATTTTAAACGCGCCAACAAATACAACTTAAATATAAATCTGATTGAAGGCTCACAGGTCCACTAAAATGTTGCAGATAATTACAGAATCTTAATGAAACGCAAATGTCTTTAAATAAAGAAGAGAAGAGCGATGAAAGACACAAACACACAATTATGTAAATTCACATAACAATCCTCGAGCAATTCGAAACTAAAAACCTTTTGGAAATGCAAATTCAGTCTTCACATGCTATAGCTTCCTAAAAACATACTGGTGTTTTATACTGATATATACCGTTGTGTAGTACCTACTTGACCATATAATTTTCAATACATAGGTACATACGTTACCAAATACATACATATGTACATGTGGTCAACGGTTCTGAAGTATATAAAAATCTAATAAACCGGCACTAAAAAGACAAATAACAAGAAATTGGAGTAAAAAATCGATTTTAAATTTCCAATTTCCGTTTCAAATGCGTATTCATCGTGTTTTCATATTTAACCGCTTCGCTGGGCCAAAACAACACGAACCATAATAAATCCACAAATTACACAGCGTCCAAGAGTTAGATTGGACGACATACAGGTCAAAAACACACTCATTTCAACATTTTGTATAATCATACAGCAACACTTTTTAAACAATCAGACAGAATGACCGACCAGCAGACTAGAGGACGACTAACAACCTGCGGGGGGTTGCCAGTTTCGAGCCACAAAACGACACAATCATCGTCGCCGCTGTCGCCACAGTCCGTCCAGACGTTTTTGTTCTTCTAATATGTTGAGCTGAAGGGCAAAGAAATTAATAATTTAAATTTATGAAAAACGGAAAGAAAGAAGCGCCCAAAAAAAATCACCATTCACCACACGCAAAAGTGCCTACCAAACATACATTAACAAAAAATGTGAAAAAATATAATAGCAGTAACACAAAGGCAAATGTATACACAAATAAAAAAAATAATGAGAGTTAAAGACAACTTGGAGTTAAATTGAAGTAACAGCCAGGAATGGTCGCTTGGAGCAGCTAAACATAATTTATAGCGTTAAATCGAAAATTTGTTTGTTGGTCATTGTTGTTGGTCTTAAACGACGCTCCACTTCTCATTGTCGGCTGTTAAGCTGGCGCGAAGTCGGTAGGTGCCATCTGCCGATTGATTTCCTCATCTGTGGCTATTAAAATTGTCCGCGAACTGCAGCCTGTTTCATTGGGGCGTTAGCTTATTCGGGTGTTGGTACAGAAATCATGAATGAATATATCGGGTTAATGCAGCAGAGGACAAATTTAACGAGGAAACGTTGGTACAGCTGATTCATTCGATAGGGTTATGTAGCATATATGTACATAAATATGAAAACGATTCATTGAATAGAGCATATCGTCGCTGGAAGTTATCAAACGAGCCTTGTTTTCAGTTTAATGTTCCTACCGCAAATCAGCCTAGCCCAGAGTTATCCTGCATTACTTTGGCCCAGTTTTTCAGTGCAACTGTAAAAACAAAGTTACCTAGAGTTTATCCAAAACAATTAGGCCGTTTAAACTAAACTTAAACTGGCAGTGTGGTTTGAACTTGCACTGAAAACCGGGCCTTAGTAACTTGGTCTAAACCGGTTCCTCCAACGGTTCCATTTCGTATACTTTTCGTTGTGGATAACAGATAACCGATATTCGATGGGTAACTCAAGATACCTAAAGGAAAAATTTTCTTAAAAAACAATAATATGTTTCTCTGTTTGAACTTAAGGATCTCGAAAACTAAAAAATGGAGTTTTTGAGACTGCCACTGCGGACTTGCTCAGAACTCGAGCAAAATCTTGTTTTATCAAAAACGCATGATAAACAAAAATATAGGCACTCGAGTGAAATAGGTTTATGTGAAGTAAAATGTGCTCAGTTTACAGGCAAAATATCGAGGCGTGCGTTTGTAAAATTTTAGTTAAGTTTATTCAATGGGATAAAAGCAATTCGTCGGCTTAAGTCGCAAAGGTGCTAAGTCCACCTCTTGGATTTTTTCAGGTTTTGATGCAAAATGCTAGAAACAGTTAATTTACACTACTTACATCATGAATTGTATAACTATTCTGTTTTTAAGTGCGTTGTTCGCATTGATTAGAAAAGGTGCTAAGTCCATCCACGACAGGAAAAAGTGCTAGGTCATTTGAGCTGTAAGCGCGGATTGTGGTAGAACTAAGCTTAATATAAAAATTCTAAGACCAGGTAAAAGTTCTACTAAGGGACCTCTAAGAACCCTCATACTCAGGAAATTGCTTCGGTTCACTTACAGGTTTTTTGATTTTGGAAAAGGTGCTAAGTCCAGTGAAAAATATAAAAAGTAGCTACCGAAAAGGTGCTAAGTCCCAAAAGTGCATATAAGTCGGGGAAAATTATAAGTTTCTATTTTTTTATGAGCGTCCACTTATTATACTCTAAAATGGAGTACCTACCATGACGTAAAAAACCGAAACTCCTAAATTAAATTTATATTTTTTTATTGTTTTTTGTCTCTCCTATAAAATTTGAAAAATGGCTTTAAGCAAATTTGCGACTCAAGCCGACGAATTGCTTTTTCGAAACCTTTTCTCAAATTTTGAAACTTTGAGGAAAAGCAATGAGTGTTTTTTTTATTAATTTATCCCAATGTCAGCTTAGATACATACATACACTCAGTTATAAATTTTAGATTTACAAATTTAAGTTTTTGAATTATTTGGACCAGCCTGAAATACATATCAAACCCATACAACTTCGTAGTAAAACACTTTAAGGATCAAATTTTCGTTTATTTAGTTCTATTCTTTGAATCCTTTTCCAAAAGACCATGTAGTTTTCTGGACAATAATTTCATAGACCTTAATCAGAGGATAGGGATATTTTTGCACAAATTTTGGTTACGCGCTTCTGCAGTTTTAATAACGATCTATTAAAAGGAGGCTACCCAACAAACATCGATCAACTATTTCTCAAACCATTGAAACCCCATATAGCTCCCATGTTTATATCAACCAACATTCTTCAATTATTCTCCAACCTTAGAGATATTTTGATAACTTTGTAGTTCTCAAGTTGATATCCAACATCATATCCAACGTTTCTTCAGCTTCGAGATATTTTGATAACTTTCAGGTTTATCTTCAACATAATTTTCTATTATTCTCCAAGTTGATAACCAACATACTTGCTCCAATCTCCATCCTTTGTTATGCGAATTAAATTTAAAGAACCTAGAGTCAAAGGTCCCATACTAAAATTTATGTAAACAAGAATTTTTTTCAACTAATTCATGGCGTTTTAAATTGTATAAATCTTATTTTATTTTATTTTAATTATTTTTTTATTTAGAGAATGAAATTTTAGTTTAAGTTGAGAACTATCCCATTCTCAACTTGAGAATCAGCGTTTTTGACACGTAGAAAATGCCATTTTTCTTCAGAACGCCATGATTCTCAAGTTTATTTCGTGTTGAGAAAAGATTCTCGAGGCTTGAAAACCCATTTAGTACTCAACTTGAGATCTAACGTATCCAAAGCCTAAATGTTTGTTGGGTATTAACACTTTTAATGCTAGTGTTATTTTTTTAACCACCACTGTATTTGTATTCAATGCATTTATTGGGAGGTGCATTCAGTTTGTTTTTGTTTCTACAAAATCTTTGTGTCTCTGTCCAGAATCCAGTGTTATAATGAAGCGCGGGTTCATTTAAGAGGCGGCTACACATTTGACGATCCAACATATTCGGTATCTTCACTGATGAGGACACACAAATTGCGAGTAACCTGCAAATGGCGTAAGCAATTGCAACTTGGCCCTTTTGAACGTTTAAAAAGGTGACCAGATTGTGCAATGACGAACTTTTGTGTTTCCATTACTTACTCCTTAACGTAAGAGTTGAGTAAACTTAGTTTTTGAGTTGCTTGGCAGACTTAATGCACCATAGCAAGTAATAATTCAGTCATATTGATTCGTTGTGCAGCAATTCAATTCAACCTTCGCCTTTATGACAAAAGTCAGTGAAGTGGATGCTGCCCACCTTGTTGCTGCTAGTCCTTCTCGGCTAGCCACTAAAGATAATATTCTTGCCATTTGTACCGCTGCCATGCAAACAGCAAGTGACGACAACACTGTCCATAAAATGGAGAGTTATGCTGCCGATGATCAATATGATGACAACGGCGAAGGCGGAGACGAATGAGTATGCGATGATTGCGATGATGATGTTGCTATGTTGATGGGACATAAAATTGTGCACCTTCGCCTTTTACAGATCGTCAGCAATCAGTTTTAACAAATGTGTACGAGGGCGACATCAAAGCTTCAGTCACACACACACCTGCGATATTATGTATAACAATTTAAACGTTCAGCATCAGTTTAGGCCGCTGCAGTAGGAACTGTATGAAATCTCTGTGAAAATTGCTGAAATTGGAATCACATATCACCGAAGTACAACAACACCTATGGGATATGCGCATCGCCTCGCATCATGTCAAACGAAAAAAATCGTCAACACACACAAGGCACATCATCGACGCACAGTCTTCTTCATTTTAGCCAAAGCGGCATAGCAATTCGTGCAACGTATAACTCCTGCCCCGCGGTCTATAATTAAGATAGTCTCAGTCGCCGTGAAACCAATTTTCTGTCCTTTTGAATAGGCTCGAAGGCACCTCCACATTTTTTCTCACATCGAGAACATTTGCGTTTGTATATTGGAAATTATATAAAAGGATAGAAGAGGAGCATTTCTGTAAACATGTGATTGCCAACGTCCCATAAGATAAAGACCACAAATAAAAATGCCAAAAGTATTTTTACAAAAATTACAATGACTGATCCAAGTTGAGAACTAAGGGTCTTCTCAAACCTCAAGCGTTTTTTCTCAACACCGAATAAACTTGAGAATGATAGCGTTCTCAACAAAAGGGGCATTTTTTATATAAAAGAAGCTGTTTCTCAATTTGATAAAGGGATAGCTCTCAACTTGTACTCAATTGGGAATCTCTAATTGGACTGAAAGCAGTGGCGCGCCTTCCATATAAGCCGAAAAGCCCGGCTTGTCTAGCTAATCCCCTATGAGCTACAATATGTATGTTCATTTGGCTTCTTAAAGGGATATCCGGTTTTTATTTCCCTGCCTGCCACCTACTACCTAATAGCTGTTAATAGCATGGAAACATACCTACAGGTTTTCCTTCCACCTGCCGGCTGATAGCTCATTTACATAAAATTATTTCCGTGCGTGATGGCCATCTCTTACTTACTTACTTAAAACAGCCTTTAACCTCCTAGGCAATGACGGCCATCTCGCTTTTACTTATTGGCTTTTACGGGGCTTTCAAAACCAGAACGAATCTGCGTGCTGAAGCAATTGTTTTTTTTTTTTTTTTGAATTTGGAAGTAATTTTTATATGAAACTTTGAAGCTGGCTTCTGGCTGGTGTTACCGTACGATAAAACGAAAATGAAATTTATTTATGTATACATATGTATCTACAATTTTAAAGTGCAAAGCGCGCTACTCAAAAATTAAAAATTATTGGCGCATATTTTAAAGTAGAAAAAAAGAATTCAATAGTGGTACGTGCTGTAATTTTTTTTTATTTGCTAGGTACTATAAAACTTAAAAAATATATTTAAGATTTCTTAGCTTTTGCAATGTACCTAAATGGGAAATAGTGCGAATAAAACGTTTTCCTTGGATTGGAAAAGCTTACAAAATCTGCCAACAATAACGTGCCTATTAGCGGAACCTAAAAGTTTAAAATTTTCCCCGTCTGCAAAAGTCGATAAATATCCTGAACTCTTCTTTGTCTGAAATGTTCTCTGGCAGCAGTAAGAGCTTTCGTTGGGGTTATAAAGACTGGGGCTTGCCTCGGTTGATACTCGTAGGCACGCCACTGACTGAAAGGTATAATTGAAGACATGCATGGATGAAGGGGGTATGTCGCATTCTGACTCAGTTTCTGTTTTTGGTATTGGTGAATAGTTTTTATGCATATCTAGATTTCTGTCTTATCAAAACCTGGCTATCGTGAAAATTGTAGAAGATAATTCATTGATGAAGGAGGTTTGTACACAACTTTTCAATATGAATTGTGGAAGAAGGGGGTATATTCCGTTTTTTTTTTGTTTCAAATAAAGTACTAAAAATAAACTTATTTTATTTCTCAACCTTTATGAATATATACAACGTCTTTTGTGGCTTTGCATAATTTTTATGTAAGTTTTCCTTCAGAGTTTTGAAAGAATCTCAAATGTTAAGCAAAACTTTACAGTCAATTTTCTCGTTTTTCTCCCAATATCTACTTGCCATCTAATGTATTATAACAACTAGAGAAATATGCTGGATATCAAATTGAAAACTATGAAGTTATCAAAATAACTAAAATTTTAGAGAATACTTTAAAAATGATGTTGGGTATCAACTTGACAACTATTCAATTATCAATATATCACAAAGCTGGAGAATACTTGGAGAATGATGTAGGTAATTAAATTGAGATCTACAAAGTTATCAAAATATCTCTACGGTTGGAGAAAAATTGGAGAATTGTATTGGATATCAACTTGAGAACTATACAGTATTTCAAAGGTTTAAGAAAAAGTTGAACTATATTTGATGGGATGGTATAACAATAGAGGATGGTAATATTATTAAATTTGAAAAAAAAAAATAAATAAATAAAATACCTACCAAGAAAAATGATTTAGCCAATACGGTTTTTAAATAATTAAATAATAACTGGTCCAAGGTAAACAATTTTCCTTACAAAAAAGCCATATATTACACTGGTCTACAATGAATTTGTTGCCCGAGATATGGTATCGATTTTGGATATATTTGTGCTTCCAAATCATAAAATATGGGCCAAACACCCCTTTTCCATAGATAAAAAATAAAATTGGTTTATAAAGCTTTTTAAAATGGCATTTTCATACAAATTGTGATTAATAAGAGCTTATTAAAGCTTTTATATTTTTTTATGAATAAGGGGGTGAGGCTTGTATTGCTCCATATCTTTCTTTCCGTTTGTCCTATCAACTAAATTTTTGGGCTTCCACAACTTTTGCTAGTAAAGGAGCTGTTAACTTATACACACAGAATAATTTCGAATGTTTTTTTCTTCGACATGAAACTAACAAGAAAAATCCTGTTAAATCTGCATGAGATTATGAGGCAGATAGTGTTGTTTTAAAAGGAAGACATGTCAGTTTAACAGGAAGTCATGTTAATTTAACACAAAGTCAAGTTATTCAACATGAGGTTCATGTCAAAATAACATGAGCGATAGTGTTGAAAAATAATAACCTGAAAAAATGTTGATTATACATTAAAATTTTTCTGTGTGTATTGTTAATTTCAGAGAAATTGTAAAAAATAGGACTTTTGTTATTTCAAAGCAATATGGGTATTCTCTCTAAATTTTTTCATAAAAAACACATAAAATTAACACACTAATGTCAAAATTGCAAAGTTTGTTTTAAAATTTTTTTCATGCAACATCATAAAAAGTATTTTTTCTTGCAGTAAAAAGCTTTGACAATAATTTGGCAACTTCTTGTGTTATTTTAAAAAAAAAGTTTTAAGAGAATAGCGCAAATGTCTAGTTATTTCTGTTTGCAACGGCAGTAAATTTTTGTATAAGGTAGACGTTCCGGCTATACTAGTAAAGAGCCTCCATAAAAATGTAATATGTATTTTTACCTAAATTTGCCGATTTTTTCATAATTGTGTAGGTTTAAATGGCTGAAACGTTTGCGATAGGTACCTACATGTACATGTACAATTTTTTCCAGTCTCAGCCCGGTCAACTATATCACACATCCGTTTAGCAATTTAATTTGATCCAGGTAAGATTCGATACTCCCGATTATCTGGGTACAGTTCCATGGTTCTCGCCATCCCCAAATGAGTGCACATGAACGCAAGGCAAAGCGCGAGCGCTAACTTCAACCAGTTGTGGCCATTGGCAGCTTGAAAGTGTACTTCATTAAATAAGTTAGCGTTTTATGACCTGCTCTTTTTTGCTTACCAATCTCTCATATCCATCTTCATATCTACATACATACATACATAACTCTATATATGTATAGCGTTAAACTCCTTTACGCAATCATATTTATTTAAAACGTACAATATCCATTCATATGTACGCGAGTGTGTGTCTTTAGGTGAACACCCCTTTTGTCTGGAATTTCGTTGTCAAATTTTGGTTACTCGACCGCTTTTATAGCCGCAAGGGTAACACCCACTGCAGACCCTTATCGTTTTTGTTGACGCTGTCCTTGTCGTTGTCGCCTCCATTGCCATTGCTGTTGGTATTTCTATTTCTGTTTGTTGTTTTGTTATTGTTGGTGTTGCTGGTGATGTCCAGTTGCCACGCACACCAAAACGAAATTCATTAAGTAACTCTGAGTCGCATCGCGTTCTGTGGCGGGTCATTGCAATACTTGGAGCTATAAAAAGGCTTCACTCACTGCCATTTGTCGTTCACTTCTTCATTCTAATTGCCTTTTCTGATTTTTTACTTTTGCTATATGTAAACGGCTCCAAAGGCAAACAAATGAAATCGGCCACCGATTTTAATGGATTTTTCACGAAACTAAAAGCATATCCCACTTCAAAGAGTACGACTGAGTTGCAGAATAATCAAAACATACGTGTGTATGTAAAAATGTTACGTTATGGTGTCTCATTTTTAGGTATTTTCGCTTGACTATATATTCCCAGTGTCATAGGAAAGTAGTTTATTTGAAATTTAAAATCTTACACCATACATTGCATTTGATACTTTCGGTTGATTTAAAAAGATCTTTTCATACATTACTTTTCATGCATCTTTTCATGGAGGAAAAAGGCAATGCATTTTCCACTTTCCCGCCGGGTTATTTATTCACTGAGGCTGGTTTTGTTTTGCAATATGTTTTATTTTTAGCTAAACCAAAAAAAAAAAAATATCTTTTCCAGTTATTCAAATTTCCTTCTGCCCTCAACATTTCACCCTAATGTATATACCATCAAACATATATAGGTGTAGCTATGCGAAAGCACATGTCCATGTGTACGAAGCCATCAGTGAGCTGATTGCCGGCTAACTGATTGGTTACCAATGCTCGAAAGTTAAAAAAAAACAAAGTTATATAGTGATATTCTTATTCTTTTGACGACTTCAATTTTTTTTTTGAATTTATTGCATTTACGTTTTTCTGTTAAAAATTGGTTTTATGAACCTAAAATCATCCAATCAGTCAACAGGTTCGAGTAATGAAATATGAAACGCGTTCATGATTGTGCTTTATATTCTGATCTGCCACTGTTTTTTAAACTTTTCATTAAATTTTAGAAGCCCACTTCCAAAAAAGTAAATGCAATAAACGGTTTGCATCTTCTCGAATATATGTACATTAGGGTGATTCAAATAAAAAGATTTGGTTATTTTTTCGGTCTTAGCGCCTGAAACTTTAGGTATTGACGAGAAAATAAGCCTTGCAAAAAATTAGCGCTCTAACTTAACCCTTAGGGGTGGCTATTTTTTTCGCCCTTTCCCATACATTTTGTATGGGGAAAAATGGTATTTTTTCAAAGTGAATTTTCTTTCAATTTTTGAAACTTTTTTGAAAATATTTTTAAATACTCTTAAAGTTGAAGCTTTGAAGCTTCCAAAATGGTAAGCCATGAGCGAATATCTTAACTATTAAATAATTACAGCCTCTTAAAGTTTACTAAATTTTATATGTGTTACTGTGTATGTGTGTGCTATAGTAGAAAACTCAGCCATTTTCAAATGGCTGTAATTATCTTAGTAGTTAAGATAATTGCACATGGCTTACCATTTTGGAAGCTTCAGGGCTTCCACTTTAAGAGTATGTAAAAATATTTTCAAAAAAGTTTCAAAAATTGAAAGAAAATTCACTTTGAAAAAAATACTATTTTTCCCCATACAAAATGTATGGGAAAGGGCGAAAAAAATAGCCACCCCTAAGGGTTAAGTTAGAGCGCTAATTTTTTGAAGGCTTATTTTCTCATCAATACCCAACTTTTTAGGGGGTAAGACCTAGTCGACATTTTTTTTGAATCACCCTAATGTACATAATGTTTTACTCATACGCCCCCGGATTCAGCTTTTAAATTATATTCCTATGCATTTAAATCGGTTATCCGCAAAAAGTGGGAATGGATTAGTTTCTTTAGTATGTGGGGATATGTGTAAGTAAGTTTGCATCAAACTATGTCTGTTGAGTCGCACAGAAAAATTACAGCAGTTATGATCACTTTTTGTGGGATGAGCTGTTCACATTTTTTTTAGTATGTCCTACGGTACCGTTTATACGCGAACGGGTACGAAAGGACTAATCTTCTTTATAACCAAACATAGTTCTTACCTCAAAAATTTTTTTAGGGATCATTGAATTTAGTTCAGCATTCCAGAGTCGCCTATAACAACGAGTATTCGTTTTCAGTATTCATAGCAAAAGTGATGTTTCGTACCCACCTAAGGACTGTTTTTATAATAGACAGGTCTTATCTACAAATTTTTCTTGTAGGCCACATTTGTGACTAGAGACTTTAAAACTTATTCATTAAGCAAAACCAGAAATGTTTCTTTTTCCCAAAAATTTCAAGTCAACTTTACTATGGCGTCTATTCCCAACATAGTGAAGTAAACAAACGGACGTGTTAACCTCGGTATGAGTGCACACACATAGATATCTCTTTTTCCACTAACCTAAACTCATTAAAATATCGTCGTACCATTATCACCTAATGATTACTAATGCTTTGAGTAATAAAAGTGTGAGCAGATACAGAAAAAGCTAAAATTTTTGTTTTTTATTACTAGAAGAATTTTCCAAGTACCACAAAGTTTTCTCCAAAATATTTTGTTTACAACATTTTTTTATTTAGGTGTTCTCCTGTCTTTTAACGTAGTATTCTTAGCCAAATGTTTACTTAAACAAAAAATTTAAATTGTCTATATGCTTTGGTGTAGGTTTAGGCTTTGGTTTGCCTATTGGCTGGACCGATTTCTAGTCAAAACCCGTATGTCTCCGTATTTATGGCGATACAGTTGAGCAGTTTTTCATTAAACCAAAGATTTCAAACCCGTATCCCTGGAAGGAACAAAATTTGAGTCGAATTCAATGATTTTTTTCATTTAACCCCGTATATTGGATGCTTTGAATAGATATTGACAAAATATATATTGACAAATTGTCGGTTACACGATGTTGCAGAAATTCGATACGATTTTGTTCTTTTAACAACGATAACCAAACTTGACTTTGGTTTATTTCGAAAAGTTCGTACATTAAGTTTACATATTTCGTTGTGTAGGTATTTGTGTGTCATATCCGATGTGCGAACTAAAAAATTGGGCAACTTTTAAAAAGTGCCAAGAATATCAAACTGTGATGGCGTAAATTAAAAAACTACCAAAAGCTATATCAATATTTGGGGCAGGTGACGCAAGACCACTGGGACTTTGAAGATGATTTTTTTTACAATTTCAGATAAAGGTAAGAAATTTATGCCTTTAACATCACAGAACTCTCAGTCACTGTCAGCAGCAAATCTTCCACTTTATATTAAACAGCACAATAAATTCGAATGTGAATGTGAACGATGTTGATGTGTTTCACTTGTTGTCTTATTTATTTTTCTTATTTTTTTGGTACTGATGCGGATGCTTTGAGTTTTACGATTTAACAGTTTGTTTGCTTTGCGAGTTGTTTAGGAAAATTTTTGGCAGTTTCCATCGCGCTCGCCTCTAATACTCAGGTGGCCTCCAAAGAGCTGCACTCTGGGTCCAGAAAAGTTGATTCGATGGAAAAATTCAATATCAACTTTAAAGAAATTTATATCTTTAAGTTAACCGATATCGAGCCATCGATTTTTCGATAGCTTTTGGACTAAAGAAAAACAGTTCCACTACGCAGATCCAAAAAAATTATTTTCGAGCCAGCAAAATTAAATTTTTTTGAATTTTTAAAACTACATTTACCACAGTCTTTAGCGCATGAATTTACTTGGTAATATGCCAATTGAGATGGAAAAAATACATAAAAAATGATTTGGAGCCTTGAAAATGAAAAAAAAAAAATCGTATTGCAATAACACTTTATTTGCGTTAAAAAAATAACACAAATCTAAGAAAACTTAATGTGAGGAGTAGCGGTGTCGGTTTAGGAGCGTCAGTCCCGGGATTCTTCCATGTGGAGAATCCCGATAATACAGGGATTTTCCATATGGCGGGGTCCCTTAACGGACTTTCCTAGTGTTGGTGGTATCACAACGGGCCTTTTATTACTGGCCTAGGTGTGCCTCTGCGGCAGTCACTTGAACCTTACCTAATGTGATTATCCGAGTTTGTTTTAACTAAGTTTTGGAGTCACTTTGTTGTTTGCGTATCTTGAGGTTTGTCCGCAGAAACTTTGCCGTTGGCCCATAGTGGGGTTTTCAGCACAGTCTTATAAGACCACAGCTATATATGTACCAAGATACTTCCTTGAGTAATCGCTATGGAACTTGCGTTATATCAAGCTCAGCGGTCGTGCATTTTTCATATGATTTTATTATTGATTATCATTGGCGGCTAATATCTGTTTGAACGCAATTACAAGTTATTCTTATAAATAACAATTCTTTTTTTTTGTATCTTGCTGGCTCGGTAATAAATATTTCTCTTTTATTTTACATTCACTCATATTGATGTTTAGGAATATTTCTTACTTTGTGATCGCTGGTGATCGTAAATGATTGTTTGTTTTTGTGAAGCAGATCATTTTTTTATAATGAGTCCAAGCAATTATAGTACTCGAGTCATATATCAAAACGTTCGTTAAAACAGGGCGATAGGTGGCACCATTAACTCAAAACATCTCAGAAGGATAGTTGTCAAGGCTTCCCTTGAGAAGGTTTCTCTTCAGAAGGAACTCCATCAGAAGGGATATGGTAGAACCCTGCAAGGGACGGGTCCAATAATATCTCACAAAACCACACTTTAACGCTCGCATGTAGTCCAAAATCTCACAAAGTCTCACCTAAGGGGGGGGGGGGGGGGGGGGGGGCGCAGCCAAAAACTCTTCTAAAAATGGCTCTGGCAATATGTATGTATGTATATGGATGACCCCTTAACATTTCCACCGTAAGATCTATAAAGAAAAGCAAAAAAATTAGAGCGGCACCAATTTAAGTTTTTCTAAGAAAAATTACATATTATAATGTGTACTAATTAATTGTTTAATGAACTTTAGGGTTTTCCGTGTATTGATTTTATTCGAGTTCTTTGAAGAATACATATTCAAAATTAAATAATACTTCCACAATCCGTGTGCACAACGCTTGCACAATTCCACGTCAAATTGTTTAAGTATCAACAAAGCATTAATATAATTTGAATAAGTACTACAACAATGTTATCGAGAGTCGCCTGCTTGCTAGATCGCCTCAAACCAAAGCAGCTTTAAGGACCGACCTACAAACACCATCACCATTATAGTGCCCCTCACGTTACATTTCAAAACAATAATGTACATATACAAACAAAAGAAATAAGTGATTATCATTAATGCCGCATACAACGCCATCGGTGAGTGCGAATGATATTTAACACATGGCTCATGAGCTCACACCACAAAGACTATTTGGCTGATCGTCACAAGTTCGATTCTCTACTGCCACTCTAAATATATTACATAAGAATTTATTCGAAAATCGTCCAACTTGTGTCAGGAAGAGGCTACACGTGTAGTATTTTTCGATAGCTATTAAGTTCTCCCAAATAAAAGCATGAGAAGCATCCAACACAGCAGGTTGTCTCCACTACAAGACCATAATAACAAACGCGTACAATGAACGACATTGCAAGTGTGCCCCATAACCATACAACGCCCTCATCTGGGCTACAAAATATGAAGCACCGCTAGTGCTGTCATGCTTCAAATTGATCCTCTATTCAGTGGAAGAACAATGAGAGAAGATGGGTCTAGCACAGCAACAACCATAAGCAACCAGCCACTACATTTGTAGGTGCCCGTTTTTGGGCGCTGCATCGAGTTAGATTGGTTTCTAAAAATGTCTTTCATTTTGACACTTTGATAGCAAATTTAATACTTGACCGCGATCATTGTGTGCGCAATGTTACTAAAGTGTTCGATCATTGCTAAATGTTGATCCAATTTTTCACTGGAAATTAATGTCTTTCCTTTTGCCATTTAATAGATACTTTTGATAGAGACTGCGACATGGGCGTAGCTATACTTCGACTGAAGCGGGGGAAGAGGTATTGCGGACGTATAAAATGTTTAAGATTTATGTTATTGTGTAGATAATGTTAGATGTTGCTGAATTAGTACATTCAAATTTTTTTATTAATAGGAAAAATATTAGAGAAAGGTAGTAGGGAGTACCATTTTTCAAATGTGGCAATGCAATTTTCAGCACTTGTTAATTCAAGGTTGTCATGGTGACTTTCTCCCCTCCAATCTTCATACGCCGGTATTACTTCCAGTGACCCGTTTCCGTTTAAAAACATAAAACCTCTTCACAATCTGGGATACTTTTGGCACAGATCAAAGATATGTTCCCTTATTGTAGTTGTTGCTGATTCGATTATACTGAAGTGAGATACATTGATTATGCAAAAACTGCAAATACTCGTATATAAGGTGTATGTACATTATGGTGATTCAAAAAAATGTCGACTTGGTCTTACCCCCTAAAAAGTTATACGGCTGATACATTAGCGCAAATTCCGAATTATCTCCGCTTTCGGGAGTTAACTTTAGCATAATCTTCATTATAAACTCCCAAAAATTAAGAAGATTTGAGCAGATATCATAACTATTTCACCGCTACTGTCATCGATAAATAAACAAACATCGCAACGACCACTACCAAAATTACGAGTTCGCCGCTACTGGACACTAGATGTCACCAAAAAAGAGCGACATCTATTTTAAACCGCAAGTACTACAACCAAAGCCATCTAGTGCGCTGATTGTTAATCTTCAATTTTGTGTGTATCAGCGTAAAATTTGGATCTGATTAAAGAAGATTTATTGGAGGTAATCTCCGTGTGTGTATCCATAGCATTAGGTATTGATGAGAAAATGAGCCTTGCAAAAAATTAGCGCCCTAACTTAACCCTTAGGGGTGGCTATTTTTTTTTCGCCCTTTCCCATACATTTTGTATGGGGAAAATGGCATTTTTTCAAAGTGAATTTTCTTTTAACTTTTGAATTTTTTTTGAAAATATTTTTACATAATCTTAAAGTTGAAGCTTTGAATCTTCCAAAATGTAAGCCATGTGCAATTATCTTAACTATTAAAATAATTACAGCCATTTAAAAATGACTGAGTTTTGTACTATTGCTCACACACAGTAACACGTATAAAACCTAGTAAATTTTGAATTGCTGTAATTATTTTAATAGTTGAGATAATCGCACATGGCATACCATTTTGGAAACTTCAAAGCTTCAACTTTAAAAGTATTTAAAAACATTTTCAAAAACGTTTCAAAAATTAAAAGAAAATTCACTTTGAAAAAAATATCATTTTTCCCCAAACAAAATGTATGGGAAAGGGCGAAAAAAATAGCCACCCCTAAGGGTTAAGGTAGAGCGCTAATTTTTTGCAAGGCTTATTTTTTCATCAATACCTAAAGTTTCAGGGGGTAAGACCGAAAAAAAACAATTTTATTTTTTATTTGAAACACCCTAATGTACATACCTACTCCTTCTCACTTTTACTCTGTGTAATATGGCATTTTATAATGTTATAAAAAATTTTACACTATACTAAATTATTTTTATTGTCAAGCTGTGAATATGGCGGTGACCACGAAGGCTCACCTCCAGCCGTTTTGCAAATAACAGCATCGAGCAGTCAGCAGCTCGGCAGGAGTTGTTGCCGCAAAAGAACTATAAGATATGTAACACAGAAATCAAAGGAGTCAATAGCAATGGCGACTTCATCATATTGTTATTTTCACACGTTTAATGTCTGCAACATCCTCTTCCACTTCTGCCTGACACTCGCCAATATGCGATCAATATCGTTGGTGACTTTATTGAGTTCCGATCTATAAATATCGCTTATGGCTAGAAGGCATGTTGCGCCTGGGAAACGCGTGATTGCTTTGCTAGCTTATGGTGTTTCACGGCGGCACTTTTTTCACACCCGCGTTAAGTGCTTTTGTATCAAACTGTGAAAAATGTCTTCATGCCTTTTATGGCAACAACAAAAAATGTCAATTGCGTAAATTAATAGCATTCACAGTCGTTGCTTTTCACTTGGAAATAATACAATTCATAAACGATCACAGCGATGAGATGAAATATGACGAGGTAAGAAGTAGATTTACAAGACAATCCTCGCACAATTGGAAGACGTTCATTGCCATTTGCATACATATGTACAATAAGGTGCCTCACTCTCCGTACAAATAAAAATTATACTTTTTTCCATCGGAATTATAAAATTCAATTCATTGTATTTAAAAAAAAAATATTTGGACCTACTGGACCCGTTAAAAATACCTCTAAAAATGCAATGTTTTATACTGATCATATACGAGAAGTTTGAAAAAATAGATTTCTATAAGATATTAACCTAACTTAATGGTGTAACCTCCTAGAATTAAAAAAAAATTCTGAAACGGGCTGATTTTCTAAGAAATAAAGCTAAAGTAGGTCCTTGAGAGCCGCCGTGATGTAGCGGCAGTGTGTTCGGCCTACTACACCAAGTAGTCGGGTATCAATGCCCGCCGAAAGCAACATCAAAAATTATTATCGGCCGTAGTTTGGCAAATTATCCTGGTGTATTTCTGCCTTGATAAGCTTCTCAGCAAAAACTCGTTTGCTTTGCAAGTGCCGTTCGGAGTCGGCAAAAGCTTAAAATCAGCACACCACAAGTCGAAGGAGAAGTTCGCAAAAAATCTCGTTAGGGGTTATGATAACCTGTTGGTATATAGCCGCCATTAGTTTTTCTTTAGGTACTTGGTGATATAAAGAGAGAATAAATTATTTAGTACTAGCTTGGCTTATCTATCTTCGAACTTAGTAAAAAATCTCAATAAACTGCCATGGTTCAGGATTTGTTGGTAGCACTGTAATTCTAAATACGAAACCCTCACTAAAGTTTCTTTGCATAAGTACTATCGAATTCAACTAGTGCTATCTTTGCTTTCCTAGGTAAAACTTGTAGCTTCTCCCAAAATTGCATAGCTGAGTTTACTGGACAAAGTTGTCTTAATATTCTCAATTGATAGTTCGGTCTTTTCTAAATCATTTAACAACAAGTCCCAACAAATACCTAGCCATGATCTACATAAGACCTTAAGTTGAGAGCTAAGGTACTTCTCAAACCTCGAGGGTTTTTTCTCAACACCGAATAAACTTGAGACTGTCTCTCAAGACGGGAATGAGTTAGTTCTCAACTTTTGCCAAAATACCATGAATCAGTTTATAAATTTTCGTTATTTACATAGGTACATACATTTCAGTCTAGTTTCTTTAAATTTAATTCGCAATTAAAAGATTTGAGAATATGTAATAAGAGAGCTTGGATATCAACTTGAAAACTATAAAGGTATAAACACATCGAATTAAGGTCTAACTACTTAGCTTGTTTGAAGCGTACTTGAAAACTTATGGTGGATACTCTTCACTCTAGTGAAGAAAATGCTAAACATGTAACTGCATTTTGGACATTCTTTTCTTGCACTTCGATAATTGTTTCTCACCGTTTCCCATAGTGCCAACCTGAAGTACAGTAATGGCGGCTTGGCCACTCATTTGATAACATTTAATTACCGTTACACTTACAAACCTAAACACTTCGTAAAATCAATAATTTACTTAAAAAGATCTAAGAAAAGGACTATCTATGACAAACAACAATAACAACTCGAAACATCTTACAAATGTATACAAATCGTAGCTCTTACTGTTACTTACAGCAACAGCAATGGCCATAATGACAACAGCAACGATACTATTGTAGAAGACTGCGTCGTTGGGCGTTGGTAGTGATGATGGGCCAACTATTGTAAAAAAAGTCAAAGTCGCTTTGATCTGTGCGGAGTTAGTGCGGATCAACTCAAAAGAGCATACTTAAAAGCGACTTGATTGATCGCATCAGCAAAGGAATGACAAGAAGTAATCACAATAAATAGTTTTCAATGATTTTGAGTTATGGGAACTTTTCGAACAGTGCTCAAATGAAATTAATGTTGAAATGCCATTAGGACGGAGTTGGACGCCGCGGATTGGTTAGCTGGCTTGGTTACCTCTAGTCTTACCCCTCGTAGTAAACCTATATACCATTATGTACATTTCTACAGATATGTATGTATATATGAAGGTACTCTGTGGATTAGGAAGTTTTCTTTCTTTGTTTGATGCTTAGGCGTGTCGCGCAACTAAAGTTATCTACTTGACCTGTTGTTGTTTTTTGTAACTATTGTAAGTAGGCCATTAAATGTAATGACAATATAGAGTCAAAGTGAGCGTCACAGTGCGCCGCTACGCAACAACCATTATTTCACGCCCCCTCCAGCATATGTTTATATTAGGGATGCTACTTTTTTGGATTTTAGCGTACCGGGATTTTCGAAATTAGTACTTACTTATTTACTTAAAATAGCCCTTAACCCCCTAGGCGATTTTGGCCGTCCAACATGCTACGCCAGTCGGTTCGTTGTTGAGCCAACTGGCGCCAATTGGAGACACCGCGTGTTTCAGATCTGCCTCCACTTGATTCTGCCGTCGGAGTGGTAGTCTCCCTCTTCCTCTTCTTCCACCGGCGGGTGCCGATAAGAATACGGTCTGGGTCGGAGCGTCTTCGTTCATTCGCACCACGTGTCCTAGTCAGCAAAGCCGCTGTATTTTAATTCGCTGAACTATGTCGACGTCTGCGTAAAGCTCATACAGCTCATCATTATATTTTCTTCGGTATCTCCGTCGCCAACTTGTAGGGGTCCATAAATCTTTCGAAGAATTTTTCTCTCGAATACTCCCAAAGCCGCCTTCTCAGATGCTGTCAGTGTCCATGCCTCTGCACCATATAGCAGGACGGGTCGATAAGTGACTTATAGTGTTGGTTTTGTTCGTCAAGAGAAGACTTTACTTCTCAATTGCTTACTCTGCTCAAAGTATAATTTTTTGCAAAAGTTATCCTTCGAGGGATTTCCAGGCTTACATTGTTGTTGGTATTAATGCTGCTTCTCAGGTATACAAAGTCCCTTGCTATCTCGAAATTATGGTTGCCAACAGTGGTGTGGTTGCCAAGACACGAATGCGCTGACTCTTTGCTTGATGCCAGCAGGTACTTCGTTTTACCTGCGTTCACCACCAAACGCATTTTTTCCGCTTCTTTCTTTTCTAATTTTGAGTAAATAGGAGTTACGGCGCGGTTGTTGAGGTCAATCATGTCGATGTCGTCGGCATACGCCAACAGTTGTACGCTCTTGCAATATATTGTTCCAGCGCGGTTAAGTTCTGCAGCTAGTATTATTTTTCCGAACATCAAATTAAAGAAATCGCACGATAGGCGGTCGCCCTGCCTGAAACCTCGTTTAGTTTTGGAATTAGTACAGGGACCTGTAAATGAGTTATTTATTCTCCAGGAGTTTAGTATGAGAAAAAAGAAAAAAAAATGTAAAACTGTCTTTCCTTAAAGTATATAGTAAAAAATGGCATTGAGTTTGCGTGATTGCGATTTAGTTGAATCACCACTCCAAAGTTTAGTTTTTTTACGATTTGAAAATTTCCTTAAATCGACGTGTCATACGAAAACTAACACTTTATAAATTTTAACGAAAACTAACACTTTTAAAATTCTTTAGGAAAACGTATACTTTTATTTTGTTTCTGACGAAAACTAACACTTCTAGGTAGTACATTTTCTTCAAACACAAAATTTTCGTCAGACGCAAAATTTCTGGTGTTAGTTTTCGCATGGCACATCGAAGTCAAATGTCCTTTTTCCAAATCAAAGATACTTTTTATTTGTGATTTGATTCTTGATTCAAAAGAAAGATGGTTGTTGTTTCAGCGACAAAAGTGGCTGTGGGATCTATTACGCAATCTCACCCCCACCTGCTGTAAGGAAGAATACGCTTGGTAATGGGAGGTGAAAGGAAGTTTTTATTTGTGATTTGATGGGTGAGGAATAGAATCAAATTGTTTTTAATTTAAAAGTGGATTTGAAATAAAATGGGACTAGAAATCAAAAACCACAATTTGTACCAAGAATTTTTATTTAGAACGAAAGTTTTGTTGGGTAGCCATTAGGGTGGATCGACAAAAAAAGTTTTTCCAGTCCACCCCTAGGATTAAAGATATTCTGAAGGCGATCCCAAAAAAATTTTTTTTTTTGCCACGCCCCTTCGATGGGCTATTTACTTTTTTTGATGGGCTATTTACTTTTTTTGAGGAGTGTAATGGGGTGTGGTTGCTGAGTGACCGCGCTCAATCCCGACTCTTGCGTCCTCGTTCGTGCACTCTGGGCAACGTTGAGCTACCTAGGCTCGCGGCAGAAAGAGAGGGAGCCCCGGGCCACTCTGACATACTTGGTTTAAGGGCTCACCGGGGTCTTTTTCGCAGCGTCTGTACACCATGAGGTGCGGCTGTAAGCGGGCGTCTGTCTTGAAGCAAGCGGCTCGCTATATAAATGTGCAAAACTTTTCCCTCCCAATCCAGGGTGTTATGCGATACCGTGCCCATTGGACGTTTGCAGCCGGGAGGCAAATCGTGGCTGTAGTCGAACGGAGCCTCACTGATACCGGGCCGCCTCAGGGAGTAACTATGGTCTTACCGCGGTATGGGGCTCTGCCGCGGCGGACGACACACTTCCCCTTACACTACCCTTGACCCTAAGCTGGCCTTGTCCGGCGAGGGGTCGTACGAACAAGATGAAGAACACACAAAATACAAAGCAATTAACGACTTCGTTTACTCCGCAGCAGAGAAGAACTATGCTGGAGCAAGCGAAAACACAACGCCGGAGGACAAACTCCGCCTCAAAGTTAACTGGGAGGCCGACAGCGATGGAAACTACGGGTCAGTCATCCCCCAAACTGCTATCAAGTAAGAGTGACTTGATGGGAGCAAGCAGCAGTGCGGCTGCCTACGCAGTCAAGCAGAAAACGGCGGAAGCTAAACTTCCATCAAGCGCTGGTACGAAACCCAATCTCTTCACATCTGGGGCAATGGTCTCACGACCTGGTTTCAGAGTTTCGAAAGAGAAGGAAGACGCCGCAAAGGGAGAGACCGCGATGGCAACTACGAGTCTGAATCCCCCCCAAGAGGCATCTCCCCGACGCTCTGCGTACTGGGATAAAAGAAAGGCCGCAAGGATCCTTAAAAAATATGAGGGAGCATCGCAGGAGAAGCTGTCGCCGGAAGAAAGGAAGATGGTGGAGGAAGCGAAAGCTCTGATACCAAATTTCCAGAGGCCCTATGTGCCTAAGAGGGTGAACGGTAATCCCTTCAAACGCCAGAGATCGGACGGAGAGGTAGACCCCCATCCGAAGCAGCATCAGGTCAACCCCGTAGTGGGAAAACTCAGCTTTGCTGAAGTAACCAAGGACAGAATCCTTATAGGTTTCATTGACCGAGGTAACGACCGTTGGTCCATCCCCAAAGACCAGTGGCTGTATGTCCGGAATGAAATGGGCAGGGCCCTCCTCGACTTAATGCGTGAGTCTCCGGGTAGTCCGCCGCGAGGTACTGACGCGGGCTGCCACCAAGGTCAGATCAAAATATTCGCGTACGAGGATGCAAGAACTGTCACCCTGTATAAGGCAGCAGTTGCAGGACTGGGTGAAGTCTACCCAGAGGCAAGACTTGATGTCGTCGACTGGAAGGACATTCCTGCTCGGCCAAGGGCAAGGGCATGGATTCCTGCCGTCCCTGCAGAACCCGAGAATATTCTTGAGATGCTGCAGGTCTGGAATCCGTCTCTCCCGACGCAGGATTGGGGCGTCAATCTGGTCGATGATGTGGTTGGGCCCAATAGACAGGTGGTTATCACTCTGAATAAAGAGGCGCTCGAGCCCCTTAAACGGTGCAACGGACGAGTGCATTACGGCTTGGGTCAAATCGTGATCCACGTATACCGTGGCGATGCACAGCGCGCTGCTATTCCGGACGCTCCGGAGGACTCGGAGATCGAGGCATCGGAAGGGGAAGCAGAGGAGTCCGACGCGGGAAGTATCGAACAACTCGGCGATAGAAGAAAGCCTGCTTGACGAAGAAGGCCTCGACGTCACGATCGTGTCTAAACCTGAGCACACTAACGTTGATGCTGCTTCAGACAGCAGGGTTCCCGCCACGCCAAATCGTGCAGGTGCTCTGAACAACTCCTCGTTGAGAGACAGCCCCCGGAACAGGCCAGACCTCGACGACACGCTGGCGGCAGGCAAGTCTGAGCTCTCTCATGTTGGTGGTGCTTCAGATAAATCTGCACAAATCTAAAGCAGCCTCGGCTGTTTTAAGCAGTCGTCTTTCTAAAGGCGACGTAGACGTGGTCCTTATCCAAGAGCCCTGGGTCAATAGCTCTAGGATCTGTGGATTGGGGACTAAGGGGTACAAGCTCATCCAAGCCAATGATGAGGGCAAGGTCAGAACCTGTATTTTGGTAAAGTCTGAGCTAAACACCTTTTTATTACCCAACTACTCAAATGGTGACGTTACAGCTGCCAGCTTAACAGTCGGCAGCACCAGCCTAACGATGGCGTCGGTCTATATGCCCTATGACGCCGAAGAACCTCCTCCACAAAAGGAGGTGAAAGATCTGGTGGATAATTTCTGTACGAGCCATCTTATTATTGGAGCTGACGCTAATGCTCATCACGTCCAGTGGGGAAGCTCCGATATTAACGCTAGGGGCGAGTCTCTGTTTGACTACCTACTAACAACTAACCTGGTGGTTTGTAACGTGGGTAACGAGCCTACTTTTATAACTAAAGCTCGTAGGGAGGTTATAGACCTCACTGTTTGTAGCGAAGGCGCTTATGAGTGGGTCAGAAAATGGCGTGTTCTTGATGAGCATTCATTTTCTGACCATCGGTACATAGAAATTGTGTTAGACTTTATTGTTGAGCAGCCAGTTATGAAACGAAATCCACGCAACACTAACTGGCAGCTACATAACCAAATATTAGCTAGGGACCTACCAGTATTACCTCCACAAGCCCCCTCATCAGTGGGAGAACTGAATGATCTGGTAACGACCTTTACAACGGCGCTCTCAAATGCCCTAGAGCAGGCTTGTCCAGTACCAAAACCACGCGGCAAACATAGACCCCACTGGTGGTCTTACGACCTGGATTCGTTCCGTATATCATGCAGGAAGCAATTTAACAAGGCCAAGAGCATCGGTACGGAGCCTGAATGGCTCGAATATAAAGCTAAACTGAGGGCCTATAAAAAGGCTCTAAGGCAAGCGAAGAGAACTTCGTGGAGAAATTTCTGCACCGGGGTCGAAAAAGTCGATGATACAGTGAGACTTAGACGAGTGCTATCAAAAACTCAAACAGCCATTAGCTATTTACGGAAGCCTGACGGATCTTGGACCAGCACGGAAGAGGAAACCCTGGAGCTGCTCCTGAACACACACTTTCCGGGGAACTTGTATGATGCACCTGTAGCATCTGCAACAAACCTGGCGGTAAACATACCCATTACGGAGGAAAGGGTAAGGTGGGCAATCAAAAGCTTTGAGCCGTTCAAGGCAGCTGGGCCAGACGGGATTTTCCCCGCACAACTCATAAACACGCTGGAAATATCAGCTAAATGGCTGGTAGTTCTCTATTCAGCCTGCCTGGCTCTTAATTACATTCCGTGCTCCTGGAGAAGCGCCACGGTAGTCTTTATTCCAAAGGCTGGGAAGGCCTCACACTATGAGCCTAAAGACTACAGACCGATCAGTCTCTCGTCTTTTGCACTTAAAACCTTCGAGAGGATAATTAGCGATTATCTCTCCTCTACTATTGATAGCAACCTTATTTCTAGCTATCAACATGCATACACCAAAGGTAAATCAACGGAAACTGCGCTCCACAGCCTAGTCTCTATTGTTGAAAAATCATTGCACGAAAAGGAGTGCTGTCTCGTGGCCTTTCTGGACATCGAAGGGGCTTTCAACAATATAAGGCCGGAGGCTATTAACACTGCTTTAACAAACCTGGGCAAAAATAGGTCTCTTATTGGACTAATTGATCAACTACTAAAGGGAAGGAAAATAGTTTTTTCACTGGGAACAGTTGATCTTTCACGCTATGTCACAAGAGGAACGCCTCAGGGTGGTGTTCTCTCCCCGCTCCTATGGAACCTCACCGTAAACTCGCTGCTACGAGACACAAGGTGGGGGGGCGGGAAGATAGTGGCATATGCAGACGATTTAGCTATTGCATATAGGGGCAAATTCCCACAAACCCTGTGTGACTTGATGCGAGTAGCACTGCGAGAAGTTTCTTCATGGTCCTCTCGCTGCGGACTTAGCATCAACCCGGGAAAGGTGGAGCTTGTCCTTTATACCAGGCGGTACAAGATACCACCGTTGAACCTACCAGAACTAGATGGCGTGCGCCTGAACTTAGCTGACAAAGCCAAATTCCTAGGCACAGTTCTAGATAGAAAGCTTAACTGGAAGGAGAATGTCATCCAGCGCCAGAGGAAAGCGTGCATTGCACTTTACACGTGTAAAAGAGCCATTGGCAAAAAATGGGGGCTCAGCCCCAAAATTTGCAGATGGATCTACACTGCGATAATCCAGCCAATTATGCTGTATGGAGTCGTGGTATGGTGGCCTGCGCTAAGAAAGGCAACAAACCTAAATCTGTTGGGGAAAGTCCACAGATCGAGCATGAACTGTATAAGCGGGGCGTTAAGAACAACGCCCAATGAAGCTCTCCAGGCCATTATTGGCTTTTTGCCACTCGATCTGGAAGGGTACCGGGCAGCAGCAGCATCGGCTGTGCGTCTAAGGGAAACGTCCGTCTGGGGCGCAAGCACTATTCTAAGATCTTACAGCTTTCTCCCTCTGAGCACAGATCGGTGTGCGACCACAACAGTCGGAGATTGTTGTTTTAGAATAAACATTCCCAGCAGGGAAGACTGGGAGAACATAGATCGGTGTCCCGCTACTAATGGCGGCACTTTTATATACACCGACGGCTCGAAGTTAGACGGCAGAGTCGGAGGAGGGGTTTACTCAAGGGATTTGGACCTAGAACTCTCTTTTAGACTACCTGATCACTGCAGCGTCTTCCAGGCTGAAGTTTCTGCAATCATGGACGCCGTGACTTGGATAGGTGAACGCACCATCGGACAGGATATCTGTATTTTCAGTGACAGCCAAGCGGCCATCAAATCCCTTGGCTCTTACTCGTTCAACTCTGAACTGACGCTCAGCTGTCGTCGATCTCTTCAAGAGATGGCCCAACAGAACCGCGTGAACTTCACATGGGTCCCGGTACACAGGAACATTGAGGGAAACTGTAGGGCAGACGAACTTGCCAGGCAGGGCACGACCAAGCAGATTCTTCAAGATAAAGAGCGCATAGGTATGTCGTTTGCCACGTTCAAGCTAATTCTGAAGGAGCATACACTCCGCGAAGCCAACGAAAGATGGCTACAAGCCCCAGGGTGCCGGATATCCAAGCAAACCTGGCCAAAATGCGATCTTAAAAGATCTAGACACATATACGCCCTAAAAAGGAAGGAAATCTCCATATTAATAGGTGTTTTAACCGGGCACTGCCTTATTGGTAGGCACGCAGCAAGGCTAGGCGTTCCCTACCGACGATGCTGCAGGAGTTGCAAAGAGGATGAGGAAGAGGAAACGGTGGAGCACCTCATCTGCAACTGCCCGGCCTTAAGCGGAGCGAGAAGGCGCTCTCTGGGAGTTCCCTTCCTGGTTATCTTAAGCCAGGTCGCGGAGATAGACATAAAGGACTTGATGGCCTTCATCAAGTTATCAAAATGGTTCGAGGAGGGGTAGCGGTGTCGGTTAGGAGTGTCAGTCCCGGGTTTCGGCTATATGGAGAGTCCCGACAGCACTGGGATTTTCCATATGGCCGGGCCCCGGGACTGACTTTCCTAGTGTTTGGTGGTATCACAACGGGCCTTTTATTACTGGACTAGGTGTGCCTTTGCGGCAGCCACTTCTACCTACCTACCTACCTACTTTTTTTGACACTACTTCGCCATTTTAAGTCCGATTTTAATGAGCCATACACCATTGTTCATGGCTTGGAAGCCGCCACAATTCTTACCTTAATCATATTTTACTCCGAGTTCAAATTCTAGTAGTGACTGTCGGTATCTCGTTTCAAATCATCACATCACATCATATGATGTGAAACGAAATACCGACAGTCACTACTAGAATTTGAACTCGGAGTAAAAAATAATTAAGGTAAGAATTGTGGCGGCTTCCAAGCCATGAACAACGATGTACGGCTCATTAAAATCGGACTTAAAATGGCGACGTAGTGTAAAAAATGTAAATAGCCCATCGGGGGGGTGGGGCAAAAAAAAAAAATTTTTTTTGGGATCGCCTTCAAAATATCTTTAATCCTAGGGGTAGACTGGAAAAAGTTTTTTTTTGTATGGGGACCGATCCGGGTTAGTACCCATGTTTTTAAAGTTTTTGAAGGAGTTTTTCGAAGTGCTAAAGAATTTTATTATGCAATTGGCAAAATTGATTTCCATGATTAACACAATTTTTAAAAAAATAATGCGGGGCGCTACTTTTTTGAAAGAAAAAACAAAAATGTTGTATCAGCCTTTAAATTTAAATTGGCATGAGAAAACTGAACATTTTATAAGCTTCGTGAAAACATCAGAATTATTTAGTTTCTATACCCAGCGTACTAGTACTAGTACAAGGGTATTATAATTTTGTCCACATAATGGTACTACGTAACGGCACAAAATAATCGAGGTAGAGGTCGTAACTTTTAAACTATGTAATTACGGTAGAACGATGAAATTGGTACTAGCATAATAGGGAGTATACCTGATGTAATTGGACGAAATCGCTTAAAATCCCTCCCACTTACGAAATGGAATATTCGGTTTACCCGAACTTAGACTTACTTGTTTTATTGAAGTTTAAATTGTTTCCTATTTTATGCCCTTACCGACTAGCACTATCAAATTGTCAGATACAAACAATATTTCATTATTCCCAAACTCGAGAATCTCGGGATCGCAATGAAAAAGTCCCGGGGTATTGGAAGCCTTAAAAAGCACGGAATCTTAGGACTGTCATCCCTAGTATACCTGCTTTGAAATAACGCATCGTAACTAGATTCGATTCCAACCAAGTTAATTAAGGTAGAGTGAAAAGGCGTTAACCGAATGTGGCAACGCACACAAACAAATGAAAGGAGATTACCAATCGAGTATAGTTCAAAACCGAACTAAATCGTGCTCGTCGACTTTGTTGATCAAAATTTGCTTATACCCCTGCTGCCGTCACCGCTGCTGTAAATGTAAAGCGAAGTGGTCGCTGATGCTGGCATGAATAACGCACATAATGAGTGGTGATTATTACAAATCAGTTTTTTCTTCAATTTGGCGGCCAGTGATCTAGTCAAAAGTTTTCCAAATGCCCTTTAATGGTTTAGGTATGAAATTTATAATCATGTGAAGTGAACTGGCGAATGGGTTAAACGCCTTTCGACTTTCAAAATTTCTTTGCCTCATACGTAAATATGTTAGTGAGTGTGGGTATGTATGAAGCTGCCCTAAGGGCTCATGCTGCTTGCTCAACTAAACGCTCGCCGAAATATGCCTACAAAGTAATGCAATAACTGGCCGACCCTTCCCTTATAGAGCGAGATCCCAGAGCCTAAAAGCGTCACTTATTTTATAATGGATGAAACCAATACCGATCGATAGTCCTCCCCGAATCTAGAAAGAATGTGAAAATTTTAAAGCTGTACCTATGACAAGGGCCTAGGAATCGGGGGTCAAAGTCGCCAAAAAATGACCCTAACTTCACTTATTTTATAATGGATGATTTTCACATATTTGACGTAGATTACCACCCCGCGTCAGTATCAAGTGTTGTTAGACCCGTACCAGTGACAAGGCTCCAGCCAGACACCCCCAGTTCGCGGATTTTCCTATGGAAATTTATTCTGTTTTACTAATTTCACGCATTTGGGCCACTTTGGCTGCTTTTAACTACCCAATATTTTCCCATTTTTTGTAGAACACTACCCTCAAGTAGTATCAGGAATTTTTAGACTTCGTCCAATGGAAAAAACTTCAGCCAGACACCTCAAAACTCGGGAAATTTCACTAATTTTTACTGCGCTTTCACATGTTTAAGCGGATTTGACCAACTTTGGCCTCTTTTAAATAACAGATCTTTACACATGTATCGTAAAATGCTACCCTTAAGTAGAATCAAGAATTTCTAGACATCATCCCATGGAAAAAACTTCAGCCAGACACCTGAAAGTTCGAGAACTTTTATTTTCCTATTAATTTGCTTTCTCTTGTTTGTCCCACTTTTACTAATTTTAAATGATAGATCTTTTCACATGTGTCGTAGGACACTACCCTTAAGTAGTTTCAGTAATTTTTAGACCTCGTCCGATGGCAAAAACTTCAGCCAGACACCTCAAAACTCGGGAAATTTCACTA